>JAHDVF020000419.1:0-176207 GCA_022606425.2 Lepidostoma basale
CACTAACTAATAAACCAAGTACTGGAAATTCTCATTCATTATTAATTAAAGAAGCATACAAATGTCCATACAAATGATTACATGGAAGCAATGGCTTTTCTAAATAAGCAGTAATAGTTTCTGCTATAATTTTACCTACGTGTAAACAACTAGCAAGACCAGGAGTATTAGTATAAGCAACAAAATCAATATCCATAATTGAAATTTTAGATTTTTCAATTGCTGTTTGTAAGACAGTAGCAATATTTTCACTATGAGCTCGTGCTGCTAATTCTGGAACAACACCACCATATTGTTGATGAAGCTTAATTTGTGAAGCAATAATATTACTTAAAACATTTTTATCTTTAATAACAGCAACACTAGTTTCATCACAACTAGTTTCTATTGCTAAGATTATCATCAATATCCTCTTCTTTATAATAAGCAACTGCTGATTCTAAAGCTAAAATCATCATTTTTTTAAAACTAGTTTCGCGTAATGTTGCTGAAATTGATTCACCGGTAATAAAAGAATCAGAAATTGTTAATAAACAAGCAGCATTTTTTTCTAAATGTTTTGCATTAGCAAATAAAGCAAAAGATTCCATTTCTACTGCTAAGCATTTGCTAATTAAAGGATTAGTTTTATAATCATTATCATTAATACGATAAAATACATCACTTGAATGAATTAAACCTGATCTTAAATTTATTTTTTCACTTACTATATACGAAGAATTTTCATTTTTTTGCTGATCAAATTCATTATCAATTTTTTGTGCCATTTTATTAATAATTTTGCTAATATTACCAACAGATTCAATTTGATTTTCATCAATATTAGCAGCATATTTAGCGAAAGTAGATTCACTATATACTTTAGTAGTATTAATAATATCATAAACTTTAACATCTTTTTGATATGAACCAGCACTACCAACACGAATAATACAGTCAACATCATAAAATTTAAATAACTCATATGAATATATACCAATTGAAGGCATACCCATACCACTAGCAGCAATAGTAATATTATATCCTTTATATTTTCCAGTAAACATTAGCATATTACGAACATTATTTACTTGTTTTCAATCTTGTAAAAAATTAGAAGCAATGAATTGAGCACGTAATGGATCGCCTGGCATAATTACTACTTTTGCAATTTGTTCACGAGAAGCTTTAATATGAGCTGTTGGAATTTTTTCTTTATTTTCCATATATTCTCCTTTTTTTAAATAATAATAGTTATTATAATATATTGTTAATTTAGTAACAACATTAATATTTTTAATGACTAGTTTTTTATTTTAAAAATTAAATTTAATTTTATAACTTTTCATACTAATTAAAGAAAATAAAAAATATTCTAAAAAAGTTTAATCAACACCTTTTTTAGTTTTTTTAGTATAATTTACTAAAACTAAATAATGTTTAGTTTATAAAAAACTCATTACTTTATTTTAAAGTAAATGAGTTTTTATTTTAAAAAGGTGGGAAACATAAATGTTTAAAAATTTAACTAAAGGAAATAAAAAAGAAATAGAAGAATGCCAAAGAAAAATGAAAAATTCTTCTGAAAATCGAAAATATTTACAACAAAAAATATATTTTGAATGAGAAAAATTAGATCAAATAAATTGAAGAACAGAAGCAGAACGAGTAATTGAAACAAATGATACTATAAGACCATTAGAACAAAAATTGCGAAAAGAAGAAAAAAATGAATAAATAATTATAAACAAATAGAAGTAATAAAAAATAGACCATATTATCAAGAAGAAAGAAAACAACGAGAAGCATTAAAAAGTCAAGAATTTGAAAAATTAAAACATGTACGTATGAATGAACCATCTGTTTATCATGATGGAACTTTTGGTATACTGGATGGGTTACAGTTTTAAAAACTGGTGAAAAGTTAAAAGGTTCATGAAATGAAACTAATAAAATCAAAATTAATGAAATACCTAGTTGTTCTCAATGAGAAAGAAGGGCAAATAGCAATCCATATAGTTCTCCATTTAAATAAATTTTTATATTTAAAAATAACTAATTTCATTAATGAGATTAGTTATTTTTTATTTCTATCATAAACTAAACACTTATTGCATTTATTTTTAAACGACTTAAAATATAATTAACTTCTTAAACTTAAGAAGTTATTAGGGAAAACAAAAAAGGAGATCTTAATGAAAACATTAATCAAAACATTAAGTGTTTTAACACTTGCAACAACCACAGGTAATTTAACTAGTTTCTTAAACACAACTTTACAAAAAACTAATATTACAACTAATTATATTGAAAATATGGATGGGTTACACTTTATTGGACACTAATTACGTAGACAAGTGAACAAATTAGTTAAAAGAAAGGAACTATAATTATGACTAATATTAACTCATATACCGATGAATTTAAAAAACAAATAGTAGCTTTATATCAAAGCGGCAAATCAGTATCTTGTATTGCTAAAGAATATAATGTTACAAGAGTAACTACTTACAATTGAATTAAGCAATTTACTAATTCAGGTAGTTTTAAAACTAAAGATAATCGTTCTGTTGAAGAAAATGAATTAATTAAATTAAGAAAAGAATTAAAACAATTAAGAATGGAAAATGATATTTTAAAGCAAGCAGCACTAATAATAGGCAGAAAATAGAGATTATTGTCAAAAATAAACTTAAATATAAAATTCGTACAATGTGTCGTTTTTTTAAAACTTTCTAAATCAACATATTATTTTAATTTAAAGAAAAAAGAAGATAAAATCAAAAATAATATGTATGATGAAGCTGTTATTAGTGCTTTTAAAGAAAATAAAGAAGTTTATGGTACTAGAAGATTAAAAAAAAATTCTAGAAAACCAAGAAATTTATTTATCACGCAAAAAAATTAAAGAAATTATGAATAAGCATAATTTAATATCAAAATACACTAAATTATCATTCAAAAATCATCATAATAAAGTAAAAATAATGAATCAATTCCCAATATTGTTGAAACTTTAATGGCAAAGCTAAAAATGAAGTTATTGTTAGTGATTTAACATATTCAGGATTAATAACAAATGAAACTATATTTGCCTATTAATAGACCTATTTAACCGTGAAGTATTATGGACATAGTGTAGGTACTAAAAGTCTTTCGATGTCTTTCTCCATTTTTCCGTCTCTTGTAAACATGCTTCCCAGATACGTAAATTCAGTAACTTGCTCCAATTTCTCGCCCATCGCACTTTTATCACAAATCGTCATACATTCTTCTTTCTCGAAAACCATCACTTTAGATTTAGATACATTCATCACCAAGTCACTCTTTTTGCATGCCTCATACATCCTTGACACTAAGACTTGCAAATCTTCTTTACTGTCAGCGATTAACACAGCATCGTCTGCATATAACAAACAGCTGACTGACAAACAATTCATCTTAGCACCAGCGTCTATGCCTTCAAGTTCTTTCATACACTTGTCCAAGAATAGATTGAACAACCACGGGGACATCACACAGCCCTGTTTGACACCTTTGGTGATGTCAAACCAAGATGTGACAGCCCCATTAATAAAAAACTGCAAAATAACCAAACTGCAATAAATGTTTATAAAAAACTTTATAAAAATACCTTAAATTCAATATACCCCAAAATACATAATAAAAATAATAACATAAAATACGCGTGCATCGAATTTACGGGAAAAATATCCATTAAAATCAGAAAAATCATCAAAAAACGAGGCCTTCATATTGCCTTCCGCACCACTAATAATATAGGAATGTCATTAAAAAATTCAAAACAAAGAATATCGTTTAAAAAATAGTGGAATATACAAATTAGAATGTAATGACTATAATGCCGTATACATAGGCCAAACAGGGCGTTTCTTTGATACACGGTTCTCTGAACATGTTAGGTCCTTCAGACTCAATAAATCAACTTCCCAATTTGCTAAACATCTATTAGATAATAAACACGACTTAAACCCTAACAATCGTCCTATTCCGCTACATATTCGCAATAAAGGGTACACCCTAAACTTATTAGAACAATTAGAAATCAATAAATAAATAAAAATCCAAATATTACTTTGATAAATGAACAAATCAAATCAAATCAGTTTATTTTCTCAAAAAACATTACAAACATTTTTTATAGTTCAAGGCATCTATTGAGAACAGGTAAAACATAACAAATATATAATACCAGGAACGCATGAGAGATGGTTCGACATTAGGAATACAAGATACTCTCCAAAGTCAAGAGTATTTGTCTTCTGAATGTACTTTCACGAATATGAAAGACATCAATCTCTGAAGCGATCATGTTCAGCAGTTTGATTGCTCTCCCCACCGGCATCACCAGAGGCAGGTTGGTTCTGCATGTTGGGAGTTAAAACAGTCTGTGCTGACGCTGTCGAAGATAACCATCCGGAACATAAAGATGGATAGCCTCCAAGATGACGGAAAAAACATCTATTCATCCCCACTCCTTAATGTAGTTCCAATACTAGATTAATTGAACTCTTGACTCTGCGCTATGTTTATCTTATATTTCAGGTACAAAAGACAAGAATACATCACCCTAATCATCGATTTGCAGGAAGGCGACTTCATATATTTTACTTATAATCTTTAGTTATTTTTTTGAAATATGTAAAATCGTTTATAAACTAAACAATTGGTTTCTTAACAATACTTTAATGGAGTTACTTTGATTTATATAATTTCATTTAATATTCCTTAAATGATATAAACATTACAGCCAACAATTTCATAATGATTTCTAGGAAACAACTCTTATCTCTTATTGAGGGAGTATGGTAGCTATCCTTGGCTCTATCCCACGGCATTTCTTTTGGGAATGCTCGGAACCAATTCTCTACAGCTTCGAAGAGATGGACATCCAATTACCCATTTCTTTAGATTAATTAAGGGATACTTCGAGAACTCGGCCGTACTGGAGGGTGTTCGGCTTTTTGTCCCCGATAGATATCTCCGACAGCGACAGCACAGATTGTTTTACCTACCGGCCGCCAGAACCAATTTGACTCTGGTGACACCGGTGGGAAGAGCAATTAGTCTGCTGAACGCGGTCTCCTCGGAGATCGACGTCTTCCATGTTAGTGAAAGTACGTTCAAAAGGCAAATACTCTGGAGAGTATCCTGTCTTCCTAATGTTGAACCATCTCTTATGCGTTTCTGGTATTATACTGTATATAATATAATATATTATTTTACCTGTTCTCAATAGATGCTTTAAAAATAAAATTTGTAATGTCTGTTGATGAAATAAACTGATTTGATTTGATTTGATGTGATCTCTAGGCTCTTCCCAATAATATTTTTTTCTTTAGTTTTGAAATATGTAAAATCGTTTTATAAACTAAACATTTGTTTTCTTAGGAATAGTTTAATAATGATATACCTCAAATAAGTAATTTGATTTATAATATATAATTGTATTTAGTATTCCTTAACGACGTAAACATTTCATAATGTATTCCAGGATACACTTTCTGTTTTCTGGACTCCACCCAATAATTATCTTTTCCATTGTATAAAGCCACATCATTGTTAATTTGCCATACTATGCTCCTCTCAATAGAGTATATAAAGAGTAACACGCCCAAGTATAGCCACATTCGATAATGCCTTAGAAGGGCGAAACATGTCATAATATAATAAAACAAAATAATAAAACTTCTAAAAAAACATAAGTTTTTTTTCATTCGTATTAATTAATGTATAATACAAGAGTTTTAACATAGCAATATACACTTTGAACAAAGAAGAAATATACTTGAACAAAAAAATAAACAAAGTAAAACACAGAAGGGTTCCCTTCACATAGGGATCTTATCTCTACCGCATTTATTCTACTCTCATCCTTCTTCTGCCAGTTCCATGCTTCGCTTCCAAACATTAGGGTTGGGACCAGAACTCCATTGTGAACGGCCGTTTTCGCTTTCATTGATAAATTCTTGTTTCCAATAACTATTTTTAAAGCTCCATTCACTTTGTTACCCGCACCAACCCTTCTTTCGACGTCACTATCCGTTCGGCCATCTGCTGTGAACATGCTACCTAAATACACAAATTCCCTCACTCGTTCCAAGTTCTCTTCGTTCACACTTATATTACAAACTGTCATTTGCTCTTCCCTTTCGAAAACCATCACCTTTGACTTTCCGACATTCGTCATTAAATCATTTGACTTGCATACCTCATACATTCTCTAAAGTAAATACCAAAGTCATAAATGCCATTTGAAAAGAATGCATTTAGCCATGAATCTTTGAATTGAAAGCATATTTAAAAGATAGTATTGTAAGGTTAAGAAAGGTTATTATTTATTGAGTCTTTATTAAACTGAAATAAAAACAGGTCAGGTCACCAAACACACGATTTTATTTTTATAATGAAATGACATAAATATAAACATGTCTTACATTATGTCTTATAATTATAAATATGCTAACTATAAACAAAATGTTACGTCATTAAAAAAAGTCGAAAAACGCTATTTTTCGGGCAGCCTTCCAATATCAGTTGGAGAAGGTGGTATTTTCCTCGACGCAGTACTTGATCCAGATGCCAAATGCTCGGGACTTCGGTAATGGTAACCATGTCTGTCCAGGGAATTAAATAGTAAATACAATTTTAAAAAGTGTAATAATTTGATTGGTCAAATTGACTTTATTAAGTTTTAAAAAATACAGGTCTCGCTACTAATGTACAACACTTTTAACCGTCGCGTTGCCATGTGGTAAATTGAGTTTCCACTGCCAATTTAAAGTTGATTTTCTTAAAACCTATGGACCCTAATATTATAAAAAAAATTGTAATCCTCCATTGAAGTGTTCTCAATATTTCGTAATAAAAAAAAAGCAAAAATTACTTCCTTCATCCCAAAAAAAAATATTTTCTAAGACTGCCCTCACCTTCATTTGTGTTAAGGTAGAATTTGTTTTGCTAATATTTACAACTTTATCAAAAGTGACAAATACTTACTCGCTGTTGAACGTATTATAAATTATATCTTTGGCTTTTTCAATATGTACGTAATAATACCGACTGTAGACGGAAACGCAGGACGCAACTTAATAATATCAGAACTGTGAAAATATTAACACTTTACCAAAAGGGACAAATATTAATACGTACTCGTTGTCATGAACGTACTATACATTTTGTCTAGGTGCCTTTATCATACGTAAAATCTCGTAAAGTCTAGCCGCGCCGGCCGCCGCGCGGCCGGCGCGGCGCAGTTACTCGTATGCTATGACGCATTCCATATCAGAAATCGCATGGTTCCAGAAAAAAATTAATAATGATATGTTTTTCAAATAATCCATGTATGTTATAGATATCGATCTATTCCTAATGAAATTCCCTACAAGATGATATAAATTAAATTTTGATTCATCTAGTCATATGCTTGATATTTAGATAAAGTTAGCGGTAAACTGAACTTACCACATGGGAGCAAGCGTTTTGTTTTGAACACGGTACGTTAAGGGTTAACATAGTAATATACACTTTAAACAAAGAAGAAACACACTTGAAAAAAAATAATGAGAGGAAAACACATACGGGTTCTCATCACAAACCCTAGGCTGTTATAGGATGCAGCGGCTACCTTTTGTCAGCCTCGCTCGTACACCTCCGTGGCTTGTCCCCGTCTTTTCAGGACATACGTTTAATTTACGCAAACACAATGGGATACCAGGCCACGTTTACTCTATTTTATATTTCCTTCTGTGTCCCGCATTTTCACATGCAAACTTATATTTATATAAAAATATAGAAATAACAATACTTATAAGAATCTTACAAAATATGGTCCTACCACCTAGGTTAAAACATAATATTTGAACAAAAACTCACACCGCAGATTGTTCGGGAACTAATTATCAAGTCCTTGTTCTCATTTTAAATTAAACTTAAATGAGTTAAGAAATGATTTTAATTGTCAATTGTTTTAAACAGTTTGTTGCACGTTCAACATTTAGATCGTTTAATATGTGAACGAGTAAACAAATGTGCTTTTAAAACTAATTTTGTTTTAAAATATTTGTTGCACGTCGAGCATTCAAACGGTTTTACATCTGAATGAGTGACCAAATGATGTTTTAATTGAGATTTTGTTTTAAACGGTTTGTTGCACGTTAAGCATTGAAATTGTTTTATATCTGAATGAGTTTGTAAATGACAATTTTATTTGATTCACTTTTAAACTGTTTTTTGCACGTCGAACATTCAATTAGTTTTTTATTAGAATGAAAAATCAAATGATTATTTAAAGAATTTTTCGATTTAAACGATTCGTTGCACGTTGGACATTCAAATGAATTTACATCGGAATGAGTAAACAAATGACTTTTTAAATGTGACATTGTTATAAACGTTTTTTTGCACGTCAAACATTCAATTAGTTTTTCATCTGAGTGAATAATCAAATGCCTATTAAAATAATATTTCGATTTAAATGTTTTTTGACACGTTGGACATTCATGTTTTATATCAGAATGTACATGCAAGTGTCTTTTTAAAACGAATTTTGTTTTAAACGATTTATTGCAAGATGAACATTTAAAAGGTTTTTCTTTTCGGTGAGTAAGCAAATGTTTTAACAAGTTAGATTTAAACGAAAACTTTTTTCCGCACGTTGAACATTCAATTAGTTTTACATCAGAATGAGTACGCATATGAAGTTTTAAATGGGTCATTGTTTTGAATGGTTTATTACAAGTTGAACATTCAAATAATTTTACATCTAAATGAGTAACTGAATGACTTTTTAACATTTTGTTTGTTTTAAACGATTTGTTGCACGTCAAACATTTAAATAGTTTTACATCTGAATGAACATGCATGTGTCTTTCTAATACGATGTTTGATTTAAACGATTTATTGCAAGATGAACAATTAAAAGATTTTTTCTTTCTGTGAGTGAGCAAATGTTGTAACAACTGAGATTCACACAAAAACTTTTTTCCACACGTTGAACATTCAATAAGTTTCACATCAGAATGAGTATGTAAATGATTAATTAAAGAAGTTTTTGTTTTAAATGTTTCCTTGCATGTTGAACATTCCAATTGTTTTACATCTGAATGAGTAAGCAAATGAATTTTTAATTTTGATTTATCTTCAAATGATTTGCTGCATATTGAACATCGAAATGGTTTTAAACGATAATGAGTACGCAAGTGTCCTTTTATTTCCCATTTTGTTTTAAACGGTCTTTGACAAATTGCACATTCAAATAATTTTACATCTAAATGACTATGCAAATGAGATGTTAAACGTGGTTTTGTTTTAAACGCCTTGTTGCACGTTGAACATATAAATGGATTTACATCTGAATGAGCAAGCAAATGATTTTTTAAACTTGATTTAGTTTTAAACAGTTTTAAACAGTTTGTTGCACGTTCAACATTTAGATCGTTTAATATGTGAATGAGTAAACAAATGGGCTTTTAAAACTAATTTTGTTTTAAAATATTTGTTGCACGTCGAGCATTCAAACGGTTTAACATCTGAATGAGTGACCAAATGATGTTTTAATTGAGATTTTGTTTTAAACGGTTTGTTGCACGTTAAGCATTGAAATTGTTTTATATCTGAATGAGTTTGTAAATGACAATTTAATGTCAATTTAGTTTTAAACGGTTTGTAGCACGTTGAACATTCAAATACTTTTACATCCGAATGAGTGGCGGAATGTCGTTTTAATTCTCTTTTTGATTTAAACGGTTTATTACAAGTTGAACATTCAAATAATTTTACATCTGAATGAGTACGCAAATGGCTGATTAAATGCGGTTTTCTTTTAAACGATTTGTTGCACGTTGGACATTCAAATGAATTTACATCTGAATGAGTAAGCAAATGACTTCTTAAATACGACTTTGTTTTAAACGTTTTTTTGCACGTCAAACATTCAATTAGTTTTTCATCAGAATGAAAAATCAAATGACTATTTAAATAATATTTTGTTTTAAACGTTTTTTTGCACGTTGGACATTCAAATTGTTTTAAATCTGAATGAACATGCATATGTCTTTTTAAAAGGGTGTTTGTTTTAAACGATTTATTGCAAGATGAACATTTAAAAGGTTTTTCTTTTCGGTGAGTAAGCAAATGTTTTAACAAGTTAGATTTAAACGAAAACTTTTTTCCGCACGTTGAACATTCAATTAGTTTTACATCAGAATGAGTACGCCAATGAAGTGTTAAATGGTTCCTTGTTTTAAATGGTTTATTACAAGTTGAACATTTAAATAATTTTACATCTAAATGAGTAACTGAATGACTTTTTAACATTTTGTTTGTTTTAAACGATTTGTTGCACGTCAAACATTTAAATAGTTTTACATCGGAATGAACACGCATGTGTCTTTCTAATACGATGTTTGATTTAAACGATTTATTGCAAGATGAACAATTAAAAGTTTTTTTCTTTCTGTGAGTGAGCAAATGTTGTAACAACTGAGATTCACATAAAAACTTTTTTCCACACGTTGAACATTCAATAAGTTTCACATCAGAATGAGTATGTAAATGATTAATTAAAGAAGTTTTTGTTTTAAATGTTTCCTTGCATGTTGAACATTCCAATTGTTTTACATCTGAATGAGTAAGCAAATGAATTTTTAATTTTGATTTATCTTCAAATGATTTGCTGCATATTGAACATCGAAATGGTTTTAAACGAGAATGAGTAGGCAAGTGTCTTTTTAAAACTGATTTTGCTTTAAACGTTTTATTGCACGTTGAACATTTAAATTTTTTAAAATCTGAATGACTACGCAAATGAACTGTTAAACATGCTTTTGTTTTAAACGCCTTGTTGCACGTTGAACATATAAATGGATTTACATCTGAATGAGTAAGCAAATGATTTTTTAAACTTGATTTAGTTTTAAACATTTTCTTGCACGTCGAACATTCAAATTCTTTTATATCAGAATGAGTACGCAAATGACTTTTTAAAAGGTGCTCTGTTTTTAACGGTTTATTACAAGTTGAACATTCAAATAATTTTGCATCTGAATGAGTAAGTAAATGATGTTTTAATTTCTGTTTTGTTTTAAACGGTCTATTACAAATTGAACATTCAAATAATTTTACATTTGAATGACTACGCAAATGGACTGTTAAATTTGTTTTTGTTTTAAACGATTTCTTGCAGGTTGAACATTTAAATAATTTTACATCTGAATGAATTTGTAAATGGCTAATTAATGCCGATTTTTTTATGAACTGTTTGTTGCATTTTGAACATTCAAATAATTTTAAATCTAAATGATTAAGAAAATGATATGTTAATTGTCTTTTACATTTAAAAGCTTTATTGCAAGATGAACAGTCAAATCGTTTTTCTCCTGAGTGAATGAACGAATGTTTTAACAATTCATATTGAAACATGAACTGTTTTCTACACGTTGAACATTCTATTAGTTTTAGATCAGAATGAGTAAGTAAATGACAAATTAATGACGATTTTGATATAAATGTTTTTTTGCACGGTGAACATTCCAATAGATTTAAATCTGAATGAGTAAGCAAATGACTTCTTATTTTCAATTTATTTGTAAACGGTTTGTTGCATACTGAACATCGAAATAGTTTTAAACTAGAATGAGTATGCAAGTGTTTTTTTAAAATAGATTTTGTTTCAAACGGTTTATTGCACGTTGAACATTCAAATCGTTTTATACCAGAATGAATGCGTGAATCTCTTTTAAAATCTGATTTTATTTTAGATGGTTTCTTTCGAGAAACTTTTATTTCTACAGGATCTTTCTTCACAACACTGTTCGACACATCTATATCTATGGAGAACGTGTCTTCGTGTATAAAAACGATTTCACTGCCGGCAGGCTCAATCTTGATATCAGTGGGGGCCATCGAATCATTTTGTATATCTGCGCTATTCATGTCATCACCTTTAAAATCTGTTTCATTTTTAATAGACTCAACCTTGACAATCGTCATGTCCATCGAACTCGTTTCTGGAGATAGTCGTTCCAAAATGTAATCGCCGTCTCCGTTGGCATCCCAAGTAGCCGGATCCGGTTCAGATTTAACAAGGGGCACAAACACACTCTCCGATTGTCCCGGACTCTTCCCCTCGATTCTCCCAGACACGGCGCCTTCCATCTATCCGAATTCTGATCACTAGACACGGAAAAGTTACTGCAATGTCGACTTGTGGCACTAATCTTTAAGACAAAGAAGGAAATACGAATGACGCACTTGGATACATGTTTTGTAGATATCGGGTCACAAAACAATTCTCTTGCACTTTCGAAAATAACTCGTTCCAATCGCTCCGACAGACATGCCGTTATAATGTTTTAAACTGGCGGGATGAGGACACATTTCTGACAGGTCTGATTTCCATAGACAAGACGTTGTATCTTTTCATAAATATTTATTTCACAATGCCGTCTTGAAAGTATTTCTTCTTCTTCTTCTCTGGTTTCAATCCTGGGATTGGTTTGCAGCAATTTCCTCTATTATTCTCTTCCATTCTTCCCTGTCTTGTGCGGCTCTTTTGAAATCTGCATATGATGAGCAGCGCACGTCCACCAACAGGTCCTCCAGGTACTCTCGGCGTGGGCGTCCCCTAGATGTTGTCCCCTCGATCATACCCTCCATTATGGCATGCAAGAGACCTTCAGAGTGAGTATTTACCAGGCCGTAATCACATAGATAATATTTGCAACATGGAGCTATTGTAGGCCGTTAGTATGTGTATCGTGCCGTGATCTCGTATTTTATTTCGATTATAAATGTGAAATAAATGTAAAATACGACTACGATCGTATTATTATTCCTTTTATACGTGTTACAAATATTTTAAAAGACTACATTTGTGTTTCCGCAGTGCCGGTATGTAAATTTTACTTTCTTCTCTTGCCGGGCCATTTGTTAAGTATTTTTATGCATTTTCTTCAGTGCGTTTACTTTATAAAAGTACTAAATTGTGTAATATAGTTTGTGTACAACTTTGGTATGTAAAATGTTCAATATAATCTTTCGATATAACCTCAAAATCGTTATATATTAACTTCAAAATTTGTAGCACAGAAAGCTCATAATTCATAATGCCTAACGCAACAATATCGTTAAAAATGTTTATGTTTACTAATTTTTACCAAAATTGTCTGACATTTGATAGCTGTCAGATCGATGGACCCAGAGTTATAAACTTAACATTGCGGCTTGATAACATAGATTCGAGACGGCATTGATACAAATACTTTTAACTAATTGAGAATATAACATTTTAACAAATAAAAACATCCATTTAATTCTACAAAACAAAAATAATACTGCAGACCTCCCTTAAATTAATATATTTGAACACGATATTAAGGGATCTCGGTTAGACTGCGGATACCACAGCGCTATCAGTCTATTGAGCTCCGTTGATAAGCTTTATGGTAGGATATTGATAGAAAGAGTGCGAAAGATGACTTCCGGAAAGATTTGGGATATGCAGGGGCCTTTTATGAGTGGACATGGATGCATGGACCAGATTTTTGCACTCCGCAATCTTACAGAGAAGTTTTTGGCAAAAGTACGAAAAAAATTCTGCGCGTTTGTAGATTTGCAAAAAGCGTATGACCGAGTTGACAGGGAAAAGTTATGATCTTGGCCGAGTATGAAGTAAGCACGAACCTGCTACGAGCGGTTGCTTCCCTTTATGAAAGAAGCACCGCGTGTGTCAGAGTAAACGGGGCTTTCACTTCTTGGTTTGATATTACAAAAGGTGTCAAACAAGGTTGTGTAATTACCCCGTGGTTGTTTAATCTATACACGGACAAGTGTATGAAACAATTAGATGGCATAAACGCTGATGCGAAAAAATATGACCTTGTGATGAACGTAGAAGGATGAAAGTAGAAAAAATTCAGTAGAAATGAGATCTCTTAAACGAATGTTTGATACTCTGTGTATGATAGAGTGTCGAATGAAAATATAAGAAGTGAATGCCTTGCGACTGATGGTGTTATGAACAAAATAATGAAAGGATTATTAAAATGGTTTGGACACATGAAAATAATGAATGAAGAAAGAATGAAAAAAAAGTATATATAAATGGAACTATTATACAAATAGAGGAAGACTGAGGAAAATATGGCACGATCAAATAAATCAAATAATAATTAAATAAAACGATGTTTTTTAACTACTTCCACTTTTGTCTTTATTTAGACAACTGTAGAAGGATGAAAGTAGAAAAAATTCAGTAGAAATGAGATCTCTTAAACGAATGTTTGATACTCTGTGTATGATAGAGTGTCGAATGAAAATATAAGAAGTGAATGCCTTGCGACTGATGGTGTTATGAACAAAATAATGAAAGGATTATTAAAATGGTTTGGACACATGAAAATAATGAATGAAGAAAGAATGAAAAAAAAGTATATATAAATGGAACTATTATACAAATAGAGGAAGACTGAGGAAAATATGGCACGATCAAATAAATCAAATAATAATTAAATAAAACGATGTTTTTTAACTACTTCCACTTTTGTCTTTATTTAGACAGCTGTCTAAATAAAGACAAAAGTGGAAGTAGTTAAAAAACATCGTTTTATTTAATTATTATTTAAAATGAACTTCCATCAAGAGATTTCAGTAAAATCATTTGATTAAAATAAATCAAATATTGAATGTCGGAGAAATCGACGCGCGTGCATGACACGATGTATGAATGTTGAGGAAGCGACTGAAATATGTCGGGAAAGAAAAGTGTGGCAGCCCATTCCTTCTGTCAACTCCTTCGGTAGACGACGTGATGGTTAGCTAGTTAGCTAGTTACATTTTAAAAAGGGTTTTTAAATATATTTTTTATTTTCACTATTTAGTCTTAGAAGTAAAATTTCAACATTTACCCAAGTAAACAGTTAATTTTTTTTAAGCAAAAGGTTAACTTTAACCCAAGCAAAATGTTTAGTTTTAGCCAAAACCTTTATTTTTATTAAAGCAAAAGGTTTTCTTTAACTAAAACGGAATTAAGGTTTAAACTTAAGCGAAAGGTTAACTTTAACTGAAGCACAACTTGGTAATTTCTCTAATCCACTAATTTCATGCCACCACCATAACCTTCAGAGAATAAATTCTTCTTCTTCATATTAACAATCCTGCGGATTGGTCTGCAACAACCTTCACTCGTTTCCTCCGCTTAGTCCTGTCGCCAGCCTTCTAATATAAATATATTCTAATATAAAGAGCTGGAGAAAGTATTATGAATTAAGCTATAAAAGAATTACTGCGTTGGTTTGGACATATGGAACATGGATGAAGAAAGAATACATAAACGATATGAATGGGTTACGGATTCGAAACCATGCTATGATTGAATTTCCAATTTTAAGGATCATTCATGTTATAAATTGAAATAATTGACGTCTGTGCATAATGTGTGGAAGGATATGATAATGTGTCAGACCATCCTCTCCGGAGAAAAACCGCGTGATGGCTTGCTGTGTCACAGCATATATGCTAGTATAAATTCGTCGCTTGCACACACTTGGCATGAGTCTGGAGCAGTAGTTTGTAAATAGAATAACAACGCATCTATGGAAATTAACCTGCAAATGTCAAAAAACTTTCAAAAAGGCAACAAAACCGTATCGATGTGCGTCATTATATCATTCTTGGTATTAAACAGTTAATTGATACGAAGAGTAATCAGCATTTTACATGTTGTTTTTGTGTAATATGTTTGCGACCGTTACGTGTCCAGTGACCCCAAGAACATAAACAGGGATGGAAGGCGCCGTGTCTAGGAGTCCGGGACAATCTGAGAGCGTGTCAATGCCCTGTGTTAAGTCTGAGCCGGACCCGGCTACCTGGGATACCAACGGAGACGACGATAATATTTTAAAACAACTAAATCCCGAAGAAAGTTCGATCAACATCACAGTTGTTAAGATTGAATATCTCAAAGAGGAAGTGGATATTGAATATGATGACACTAATAACGCAGATGTTAAGATAGAAAATGATTCGATGGCCCCCACTAATGTCAAGATTGAGCCTTCCGGTAGTGAAAGCGATTTTGAATGTGACGATATGTTCTCCGTAGATATAGATATGTCATGTATTGCGAAGCAAGATCCCATAGAATTGGATGAATCTGGAAAGAGCGCAGATGCTACTCCGATAAACTCAGTCCAAATCCATCAGAAAACGATAGAAAAATCATTTGAATGTTCAACTTGCAGCAAACGTTTTGCATACAAATTGCAGTTAATACAACATTTGCTCTCTCACTTGAAAGAAAAACCGTTTTCATGTTCAATTTGCAACAAATCGTTTAACACGAACAAAATTTTAAAAACGCATTTTCTTACTCATTCAGATCTAAAATTATTTAAATGTTCAACGTGCAAACAATCGTTTAAAACAAAATTTAATTTAAAAAGGCATTTGAATACACATTCTGATGTAAAATCATTTCAGTGTTCTCTGTGCAATAAACCGTTTAAAACAAAACCAGATTTAAAAAAACATATGCTTACTCATTCCGATGTGAAACCATTTGAATGCTCAACGTGCAATAAATCGTTCAGAAGGAACCAAGATTTGAAAATTCATTATCTTACTCATTCCGATGTAAAACAATTTGAATGTTTGACGTGCAACAAATCATTTAAAACAAGCAAGGAATTAAAAACCCATTTGATTAGTCATTCTGATGTAAAATCAATTACGTGTTTAAGGTGTAATAAATCGTTTAAATCAAAACCAGATTTAAAAAGACATTTAAATACACATTCCGATGTAAAATCATTTAAATGTTCAACATGCAACAAATCGTTTAAAACAAATTTCAACTTTAAAAGGCATTTGATTACTCATTCTGATGTAAAATCATTTCAGTGTTCTACGTGCAACAAACCGTTTAAAACAAATAGGGAATTAAAAAGTCATTTGATTAGTCATTCAGATGTAAAATTAGTTACGTGTTCAATTTGCGACAAATCGTTTAAAACAAAATCAGATTTAAAAATGCATTTGAATACTCATTCAGATGTAAAATCATTTAAATGTTCTACGTGTAACAAACCGTTTAAAACCAAATCAATTTTAAGAAAACACATCCTTACTCATTCAGATGTTAAACCATTTATATGCCCAACGTGCAACAAAACATTCCGAACAAACCAAGATTTAAAAACTCACTTTCTTATTCATTCTGATGTAAAACAATTTGAATGTTCAACGTGCAACAAAACGTTCAGAACAAACCAGGTATTAAAACAACATTTTCTTACTCACTCTGATTTAAAACAATTTGAATGTTCAAATTGTAACAAATCGTTTAAAACAAAATCACATTTGAAAAGACATCTACAGATTCATTGACATTTTAAACTGACGAATACTCTGAATGAAAGACTATTTAAAACAAACGTGTGATAATTGAAAAGTTTTATCCTTTCTCATTCACTATTAGAATGTTCACTGGCCAACAAATCGTCATTGATGAAAAACGGTTTTTATGTTCAGCGTGCTGAAAACGGCGATTAGTTAAATTGGGGTTAAAATTTGCCATTTTGTCGGAAGAAATAATATTTGAGGGTTTGACCTGACAGAACGGTTCAAAAGAATCTGAATTAAATTCCACGCTTGTTAACAGCGAGGATAAGCCGATAGTGAAGAGGACCCTTTCCGGCGTACTTCATACGCGAGCCTTAATGACCAGAGCTGCGTCAGGCGAGAGTTCGTGAACGTGTTTTTATTGCATGTATTAGTTGGGAACCATCAGAATAAAAAAGTCTCCTAAGAACAACAGAAATGAAGACTCTCCGATCCGTTGCGGGAACAACACTCCGAGACAGAATAAGAAATTCTGAAAAAATAAAGATCTGCAATGTAGAAGATGTCGTGCGATGAGGAAAACTGAGAAGACCCTACTGGAGAGATCATGTGGAAAGAGCATGTTCTGAAAGAGTTATCAATACAGCCGCAAATAAAGTACCACCAGGAAATCGACCGGCAGGAAGACCACCTAAAAGATGGCGAGACAGTTGGACATCTGTATCCCAGGAACAGACTCCGAGAAATAACAGGACACAGTCCTAAATAAAGCAGAAGAAGAAGGAAAAGTATTTGTTGGGCTGAAGTTATTCATTATATATGTGGCTGCTATTGTAATTATGTACGCTTGTGTAAGCCTTGACACAAATGTATTTTTTTTTAATAAACCTTTCAATCAAACATATTATTTCATCCTCTTTCATCTACGAGTACACCGTTCCTTATGGATGTAATAGTTTATTATTAATTTGGCAACTTACAATTAATTAATTAGACTGCACTCTGATTTCACACTTTTGCGAGGAGCTACAAGAGATTCTGAACACATGCACTTGGGCATACACGGCGTTGGGCTTAAAGGTCATCCAAACGAAAACGAAAATTCTTTCTATGCATTCAAATCTCGTATCATTCAGTTTTACTGCAAATAGGCAAAGTATCGAGTAGGTTACATATTTTAATTACTTGGGTAGTGTTGTGAATAATATAGCAAACATGGAATACGGGATAAAGAATAGGCTGAGTGCAGCCCTCGTGCATTCTGGAAATCACGAAAGAGAGTCTTTGACAATCATGAACTAACAATAGGTACCAAGGTCGCAGTATACAATGCAGTAATCATTCCAACATGGAGACACTGCTCACTCGCGCTCTCTTGCGCTTGCGCATGAACGACAACAGGCTCTTCAAAAACATCTTATATGGTGAACTAAAAAAATGAAACGGAAGCACGGAGGACACCGCAAGAGATAGCAGGGCCAGAGAGAAACGGAGAAGACAGGGTTCAGCTGTAGGGGCAGAATCTCCTTGTCCGGAGTGTGACAAAGTCTCCCAATCTATAATAGGACTATATAGCCACACCAGGTAGCGCAGAAGATAGGTTTCAATATTTTAGTGTGCCTTATAGTCAAACTCACGGGCAATGGGCATTATTATTATAATACTTTGCAAATTCTTGAAATACGAGTATTACCTACTTGAATAATAAATATGGCATATAGTATTGTTAAGCAAGATCATGTAGAAATAGATGGGTCTAGAAACTAACCATCTAAAATAGAACCAGAATTTAAAGGTAATTTGCATACTCGTCCTGATATTAAACGATTTGAATGTTCCATATGCAGTAAATAGTTAAAAATGAAATCACATTTAGAAAGCCATTTGCTTATTCATTCTATTTGAATGTTCAAGTGCAACAAACAATTTGAATCAAAATCGTATTCCATAAAACATATATTTGTTCATTTAGACACACAATCATTTAAATGTTTTATTTGCAACAAATTGAGTAAAAGAAATATAGATTAAAAAAAATCATTTTTCATTCTGATGTAAATCTATTCGAATGTTTAACGTGCAACGAGCATTTTAAATCGAAATCAAAAATAAATTCTCATTTGCTCATTGAGATGTAAAATCATTCAAATGTTCTACGTGCAACCAGTGGCGTGCCTAGGGTTAAACAGTAAGGCAAGCCCATCCGATTTTTTAGGTATGTTACAACAACAACAACAAACCATCACGCCGTTTCTCCTCAGGGGTAGGCAGAGAGAATGGACCGCCACACTACTCTATCCTGGCACACCTCTCTAGCTTCCTCCACATTCATACATCGAGTCATACACGCACGTCGATTATACCTTTAATATTTAATTAAGTATGTTATGTATACGTAATATAAATTGACAGTCAAACGAAAACGCATTCCAAGGATGTAGCTTTCTTCGCTGTAGTTAGTATACAAAACTCACAGAAGATATAGTATTATGACTGGACAGAATTTAAAAACACATCTTCAAATCAAATCAGTTTATTTTCTCAAAAGACATTACAAACATTTTTTATATTATAGTTTAAGGCATCTATTGAGAACAGGTAAAACATAATAAATATATAATATAATACCAGGAACGCATCTTAGTCATGACATACCCTTAACTAAATTTAGAATATGTGCATTGCACCAAATATAAATCGCCTTTGGACAAGACTCCTCAAAACATTTTGGTTATCGCCATTTCGTACGCCGGACATCATCCACATCCACACATCAACATCCGCTGGCTCCGTCATAACTTTAAGCAACTTTTTTTGTGCAGGTACGATCATTTACGAATTCAAAGATAATTTTTGCAAATATATATTTTATCTTCTTTTATTTAGGGACGAGTCAAACTCGCGATGAAATCGCTTAGATTTGGGGGTTTTCATTCAAAATTGCTTACGCCAGCCGGGCTTTTAGGCTTCTGTGGGAGTACCGCCACTGATGGTAGCAGATATATTTTTTAACATCATAATAATTATTCCTGATATTCCTAAATAACTTAGAATTTTAATATTTATTTATTCTTGCTTTAGGGCGAAATTAACGAGTCTTCAATCAAATCACGTGCATTACTTGTTTTAATGAAAAAAATCAGATTTGATGTAGAAATTACGGAAAATAAAATAAGATTACATAAAATCTTTAACCTCTCCGCTAGTGAGTTTTTTTCTACTAAACTATATCTGGGGAGTGAGTTTTTTTTGCTATTAAAATTTGTACTTTTTTAAATATAATATCATATATTTACCAAAAATAAACTCTCCAAACCAAAATTCAAGAAGGGACTGGACAGCGGACAAAAAAGTATCCCAAGTGCCCCTAGATTCGTGCCAAAATACCAACGGCGAGTCGAACGACGTTAAGAAAGTGTACGTTAATAATGTGAATGGAGTACGGAGTCGAAGAAGGCCGAGGAAACAATGGCGTGACCAAATAATCCAATTATAAAAGTTAGCCATGTTAAGAATCAACGTGCGTCTATGACTCGCTGTATGAATGAGAAGAAACTAGAACGGAGTGTTAGGATAAAAATGTTTGGGGGGGCATTTTCGTTTCTACCCCTCCGGCAATGCCGTCTTGAAAGTATTTACCAGGCCGTAAGCACATAGACGATATTTGCAATATTAAGCCTTTCTGGGCCGATAGTACTCGTATGTGCCTCGTGCCGTGATCTCGTATTTTATTTAGATTATAAATGTGAAATGAATGTAAAGTACGATTACGATCGATTTATTTCTCCTTACATACGCGTTACAAACATTTTAATATAATACATTTGTGTTTCCGCAGTGCCGGTATGTCAATTGTTCTTTGTCTAGCCTCTCTCCTCGTGCCGGACCATTTGTAAAGTATTTATATGCATTTCCTTCAGTGTGTTTACTTTATAAAAGTACTAGTAATATATTGAACGCACATTGAATTGTGTTTGTATACAATATTGGTAATTGTAAAATGTACAAAATAATATCTTGATGTAAACTCAAAATTCATAATATATTGTTAAAAATGTTTTTTCATTAATTGGTTCAAAAAAGTCGCGAAATTTTTATCAAAATTGTTTGTCATTTGACAGCTGTCAGATCGATGGCAGAGTTTTAAACTTAACTTTACGGCTTGATAAATATAGATTCGAGACGGGATTGGTTTGTTGTTTTCTCACATAATATATGGCATCTTGCCTAAACTTGGCACGAGTCTGGAGCCAGTATTATATATAAATTAAAAACAACGTGTCTATGGAAATTGAAGTATAAATGTCAAGAAAGTCGGACACGTATTGAGTTGCGTAATTATATCATAATTTGTATTAAACAGTGGAGTGAATCAAACAGAAATCAACATTTTTCATGTCGTTTTGTTCATTTTTCATGTTGTTACGTTCGCAAACATATGTTTGTGACTGTTACGTGTTCAGTGACCACAAGAACCTAAACAGGGATGGAAGGCGCCGTGTCTGGGAGTCCGGAACAATCGGACAGTGTGTCAATGTTCTGTGTTAAGTCTGAGCCGGACCCGGCTATCTGGGATACCAAAGAAGACGACAATATTATTTTGGAGCGACCAAAGATAGAAACGAGTTCGATGAACATCACAATTGTCAAGATTGAATCTCTCAAAGAGGAAACGTATATTGAAAATGATGACACGAGTAATGCATTTATTATCAAGGTTGAGTCTCTCAGAAATGAAGCAGACTATAAGGATATTGACATGAATAACGCAGATGCAGAAAATGATTCGATGGCCCCCACTAATGTCAAGATTGAGTCTATCGGTAGTGAAAGCGATTTTATACACGACAACACATTCTCCGTTGATAAAGATGTGTCATACAGTATTGTGAAGCAAGACCCTGTAGAAATAGATCGGTCCAGAAACAAACCATCTAAAATAAAATCAGGATTTAATGTCAATTTTCCAATTTATCCTGATATTAAACGATTTGAATGTTCAACTTGCAATAAACAGTTTAAAAGGAAATCAGATTTAAAAAGACATTCGATTATTCATTCAGATGTAAAACTATTTGAATGTTCAACTTGCAATAAACAGTTTACATGGAAATCAAATCTAAATGCTCATTTATTTACTCATAATGATGTAAAACTATTTGAATGTTCAACGTGTAACAAAAAGTTTAGAACAAAATCAACTCTAAATACTCATTTCTTATCTCATTCTGATGTTAAACTATTTGAATGTCTAACGTGCAATAAATGGTTTAAAACAAAATTAGATTTAAAAAGTCATTTCCGTGTTCATTCAGATATACAATCATTTAAATGTGATTCATGCGACAAATGGTTTAAAAGCAAGTCAAATTTGAAAAAGCATTTGCTTATTCATTCTGATGTAAAACTATTTGAATGTTCAATGTGCTACAAACAGTTTCAAAGAAAATCAGATTTACAAAGACATTCGATTATTCATTCTGATGTAAAACTATTTGAATGTTTAACGTGCAACAAACAGTTTAAAAGAAAATCAGCTTTAAAATCTCATTTCCTTGTTCATTCTGATGTAAAGCTATTTGAATGTTCAACGTGCATTAAACGGTTTAAAACAAAAATAGATTTAAAAAATCATTTCCGTGTTCATTCAGATGCACAATCATTTAAATGTGATACATGCAACAAATGGTTTAAAAGCAAGTCAGCTTTAAAAAACCATTTGCTTATTCATTCTGATGTAAAACTATTTGAATGTTTTACGTGCAACAAACAGTTTCAAAGAAAACCAGATTTAAAAAGACATTCGATTATTCATTCTGATGTAAAACTATTCGAATGTTTAACGTGCAACAAACAATTTAGTTCAAAATCAAATCTAAATCGTCATTTCCTTACTCATTCTGATGTTAAACTATTTGAATGTTCAACGTGCAATAAACGGTTTAAAACAAAATTATATTTAAAAAATCATTTCCTTTTTCATTCAGATGTACAATCATTTAAATGTTTTTCATGCAACAAACGGTTTAAAAGCAAGGCAAATTTAAATAGCCATTTGCTTATTCATTCTGATGTTAAACTATTTGAATGTTCAACGTGCAATAAACGCTTTAAAACAAAATTAAATTTAAAAAATCATTTACTCGTTCATTCAGATGTACAATCATTTAAATGTTTTTCATGCAACAAACGGTTTAAAAGCAAGGCAAATTTAAAAAGACATTTGCTTATTCATTCATTCATGTAAAACTATTTTAATGTTTAACGTGCAACAAACAGTTAAGATCGAAATCAAATCTATTGAGTCATTTCCTTACTCATTCTGAAGAAAAACTATTTGAATGTTCAACGTGCAGCTAACAGTTTAAAAGAAAATCACAATTAAAATATCATTATCTTTCTCATTCAGATGTAATGTCATTTAAATGCTCAATGTGCAACAAACAGCTTAAAACGAAATCAGATTTAAAAATACATTGGCTTAGTTATATGTGAAATTTCAACTCGCGTGTGTGTGCCGTTTAAAATAATATATTTGTAAAACTAGATGTTCAACCATTTCAATTTTCTACATGGAAGAAACCATATAAAACTAGTTCAGCATTTTAAAGTAGTATGCCCTGGTTCAGGTGTAAAACAATTAAGTCGTTCTATGTGCTGAAAACGGATTGCAGTTAATTCAATATTTGCTCATCCTCTCGGAATGAAAACTATTTTTGCGTCGGGCGTGTTCAAATGAAAGTGATGTTTTTATTTTTTATTTTTTTTATTTAATTTATCTTTTTAAAAACCCAATTGGGTTATATGGTTACATTTTTAGATCTTACTATTAATTATGTATTGTTTCAGATATTTTTATATTGAGTTGTAGTGAGATTCCTTGTGTCTTTAGGTAGTTCATTGTAAAGTTTCAGTCCATTGTTCAATATCCTTGATTGTCCTGTCTTAGTTCGTGCAATCGGTAAGTGATATCTGTCACAATTCCTGGTCCAGTGTCTGTGTATGTCTGAATTTTTAGTTAATTTGTAGGTGCTGTCTGTTGTCTTTTCCATGGTCACTCTGTGTACAATTTTTAAGGTCTCATATTTGGTCAGGTCTGATATGTCCATTTGTTTTGTTTGTCTGTAAACTTGTATGGTTGGGGTAAGGTAGTCAATGTTATATGCTAATTTTATTATTTTATTTTGTTGTCTTTGGAGTCTGGAGATGTCCTTTTGGTTTCCTGTCCCCCAGAAGGGAATCATATATGTCAGTCGGCTTTTTACATACGCTTCGTACATCATAACTTTTTCCCTTCTTGGTATGTAATTCTGTATTTTGTAGAAGAGGGAGTATAGCGATGCTAACTTGTCTGTTAGGTTGTCTATGTGTTTTGTCCATTTTAGTTGTCTGTCCATTGTTAGTCCTAGGAACTTTACATAGTCGAGTTCGGTTATTGCGTCATTTTTTATTTTTATGCACATGTCAGGTAGTTGTTGGTTGTCCAGTTGGTTAGTGTCTCTATATCTATGTTCATTTGTTTACAGGTCTCATTGTCGTTATCGTTTTTGTAAAATATAGCAAGGTCGTCTGCGTACATAATTATTTTCCCTGTCATTTTGTATCTTGTTATGTCGTTAATGTAAAGTACGTAAAGTAGTGGTCCCAGGATGGACCCTTGTGGCACACCAAATTCTGTCATTGTTTCGTTGCTGGTCATTCCTGACACAACTGTGTATTGTTTTCTTTGGGTGAGGTAGCATTTGAACGTGTTGTACGTGTTTGTTTAAAAAAATCACCCGCACATTGACAGTGAAAATAGAAAAATAGTGTCTGGGGTGTAGAGGACCACATCGTGGCTACCGAACATACATATTGAATAACAGGGCGCAAGAATCGGAGATTCCAGAGTGCGCGATTTTCGATGACTGTCTTACATTAACTTGTATTTAGGATTATAATAGAACATGTGTTATGCTATTTTAATCATAGTATCACCCTAGTATTTCTAAGGTGACCGTCAATAATACATTTTTGCCTATTGTCACTTTCTAAACACTAGTATGTTGTGGTTAAGCCTGTGATGGAGTGTAAACTTTGGAAATAAATGTATACAAATATCGACTTTTTTCTTTTGTACCTTCTTCATATCCCGCTTTATAGTAAATAATCATCCCGAAGATAAAAATTGCAATGGATAAAGGAATTTGATTCTTTCTAGATTGAAGACCTAATAAATGAGCAATATGTTCCTTGTAAAAGTGTATTTGTTATGTTGTATATCCAGATATGTTATCTGCCACCTTCCATAATATGAATAATTTAAAATGTACTTTGTAAGGAAGTTCTTATTGAAATATCTTCTTTCGCAGGGTAAATTTTTCATATTTGGGTGTTAACATAAGATTACAAATATTAATGATTTGCAGATTGCCCCCCAAGACATTGAAATGCCCCCCGGTGGGGCTTACGCACCACGTTTCTAAGCACTGCTCTAGAGGGATTTTGTTCAAGGTTATAAGATCTTGATTTTGTAGATTAATAAGACTTTCATGTTAATTTCACAAATGTCCATCCATCACAGATTAATAAAAGAGAAAACAGACCTGCAGGAGATGCAAGTGTGGTGGTAGGTAGTGTAGGGTGACCTGTAGTGGAGACGGATGGGAGAGGGAAATATACATATCTGAATGTATAGCCCGTACATGCGGGTATACGTGTACACTGCTGTGCAAGTCTTGCACCAACCATCACGCTGTTTCGCTGGAAGAGTGGGCAGAGAGAGTGGACTGCCACACAATACTACTCTCGCACACTTATCTCAATTTCTACACATACACATACAGCGAGTTATACACGCACGTCGATTCTTTCTTCTATATTCCATATGTCCAAACCAATGCGGTGATCGTTTCATAATACTTTATTCATCAGAGGGTAGACATCAGAGGTTCCCAACGGGCTCTGCAGCCTTCAGTGGAGGGGGTAGAGGGCCCTGAGGCAATGGAGAGGGTTAAAGTAGCTGAGATGGATGGATGCCAACCTACGGAGCAGAGCGTACTGTTTCTACATAATCTGTTATATCAGTCAGTACTATACAGCTAATTCATCCATATGTATCAACGGTCATCATAGAACCAGCCGAACATTAGCAAAGGACCACCTAGGACTGTAGAGCCAGAGAGGAGATAAGTGTTATGGGAGAGTTCGATGGTGCGGGAAAAGGTTGCGCCTGTGGTATAAACGCATGCACCACACATCCGCACTGTTAGCTTCTATAGTTGTATCAAGGGGAGGTGGGTTTCCCTTTTAAAACTATTTTTGAAACCTTTATTTGAGAAGCACGCCATGTCTGATGGCACACTTGTTGCGGGACCTTTACTGCATACAACTGAACCTGTCCGGTAGTGAGTTTCTGACAAGATAACTATTCCACGGGCAGGACTAATTCTATGAACTATTGCCAACCTATGGAGCAAAGCATACTGTTTCCTGGTAATTATTTCATTTATATCAACCTCTGTAATGCAGAGCTATATCATCTATTATCACATATCGAGAGGATTTGTAGCACTGCACTAGGGATGTTTCATCGTCCGGACCAGAAGAGTTTTCAGAGATCCCCATGTGCTCGCAGTCCTATACAACGCATTGGTTCGGAGCAGACTCGAAAGTGGTTCTGTGATATGGAGTACTCACGAGGCGAGATATTCTGTTATGCTAGAGAGAGTTTGGAAAAACATTCTGAAGTATCTCTACATGAGGGAGTATGGTTGCTATCCGTGGCTCTATCCCACGGCATTTCTTTTGGGAATTCTGGAGACCAACTCTCTGCAGTTTCCAAGAGATGGGCATCTCAAAACCCATTTCTTTATCTCCGACAGCGACAGCATATATTGTTTTACCTACCAGCCGCCAGAACCAACCTGCCTCTGGTGACACCGATGGAAAGAGCAATTAATCTGCCGAATGCGGTCTCCTCGGAGATCAACGTCTTTCATAATAGTGAAAGTACGTTCAGAAGGCTAATACTCTTGATTTTGGAGAGTATCTTGTCTTCCTAATGTCGACCCATCTCTAGTGCATTTCTGGTAATATACTGTACACAATATATTATTTGACCTGTTTTCAATAGATATCTTAAACCTTAGTTTTGTAATGTCTATTGATGAAATAAACTGATTTGATTTATATCACCAGTTATCGGCCACTAGCACATATCATGGAAACAGCTGAACATTATCAACGAGACAGTAATATAATGTATCTTAGGAAATGACCCACATATAGTGGTGTGTATGATACAATTGGACGATCTGTCACCACGTCCACATCATGCCAAGCCGCTCATCCCAACCAGTTTGCTAAGGACGGGTTAACCAAATCTGGCCTCCGGACTCATGCCAAGCAATCACAAGCCCCGATTTCTCTTTCGAGCATGACGGATGTAGAGGTTGCTGTGGCGACAATCACGGGCACCTGCATATTTGCTATCGAGGAAACTGTTGTTATACATATTTTAATAAATCGTCATTGATTTCTTTATTATTTCCTAACCGCTTGTCAGCACTGGGAGGATGCACGTTTAGGGATGCGCTGTATTGGGAGTTAGATTAATGACACACGTGTGTTCTGTAGTAGGTGCATTTATTGACTGAATAGTGTTCGAGAATAACTCAGGTTTACGAGAGGGCACCACTACATCCCTCCCCTTCTAGAACCGTTGTTAAACCCGAATTAAATATAAAAAATAAACGATGTTATGTTACATAAATATTAACATTAAAAATAACATATGAAAATGAACATGGTAAAAAATGTTTAGCATATCTGGCGACAATATTTATAAATGACAGTACGGTAAAGTTCTTATTTCTAACATATGCAGTTGGTAAATGTAAGTCAGAGAAGATCGATCGAAGGCAAATGATAAACAATAGTAATATAGGTACATGGTTAGTGGTACTAGTGTAAGTTTGTGGACAGTTCATTGACACTGTTCATGTTTATTTGGTTTAAGCTGCGTATACTGGAGTCGAGTAGCTTAGCGTGTGTAGCTTGGGTTCGATAATTAAAATCATTATTTTAAGGGGTAGCACTTGAGATTTGTTTTGATTAGAAACACACTTGATGACTTCATAAGGGCCTTGGCGCGGAGATGAACTCTTTTGACCTTTTTTCAGAGAAATACTATACGAGTACATTAAATGAACATTCTTAAAAATCGTTGTAAAACAAAAAATATATGATCCGCAAGTAGTTTGTCATGACGACAAAACCTGCATTGAAAGCAGGGTGAAACAGCGTTAAGATGCTTTTTAGGCGAACATTCTCAAAAATCGTTGTAAAACAAAAATATATGATCCGCAAGTAATTTGTCATGAGGACAAAACCTGCATTGAAAGCAGGGTGAAACAGCGTTAAGATGCTTTTAAGGCTTTATTTGCAATGTTGAAATGCCTCATGGTGGTCTGGTGATGCGATGGGGAACGTTTCCCTGTGCTGGTAGCCTATCTTCAGGACAGGAAAGTAGCGATGACTGCCGTTAGGATGGGGCCAAGTAAGTTAGGCGCTGACATCCAGGTCGTGCAGTTGATGAGAGATGACGTACTGCGGTTAGGATGTGCCAAGTAAGTTAGGCGCTGACATCCAGGTCGTGCAGTTGATGAGTTGGCCGAAACACGGGCTAAGATTACTCCTCTGTCGAGTGTGGTCTCCTTTGCTGGCTAGCACATCTTGTATTATGGAAGTGGATCGTTTTGAAATGTGTTCGCGATGTTTTGGAGTCAGTTACTTGTAACTATAGCACTTTAAAAAAAATATTAATAATAAAATAACCAATTCGTAGCGCTTCCCATTTAAACGGACGGGACCCGCCTACAATAATCACGTCGGAGTCACCACTTTAGGAATGCGCAGTATTGAAAGTTAGATTAATGACACACGTGTGTTCTGTAGTAGGCGCATTTATTGACTGAATGGTGTTCGGGAATAACTCAGGTCTACGAGAGGGCACCACTACACACGTATCAAATAGCTTTATATTCCGTTACTATTAGATTCGTGAACCACCTGAAGAAAAAGAATTTCAATAAGAGCTTCCTTACAAAGTATAAATTATTCACATTATGGAAGGTGATAGCTAACATATCAGTACATACAACACAAAAAATTCACTTTAACAATGAACATGTTCTTCGGGATGACTATTTACTCTGAAGTGAGAGACAAAGGAGGAACAAAAGGAAAAAGCAGATATTTGTATACATTTATTTCCAAAGTATATACTCCGCCACCGGCTTAATCATAACAGACTAGTATTTCGAAAGCTACAACAGGCAAAAATGAATTATTAACGGTCACTTTAGAAATACTAGGGTGATACTACGATTAAAATTTTAAATACAAGAACATATACAAACAGCCATCGATAACCGAGCACTCTGGAATCTCCGAGTCATTGAATAGTCGTTCGATAGCCACGATGTGGTTCTCTAATCCGTTTTTAGCACGTAGAAAATTGAAATTGTTTTACATCTGAATGAAGAAGGAAATGCCTTTTTAAATTTGATTTAAATTTAAATAGTTTGTTGCAATTTGAACATTCAAATAGTTTTACATCAGAATGAATAAGCAAATGGCTTTTAAATTGTGATTTCGTTTTAAACTGTTCATTGCAGGTTAAACATTTAAATAGTTCTAAATCAGAATGAATAAGCAAATGGGTTTTTAAATGTGATTTCGTTTTAAACTGTTTGTTACACATTGAGCATTTGAATGACTTAATATCTGAATGAGAAAGATAATGATATTCTAATTGTATTTTTCTTTTAAACAGTTTGTTGCACGTAAAACATTTAAATGATTTTACATCAGAATGAACAAGCAAATGTCTGTTTAAATATGATTTTGTTTTAAACAGTTTATTGCATGTTGAACATTCAAATAGTTTTACATCAGAATGAAAAGGCAAATGGCTATTTAATAGTGATTTCCTTTTAAAATGTTTGTTGCACGTTGAACATCCGAATATTTTCACATCGGAATGAGTAAGCAAATGGAGTTTTAAATTTGATTTGCATTTAAACTGTTTATTGCAAGTTGAACATTCAAATCGTTTTACATCAGAATGAATAAACAAATGGGTTTTTAAATTTGATTTCCATTTAAAGCGTTTATTGCAAGTTGAACATTCAAATAGTTTAATATCAGAATGAATTGGCAAATTGACATTTAATCCTGATTTTATTTGAGATGGTTTGTTTCTGGACCCATCTATTTCTACAGGGTCTTGCTTCACAATACTGTATGACACATCTATATCTACGGAGAATGTGTCGTCGTGTATAAAATCGCTTTCACTACCAGGAGGCTCAATCTTGACATTAGTGGGGGCCATCGCACCATTTTCTATATCTGCGTTATTCATGTCATCATCCTTATAGTCTGCTTCATTTCTGAGAGGCTCAATCTTGACAATATGTGCATTACTCGTGTCATCATTTTTAATATACGATTCCTCTTTGAGAGATTCAATCTTGACAATTGTGATGTTCATCGAACTCGTTTCTATCTTTGGTTGCTCCAAAATAATATCGTCGTCTCCGTTGGTATCCCAGATTGCCGGGTCCGGCTCAGACTTAACACAGGACATTGACACACTGTCCGATTGTTCCGGACTCCCAGACACGGCGCCTTCCATCCCTGTTTAGGTTCTTGTGGTCACTGGACACGCAACAGTCGCAAACATACTACACAAAATGACATGTAAAATGTAGATTACTGTTCGATTCACTCCACTGTTTAATACAAATAATGAGTTACACAAATCAATACGTGTCCGGCTGTCGTTGTGAAAGTTTCTTGACGTTTACACGTTAATTTCCATAGACGCGTTGTTTTAATTTATATTATATAATACTCGCCCCAGACTCATGCCAAGTTGAGGCAAGATGCCATATATTATGTGAGCAAACAAAAAAAAAACAATCCCGTCTCGAGTCTAGTTTTATCAAGCCGTAAAGTTAAGATTCAAACTCTGCCATCGATCTGACTGTTGTCAAATATCAAACAATTTTGATAAAAAATTGGTGACTTTTTCGAACCAATTAATTTAATAAACATGTTTGACATTATTTATAATTAAATGCATTACGCTTTTAATAAATATACTGTTGAAAATGTTAAAATATTATGAATTTTGAGATTACAAAAAAAGATTATTTTGAACATTTTACAAATACCAAAGTTGTATACAAACTATATTATACAATTCAATGTGCGTTCAATACATTACTCGTACTTTTATAAAGTAAACACACTGAAGGAAATGCATATGAATACTTTACAAATGGTCCGGCACGAGGAGGGAGGCTAGACAGAGGACAATTGACATACTGCGGAAACACAAATGTATTATATTTAAATGTTTGTAACGCGTATGTAAGGAGAAATAATACGATCGTAGTCGTATTTTACATTCATTTCACATTTCTAATCTAAATAAAATACGAGATCACGGCACGAGGCACAAACTATCGGCCCAGAAGAGCTTAATATTGCAAATATTGTCCATGTGCTTACGGCCTGGTAAATACTTTCAAGACGGCATTGCCGGAGGGGTAGAAGCGAAAATGGCCCCCCACACATTTCTATCCTAACACACCTTTCTGGATTTCTCCACATTCATACAACGAATCATAGACGCACTTCGTTCTTAACACGAACACACCTTTTAAAATTGGATGATTTGGTCACGTCATTGTTTCCTCGGCCTTCATTGACTCCGAACTCCATTCACTTGTTAACGTACACTTTCTTAACATCGTTCGACTCGCCGTTGGTATTTTGGTACGAAACTAGGGGCACTTGGGATACTTGTCCGCTGTCCAGTCCCTTATTGAATTCGTTTTTCAAGTAAAAGTCATCTGAAACGGACGAGCGTACATTATTCAGCAAATCGGTAAAATATTATCGAATTGATCTCAAATTCGAAGAAGAAGACGAAAAAGAAGTCCCGCGACACTGTTTTCTCTTGATGCACTTCTTCGATTCATTATTATTCACATACGTGTCAGGCAAGCACATATATTCATCCGACCCATTATGTGGACGACATTTTAGGGTTTTCTCGGTTTCACTCTGTTTTTTGCAACTAGGCATTATTAGCTTAAATTTTTTACCGTTCTTTCATATATACAAACCACCTTCATTCGACTTGTGCGCGCTGGTGGTCGCTCGCCGACGCTTGGCGTAGTGTGGACGCGGTGACAGATTGTCCAATTATATCATACAAACCGCTGTAGGTCATCTCCCAAGACATATTATATTACTTTCTTGTTGATGTTCCAATACTGTCTCGAAATCATTGTTTACGGCAATACTTCCAAGACGGCATTGATAATGTTTGGCTGGTTCTATGACAACAACACCGTCATCGATATGGTCGATTCATGTATATATTTGGGGCACAAATTAGTACTGAGTATAAAAAATCAAACCGCCGAAATCGACCGAAGAATTGATTTGGGTTGGGTTGCCTTCTGTAAATTAGATCATATTCTTTATACTCGGTTTTAATTTAAATATTTTTTATCAGATGTACATCGTACGGGCTGACCTGGAATACTAGAACAGTCACGCGCGGGTTTGGGTGTATGGCGGGTCTTGTGCCACAGCATATAGCTACGAGTCAGATTTCAATGTGTTAGTTATCTTTAGGGTGCCCATATATTATGAACGAGAAGAGACAGCAAGAAAGTGTTTTCTTTCTTTCTTAATTGTCAAGTTCGTGATGTATTGCTGGAAAGTATGTGATTTGAAAAAAGTGTAATTTAACAGTTTTCGTATTTATAAACACGAGTGTGTTAATTTTTGAGAAAATTTAAAGCATTAACGAATTGGATTTCCATTCCGTCCAAGACGTTTTTTATGAATTAAAAAAATAATTGTTAGTTAATTTTTCTCTATATGTTTCAAATTCACTTTGTCATTAGAAAAACGCTATAAACGGTATGAAAAATAATGTAATAGTATCAACATGTTTCGAAGGCTATATATAGGTATAAAACCTTATAAAAAATTGTAGAGATAAATAAAGTAAGAAGTGGAAAACGTAATGTTTTAATTGATTAAAAATTTGATGACTGTATTATTTCAATAATATAAATTTTACTAATTGATGATGATGATGAGATTGAAAGATTATTCGTAAATTTTTTTCTTAGTATTTGGAATTTCTTGGTAGAAGTTAATTGTAAATAACGAAAATAAAAACATTAAGACTAACCGGATGACATTTCTTGGGTAATGTTCTCTTGACTCCTAATACAAAAATGTACAACATCCTAATACAAGTGTTGGAATTTTACATAAATCACAACGACCGAAACAAGTCCAAACACGAACAACGTGTAGTCACCTTCCTGTATGTTGACACAGTCGGTGCCATCTTGACATTATATTATTGACATTATGTTATTACGTCAAGATAGCACTGACACAGTGCCGCTGCAATTGTGTGTGTGAACGCGGTAATAATTTCGTAGTGTTTATTTAAATATTCTATAATTAATTACCAAAATAGTAACATGATATTCAAAGGACTCGTTATTTTAGTGTGAATAACATTCTCGGATCTTGTAAAAGAATTTTATGATAATGCATTTCGTTGATTAGATATGAGTGTTTATTTTTGTGGATGCTGCGAATATGGTATTTTTTATATATATAAACTCTTTAAAAAAACATGTTTAAGTATCGAATGTACACCTTTTGTTATTTTTAAAGATAGATTATATGTTAATAGTTCATTTGGCATTTATATTTTTCATTGAAGGTCTTATTTTACTCATAATTAAATATTGTATGAGAGCCTTCCCAATGTCGAAATTTTCACCGTTCTAGGAGAGTTAATATATATTTAATTTATTAGGGTAAGAGTTCGGCCACACCGAAGTGCCTAGGTCGGCGGCTTAATTTGACCTGCCACCTATAACGCCCGGCGATTTTAGCGCCGCGGTGTTCTTTTATGGTACTAACCCCAATTGTCTATGAAATATCGTTTGATTTCTGAACTGTCAAATTTTGACGTATATTGCAAACTAGCTCGAGACAAAGAATGCCACTGACTAAAGTAATAAAAAGCTAAAATTTCGAAAATCACAAATTCGAACATGCTGGGTGCATGAAATAAATATGACAAGATATTTCTTGTCATTTCTTGTAATGGAGAATTTCAACTATTCTATAAAGAACTTCGCAAATGTGATAAAAAAAGGTATTTAAAAAGGAAGCAGGACACATTCGATTTACTGTTAGGGAGTCACTACAAAAGCAGGATACACATTTCCGGTGTTCTATAACACCAGAGGAACAACTTGTTGTAACATTGAGGTTAATTGAAACAAATTTATTTACTGTATATTATTTTTATTTTGATAATTTTACAAAACCTGTAAATAAAAACAATGTATACAAAAAAAAAATACAAATTTTGGAAATTATTATCGCTTTTAAACTGCGGACGATACGTGTAATCCCGAAAATCAGCCGATGACAGGAGCAAAAGAGCACGAGGTTGATAATTGCGTAGATTATTGCATAGATAATTGTGATTAGTACCATAAAGCTCGGCAAGCGTTTCGGAAAGCAGGCGGCTTGTGATCGCCCGCTTGCGCGAGCCTTATAGTGTGGCAGGTCCCATAGTATGCCATACGTTGGTTGGCCAGGCGTCCCCCTAGCCACCGACCTAGGCACTTTGGTGTGGCCGCACCCTTAGGGTTTTCAGAGATACCCGGGTCCTTAGAACTCCGTACAACTCCTTAGTCAGAAGCAGACTCGAGGGAGGTGCCGTGATATGGAGTCCTCATGAGGCTCAGTATTCTCTCATGTTGGAGAGGGTTCAAAAGAAATTCTTGAGAGCCCTCTACATGAGAGAGTACGGGGTATATCCTTGGCTCTATCCAACGGCATTTCTCTTGGGTATGCTGGGGTATAACTCCCTCCAACTGAGGAGGGAAGGATTACTCTCAACACATTTTTTCAAACTGATTCGGGGCTCTATTGAGAACCCCTATATTCTGGAGCAAATAGGTCTTTTTGTTCCTGATAACTACCTGCCACAGCGCCGACATCAATTGTTCTTTACTCCGTCACGCAGAACCAACCTGCCATTGGTGTTGCCAGTAGGAAGAGAAATTCGGACGCTGAATCTAATCATCTCGGATTTGGACATTTTCAGTGTCAGTGAGGCAGTATTCACAAAAAAAATATTGTAAATTCTGGAAAGAGTACTGCCTCACTGACGTCGACATATTTGGATTCCTTCTGATATGTATGATTTTTTTGGTCTAATGTTGTTTTGTTTTATTTTATCTTTATAACACCATTTTGTGTCCAAATGAGTCGCCTAAATGTCTTATCGTTTGTAATGTCTCATTTGTGTATAATGTATAAATAAATAAATTATATTTATTCTCTTATTCTCAAATAAAAGTAACACTCTAATAAAGTGCAGGAACAAAAAATAAATTTAAAAGGGTCCTTTTAGAAAATTGAAAATTTTAAAAAGTTTCCATTCTAAAAAGTCCCTTAATTTTAAAAAGCCTCACTTTTAAATAAATCCATTTTTAAAGTTGAAGTATAAAAAGTGTCCATTAATAAAAGTGTCTCTTTGAATTTTTCTCTTAAAAAGTGTCAATAATACAAAATCATATTTGTCACAGTTAATTGCATCAATTTTAAAAAGGGTCATTTTTAAAAACGTCACTATTAAATTGTTAACATGAAAGAGCGTCAATTTTTAAAAGTCTAAGGTCAAATAGATAAATTTAAAATAGTCCTTTTAAAAAATAGAATTTTTTTTATAATTACTTTTTAAAAAGTCCCTTATTTTTAAAAAGTGTTAATTTTACAAAAGTAGCTCTGAAAGGTAACATAAAAATGTTAATTTAAAAAAGTGACACTGAAATAAAGTTCAAGGCAAAAAGATAAATTTAAAGTAGTCATTTTAGAAAATAATCAACTTTTAATTTTTCCATTTTTAAAAGTCCCTTTCTTTTAAAAAGTCGCAATTTTAAATAAGCGGCTTTTAAAAGGTGCCTCTTTTATGTTACTCTTTAAAAGTTACACTGAAATAAAGTGCAAGGTCATAGAGATAAATTTAAAAAAGGTGTTTTAGAAAATTGACAACTTTAAAGTGTTCCATTTTAAAAAGTCCCTCAATGTCAAAACGTGTTTATTTTAAATATGTCGCTTTTAAAAAGTGTCTCTTTTATGTTACTCAAAATAAGTTACACTGAAATAAAGTGCAAGGTCTAAAAGATAAATTTAAAATGAACCTCTTAGAAAATAGTCAATTTTAAAAAGGTTCCATTTGAAAAAGTTCCTTAATTTTAAAAAGCTTCAGTTTTAAATAAGTCCCTTTTAAAAGTTTGAGTTTTAAAAAGTGACCATTAATAAAAGTGTCTCTTTGAATGTTTCTCTTAAAAAGTGTCAATAATATAAAATCATATGTGTCACAGTAAATTGGAAAAAATTAAAAAGCCTCACCATTAAAAAGGGTTATTTTGAAAAAAACGTCCCTATTTAAGTGTTAACATTAAAGATGGTCAATTATAAAAAGTGCATCTTTTATGTTACGTTTAAAAATTTACACTGAAATAAAGTGCAAGGTCAGAAAGATAAATTTAAAAGAGTCCTATTAAAAAATTTACAATTTTTGAAAGGTTCCATTTTAAAAAGTCCCTTATTTTTTAATATTGTAAATTTAAAAAAAGTCGCTTTTAAAAGGTAACATTAAAATGTTACTCTTAAAAAGTGACACTGAAATAAAGTGCAAGGTCAAAAATATAAATTTAATGGAGTCATTTTTGAAAATTATCAATTTTTAATTGTTGCATTTTAAAAAGTCCCTTTATTTAAAAAAGTGTCAATTTGAAATAAGTGGCTTTTAAAAACTGCCACTTTTATGTTACTCTTAAAAAGTTACAGTGAAATAAAGTGCAAGGTCATAGAAATAAATTTTAAAAAGTCAATTTAGAAAATTGACAAATTTAAAGTGTTCCATTTTAAAAAGTCCCTTAACATATTACACTACTCCCGCTTGACGCGTCTCTGGCCTTAAGACCTAGGGGGTGTGAAAAAATTAGTGTTAAAAAAGTAGTTTAATTTATGTCACGAAACAAATAATACACAGTTATTGTTTTGTTTTTTCACGTTTTGACTTTATTTGGCAAAAAATAGACAAATACATATTTATTGCAGACAAGTTATCGCGATACTTGTTGAACTCGTCCCACAAATCGTGCTTTGCGGTGACCGTCATTATCTGGACTGGTTCATACAAAATCAACGACCAAAAAATAATCGTTAGTTTAATATTAATCTAATTAAAAATCTAAGTTTTTTTTCATTATTTATTAAATAAACAAAATGACGGCCTTTCTTTTTGTTAATAAAAATATATTTTGAATTAAATATAAAATCATATTAATTTGAACCAGTATTTAAAGGTTTTCAAGAAGCTGTATACTCGTATGTCTCATTCAAATCAACATAGCGGGTATTTTAATTACAGCAGTCACCACCTTTAAAAACACAATTTCGAGAAAAACTAATTTAAATTTATACACTCGATTCAGCTGTAGAAATACTATTTCGATTATGTAACAACTTACACAGAGTCATTTATTTCATATGTCATCCTCCTCTCAAACAGAACAGGCAGAGAAATAAAGCGCGGGAAAAGAGCGTCAACGATCACCGAAGATCGGGGGAAGGCGATCCAAGGTGTCCTATGGACGCTCCGGCCTCTTTCATCGCCGTGCACCTGACCTACCTTCCGGATCCTCGCCGAGTCCTCTCGTGCATCAGCCGCTCCAGGGTCCTCGGGAGAATAGCTCACCAGAAGGGAGGTCCAGCGATGCCGTCAGTCGGGGAAGGTAGACAAACCGGAATGCGCAAATAAAAGCGTGGCTTGTCAATTTTAAACATATAAATTTATTTAAAAATAAAAGGACTTACCCTAAATATACGAGTAATTATCCTTATGGTGGCCACCTACTTATAAACTAATTAGCCTAAAGAACGCTTAAAACTAACTATAACTAAAATACGCGACACGGGTGTTTCGCCGAGCGCGGCTCCAGCTGAGAGGGCGAGCCTGCGCGAAGGGCGGGAAGAACCATGTTCAGCAGCAGGATGTGGGGTGAACCAGCCACGGCTCTCTCGTTCTCTGACGGGGGCGGCGGTCTATCCTCTCTCCGCGGAATGGAAGGCGGCTGAGGGCGGCGACATCATTTAGTGGACCGGCCCCGACTCTCTCTCACTCCTCCGAGGCTCTTAGCTTCTCGGGGGCGGGGGCGGTGACCGGTCCTTCATCTTGGCGGGGGCGCATGTGACGCACAATATTTCGTGCGCGCCCATTTTGGCGCGCTTTCGGCTTGGCGCGAAAGAGTCTTTAATGTTCACATTTTTATCACACTTATCACATATTGTTCACCAAATTGTGTCAAATTCATACTATCCTGTGGCGATTCCGTTCATTCAGGAACTTGCATTGCGGGGGATGTGAGAGGGGAAGAGTCTCCGAGGGGTAGAGAGTCTTTTGTCCCTTCGAGCGAGGAGCTTGTAGCCTTCTAGGAATTACTACCTAGATAAGCCGCTCGTGAAGCACTTTGGGTCTTTTGAGATACTTTTAACGAAATTGCAACGCAAGCTCGTTTGAAAAAAATATTTTGAAATGGTATAATTTTTGTCACAGAATAATTTCATAACACATATAATAGTTCTTCAGCATAGCGAAAGGCCATGACACAGGGAGGGGACCCTGCGCACCCTGGAAGTGCTCAATGTTATTCAGTATATCTACAGTTTAAAATCAGAGTGATTTTTAAAATCTGAATTTGTATTAAGCGGTTTGTAGCATGTTTTAATATCTAAATGAAATAATTTCTTTATAAGTTTGATTTTGTTTTTAACTGTGTGATGTATAATATTTTAAACGACCAATGAGTAAGCTAAAGTCATTTAATGCCGATTTTCGTTTAAACAGTTTGATGCACTAGAAAATGCGTTTTTAAAACTAATATTGATTTTAATGTTTTATTTGAACATCGCACATTAACAAAGCTGTACATGCGAATGAGTAATAAAACGCTATTTTAATTCTTTGTTTTAAATGGTTTATTGCAAGTTGAACATTAACAACAAGAGTAAAAAGTCCCGCAGGCATCAGCGAACCATTTGCGGTGGAGGTCGGAGTCCATCAGGGTTCAGCCCTGAGCCCTTTCCTTTTTAACATAGTTATGGACTACCTGACCAGGAATATACAGCAGTCTGTACCGTGGTGCATTCTCTATGCAGACGACATAGTTTTGATTGCGGACTCGGCAGAACAATTGCAAGTTACATTGAATGAGTGGGCAGATGCCTTAGAGTGTAATGGACTACGCATTAGCAGGAGTAAAACCGAATATTTAGAATGTGAATATGAGGACATCGCTACAGATTTGGCTCATGAAAACACAATTCACATTGGCAATACTCCAGTTAACAAGGTGTCCCAATTCAAGTATCTCGGGTCGGTCATTACTGCGGATGCCAACGTTGACACTGATGTCAAACACAGGACAAACACCGCCTGGCTCAAGTGGAGGTCTCTATCAGGTGTCCTGTGTGATCCAAAAATTCCAATCAGAACTAAGGGCAGAGTCTACAAGACTGCAGTGAGGCCCGCCATGCTATATGGAGCAGAGTGCTGGACCAACAAAAAATTCCACGAAAGTCGAGTCCACGCTGCCGAGATGAAAATGTTGAGGTGGGCTGGAGGCGTCACAAGGCTGGACCACGTTAGGAACGAATATGTGAGGGGTAGCTTTAAGGTTGCCCCAATAACGGAAAAATTAAGAGAATCTCGACTCCGGTGGTACGGTCATGTGATGCGAAGAGACAGCGAGCACATTGTCCAAAAAGCCCTCAGCATTCCCACAAAACCAAGAAGAAGAGGTCGCCCAATGGCAACATGGTGGGCCAACATGGAAAAGGAGCTCCAACACGAGAACCTGACAGTGGAAATGAGTGAAAATAGGAAAGTTTGGCGTTTTCGTACGAGGAGGGCCGACCCCAGATGATAGGAAATGGCAAAGAGAAAGAAGAAGATTGCAAGTTGAGCATTAACATAGATTTACATCTGAATGAGCAGGCAAATGTCTTTTTAAATCTGATTTTCTTTTAAATTGTGTTTTACATGTTGAACATTTAAAAAGTTTTACATCTGAATGAGTATGATAATGTTCTTTTAAGTCAGATTTGGTTTTAAACGATTTGTTGCATATTGAACATTCATATGGTCTCACATCTGAATGAATAAGCATATGATGTTTTAAATGTGATTTTAATTTAAACGGTTTGTAGCACGTTGAGCATTCAAAATGTTTAACATCAGAATGAGTATGACAATGTCCTTTTAAGTAAGATTTGGTTTTAAACGATTTGTTGCACATTGAACATTCAAACAGTCTTACATCTGAATGAGTATGCATATGAGATTTCAAATGTGATTTTAAAATAAAAGGTTTGTTGCACGTTGAACATTCAAATGGTCTTACATCCGAATGAGCAAGAAAATGAGTTTTTAATTTTGATTTTGTTTTATACGACTTATAGCAAACTGAACATTCAAACAGTCTTACATCTGAATGAGTAAGCATATGAGATTTCAATTGTGATTTTAATTTAAAAGGTTTGTTGCACGTTGAACATTCAAACAGTTTGACATTAGAATGAGTCATAAAATGTAGTTTTAACTCATTTTTAGTTTTAAAGCATTTGTTGCACGTTGAACAATCAAACAGTTTTAAATCAGAATGAGTTATAAAATGTTGTTTTAAGTCTCCTTTAGTTTTAAACGATTTGTTGCACGTGGAACATTCAAATGTTCTTACATCCGAATGAGAAAGCAAATGAGATTTTAGTTGTGATTTAAATTTATACGATTTAAAGCAAATTGAACATTCCAATAATTTTAGATCCAAATGAGTAGTACAATGTTTTTTTAACTCTAATTTTGTTTTAAACCGTTCGCTACAGGTTAAACATTTAAATGGCTTTACATCTGAATGATTAGGCCAATTACTATGTAATTCTACCTGTATTTCGAACGGTTTGGTTTCAGACACTTGTAATTCTTCTGGATCTTGCTTCACAATACTGTATGACACATCTATATCTAAAGCGAACGTGTCGTCGCGTATACAATTGTTTTCGCCATCCGGAAACTTAATCTTAACATTATTGGGGTCCATCGAATCATTTTCTATATCTTCGTTATTCACATCACCCTCTTTAAAATCGGTTTCATTACTGAGAGACTCAACCTTGACAATTGTGATATTCATCGAACTCGTTTCTAGATTTAGTCGCTCCGAAATGTTATCGCCGTCTCTGTTGACTTCCCAGGTAGCCGGTTCAGGCTCAGACTTAACACGAGGCAATAACACACCCTCCGATTGTTCCGAACTCTCCCTCTCGGTGCTCCCAGATACGTAGTCCTCCATCCTTCTAGATTCAGTTGCGGTTCTGGAGGTCACTGGACACGCAAACACAGCAAACAAGTTACACTTACTTAAATGTTATAGGTCAATATTGACTTGCAGAGCTGTAGACACCGTGTCGGTAACGGTTTAATTTATAATAAGATGGTTCGAATGTACGGCGACAGATGTCTTATTATCGGTTTGCGAAACAGCGACTGACAGATTTCCAATTTCAGAGGGATCATATTCATAGACATTTTTTGCGTCTTTCCATAGACAAAACATCATGTGTCGATTATCTTACTTTTCAATGCCGTCTTGAAAGTATTTACCAGGCCGTTAGCACATAGATAATATTTGCAACATGGAGCTATTGTAGGCCGTAAGTATGTGTATCGTGCCGTGATCTCGTATTTTATTTCCATTATAAATGTGAAATAAATGTAAAATACGACTACGATCGTATTATTATTCCTTATAGACGTGTTATAAATATTTTAATATACTACATTTGTGTTTCCGCAGTGCCGGTATGTCAAATTTACTTTCTCCTCGTGCGGGCCATTTGTAAAGTATTTATATGCATTTTCTTCAGTGTGTTTACTTTATAAAAGTACTAGTAATATATTGAACACACATTTAATTGTATAATATAGTTTGTGTACAACTTTGGTATGAAAAATGTTCTGACATTTGACAGCTGTCAAATCGATGGACCCAGAGTTATAAACTTAACATTGCGGCTTGATAAACATAGATTCGAGACGGCATTGTTACTTTTGCTTAGGAACCAATGCCGTCTCGAATCATTGTTTATCAAGCAGTAATGTTAAGTTTATAACTCTGGGTCCTGACGATCGAGTAAAAATATCGTGACTTTTTCGAAGCAATTAATAAATATAAAATTTTTTACAATATTATTGTATTATGCATAATAATTATGAATTTTGAGGTTTATGTATTATGAATGTTGAAGTTAAAGTATTATGAAATTTGAGTTACATCGATAGATTATTCTGAACATTTTACATACCAAAGCTGTACACAAACTAAATTATACAATTCAACGTGCGTTCAATATATTACTAGTACTTTTAGAACGTAAACACACTGAAGGAATTGCATATACATACTTTACAAATCGTCCGCTCGAGGAGAGAGGTTAGATAGAGTAAAATTGACATACCGGCACTGTGGAAACACGAATGTATTATATGAAAGTGTTTGTAACACGTTGATATAGCCATGTTTCATGGCATAATAGGTGAGGTTGCACTAGGCAAGTTTTACACGACCGAAAAGGCGTTTTCTCTCTGGAGGCTTGTTTGATCTTAGTTAAGTTTAATTTTAATTAGTGATAAGATTATGAAAGACATTTTAAAAACAATAAGTGAGTGAAAAATAATAGCGTTCTGCCCGGTACCGCAAAGCAGTTAGGTACTGCCGGGCCCAATTTTCTTGTGTGGCCACACTTTGAAGGGAATGACCTAACCCCTCACCCTGTAGAGCAGGCTCGAGAGCGGCGCTCGGGAGTTGAAAATCAGACTTCGGAGGAGGCGGACGTGCGGCTTCGCGCCCGCTGGCCGCGGCGCGCTGGCCAGAGGCCATTCCCGCCTCGCACGTCCCTCTTGGCGCGGACGCCATTAGCGGCCGACTCGCCACCACGCTGGCTTCGCAGATCACCGTCCTTGTGCTAACCAAAAGCGCCAGCCTATCATCATTGGGGCCTGATGCTGACCACGGCTGTCTCAGCGATGGAGACCAGACCGACTCGCTCCTCGCTCTCCCTCGCTGTTCCGCCTCGAACGTCCCTCGTGGTGTGGACGCCACGTGCCGGCTGGATCGACGACTTCGCAGATCAGATCAAGTAGTGTTAATTCAGTGACGGAGTAGCTTTAAGTCGTTCCAACGATTAGCAAGTAAGTCATCTTTAGTTTATAAGTGATCTTGTTTATTTGTTTTTGTATGTTTGTGTTTAAATATAAGTGTAAATAGCAAATATTGGTTTCAATCTCATATCACTATACATCCCGGAGCATCTTAGAGATCGAATAATAATCACATTAGCGAATAAACACTGGGCAATACGTTGTGAGAGAGTGCTTCGAGATATGGACTGAGATACGACTAATCGTCATGTTTCACCCCGTGTCGGGAGCATCTTCGTAACAAATGGCGCCATAGCGTGGGACTCGGCGTATTTGAATTTTAATTAAATATAATTAATAATTCAGACGCTGTCTGGTTAAGGGAGATCAAACGAACACGCGACCTAGAGAAGAGTTGAATGCTAAAATCTGAGCTAGCAATAAATATTGTAGATTCGCTAATGTTGATATTTGTTTTCTGATTGTTCCGAGATGGTGTGATGTCGAGATTGAAACCAATTCATAATTTTATATTTTATTTGTAAGCATTTGTGAAAACCGATATGTCATTTTGTTTATTTACTCGTACGTCGGTTAATTTTGAATTTCGAATTTCAAACAAGTAAGCAAATACAGATTATAATCTCATACCGTTGTAAAGTCAACTGATAAGAGAGAAAGTTTTAAGGAAATTACCCAGCCGAATTTCTTTTGTTCCCTGGCTAGATAAGCTTGCGGCGGATTGACCAGGTATACGTTTAGCAAACATCGTAAATATTAAGGGTCTAGCGGCCGACCAACGGTGCGTTAAAATTTCAAATTCTAATCCTTTAATTGCTCTTTAGAATTCGGCCGTTTTATTGTTCTGAATGAGCCTTTGACAAATATGTGTATTTTTTGCATTTTTTTTTAACAAAGAAACAAAAATTTGCTGGCGCCCAATCTGTAATAATATCAAGTTTTCACGAATGCAACTACATTTTTATAATAATTTTAAACAGCCATCCAGGGAGAAAAATTTAAATTAGTTCTCCGTGAGTTATAATTAGTATGTGAATGGATTAGGTATTAAGGAAGCGTCTTGTTTGTAGTTCAAAGCAATAGGGGTTGGATGTATCGGATGTACATTTGTAAAGTAATCTACTTGTATGTCGTGCCATGTGATATTTTTATCCTTCCACCGGTCTATAACTTAATTTAATAACCATTAAATTAAGATGACTAAGCGACATAGCAGACTAGATCCCAACATTGGCTTTTGAGAAAGGGAAGACGTTACATGCGATGAGACTGCCGCTTTCAAAATTTTAAGAAAAACAAGTTCAATCCTAAACTTGCCGACACGAGATTTTGTTTTGAATTTTTTTTAAATTCGATTCATATCACCACCAATTCGCACGAATTAAGTGTCGATAATTTAGTTTTGTTTTAGATAGTAGTGTAAGGCGATGCAAGAAAGAACACGATGTAGAGATAAGACAGTGCGAAAAAGCGATTGCTCCAGGCTTTCTGATTAGTTCCCCGGATGACGCAATTCCCGGGCGGCCTTCAATCGGCGAGAGGGAGATAGTACTCTATGAGAGTCGAAGACAGTGCGAAGAAGCGGAAGCTCCCCGACCAGGCATCGGATGACGGAATTCCCGAATGGCCTTTGATCGGCGAGAAAGGGATGGTACGATATGGGATAATGGAATCTTCTACCATGTAATGAGAGAAAAACGAGTTTCTCAGTTCCGGAAGAGAAATACCCGGCAATTAGTTATAAGATAGATAGCGTTTAGAAAAACGGTTTTTGTGTAAATGACGAGGGGAGGCAAGTCGAATCAAATGTATAGAGGTGCTAATGAAGAATGTAATTCTGTTACATACCGCAATATTCTTTCAATTCGTAATCGAATCTACCTGTTACATGTTTTATGCTGCCTCGCGTGAATCGCGAGCTTTCCTATAAGTGGAGTAGCAGGGACAGCGATAGGGATAGGGATTCCATTAGTGATCGCCATACGCGAAAAATCTAGTTGGATTGCGCAATTTCAAAAATTTCAATGCAATAATTTTTTTTTTAAAGCTGTTTTTTCCCAATGTTCTTTTCTTAGTTTAGTGCAATCTCATTTTAAGTAGTGGGGATTGATATAGCCATGTTTCATGGCATAATAGGTGAGATTGCACTGGACAAATTTTACATGACCGAAAAGGCGTTTTCTCTCTGGAGGCTTGTTTGATCTTTGTTAAGTTTAATTTTAATTAGTGATAAGATTATGAAAGACAATTTAAAAACAATAATAGTGATGACAATTCTGTGAGTGAAAAAAAAATAGCGTTCTGCCCCGGTATCGCAAAGCAGTTAGGTACTGCCAGCCGGATGCAGAGAGTGGCCACATTTGGGAGGGGATGATCTAACTCCCCGCCCTGCAGAGTTCCGGGCAGCTCTCCCCCAGTCTACCACCGGCCTCCGGGAAAGGAACATCTCTCCCTCGCGCGGACGCGCGCCGGAGGGGAGATAGTCTAAAAAGATCGCGAAGTGTTATACCGAACGCCGGGAAGTGATTCTGGAAAAGATCGCGATATTGCCGCATGGCGTCAGTAACCATGGCGTCAGCTCATCACCATTGGGGCGTGATGCTGGCCACCGCTGTCGCTGTGAAGAAGACCCGTGCCCTCCGCGGTCCATCATCCGCGTGATGCTTCTGTGTTATGCAGCCTCCGGCAGTCCTTGATGCTGGCCACGACGGTCCTCGCCGCAGATCAAGTAGCGTTATTCAGTGACGGAGTAGTTTTAAGTCGTTCCAACGATTAGCAAGTAAGTCATCTTTCATTTATAAGTGATATGTTTCTTTCTTTTTGTATGTTTGTGTAAATAAATATAAGTGTAAATAGTAAATATTGGTTTCGATCTCATATCACTATACATCCCGGAGCAGTCTCAATTAACATAATAATGATTACATTAGCGAATAAACACTGGGCAATACGTTGTGAGAGAATGCTTCGAGATCGGGAGTGGAGCACGGGTAATCTTCATGTTTCACCCCGTGTCGAAAGCATTCTTCGTAACAATATCAATATCAGTAACATAGTACCCACCTACCAGGTAATTTTATTTTTACAAAAAAAGGTATTCAATATACTCGTACGATGTTTTGTCTATGGAAAAACGAAATAAAAAGTCTATGGATACGATCTCTCTGGAATCGGGAATCTGTCAGTGCCGGTAGCTATTTCGCGAGCCGATTATTGGACGTCAGTCGCGGTACATTCGAACCATCTTATTCCGACACTGTGTCAATATTTCATTTCGCTCCGCAAGTCAATATTTCATTTCGCGTAACTAGTTTGCTGTGATTGCGTGTCCAGTGACTACCAGAACCGCAACTGAATCTAGAAGGATGGAAGACTATTTATCTGGGAGCACCGAGAGAGAGAGTTCGGAACAATCGGAGGGTGTGTTATTGCCTTGTGTTACGTCTGAGCTGGAACCGGCTACCTGGGAAGTCAGCGGAGACGACGATAACATTGCGGAGCAACTTAATCAAGAAACGAGTTCGATGAATATCACAATTGTCAAGGTTGAGTCTCTCAGTAATGAAAACGATTTTAAAGAGAAATTGAAAGAAGATATAGAAAAAGATTCGATAGGCCCCACTTATGTTAAGCTAGAGCCTGCGGATGGCGAAAACGATTGTACACTCGACGAAACGTTCGCTTTAGATATAGATGTGTCATACAATATTGTGAAGCAAGATCCAGTAGAATTACTAGGGTCAGGAACCAAACCGTTCAAAATACAGGCAGAATTACAAAGTAATTTGCCTAATCATTCAGAATATAAGTCATTTAAAAGTTTAACCTGTAGAGAACGGTTTAAAACAAAATTAGAGTTAAAAAAACATTGTACTACTCATTTGGATCTAAAATTATTGGAATGTTCAATTTGCTTTAAATCGTATAAATTTAAATCACAACTAAAATCTCATTTGCTTTCTCATTCGGATGTAAGAACATTTGAATGTTCCACGTGCAACAAATCGTTTAAAACTAAAGGAGACTTAAAACAACATTTTATAACTCATTCTGATTTAAAACTGTTTGATTGTTCAACGTGCAACAAATGCTTTAAAACTAAAAATGAGTTAAAACTACATTTTATGACTCATTCTAATGTCAAACTGTTTGAATGTTCAACGTGCAACAAACCTTTTAAATCAAAATCACAATTGAAATCTCATATGCTTACTCATTCAGATGTAAGACTGTTTGAATGTTCAGTTTGCTATAAGTCGTATAAAACAAAATCAAAATTAAAAACTCATTTGCTTGCTCATTCGGATGTAAGACCATTTGAATGTTTAACGTGCTACAAACCGTTTAAATTAAAATCACATTTGAAATCTCATATGCTTACTCATTCAGATGTAAGATTATTTGATTGTTCAACATGCAACAAATCGTTCAAAAACAAATCGCATTTAAAATCCCATTTGCTTTCTCATTCTGATGTTAAAACATTCGAGTGTTCAACTTGCAAAAAAATGTTAAAAACAAAACGGGAATTAAAAGGACATTATCTTACTCATTCAGGAGTAAAACCATTTGATTGTTCAATGTGTAACAAATCGTTTACACTTAAATCAAAATTAAAACAACATTTTAAGACTCATTCAGATGTAAAACTATTTGAATGTTCAACGTGCAACAAAGCGTTCAAAACAAAAGTATATTTAAAAAGACATTTGCCTGTTCATTCAGATGTTAATGTACTTTAATGTTCGACGTGAAACAAACCGTTTAAAACAAACAAAGAATTAAAATCACATTATCACTCATTAGGTTGTATAGCTATGTGATTGTGCGAAGTTCAAATAAAACATTTAAAACAATATTAGTTTACAAATCGCATTTTTTGTGCATCAAACTGTTCAAACGAAGTACGCATATAAGACTTTAGCTTACTCATTGGTCGCTTAAAGTATTATGCATTACACAGTTAAAACCAAAATCTTACTTATAAAGAAATTATTTCTTTTAGATATAAAAACATTTAATCTTCATGCTACAAACCGTTTAATAAAAATTAAGACTTGAAAAAATCTCCGATTTTAGACTGTAGATATACTGAATAACATTGAGCACTTCCAGGGTCCCCTCGCTGTATCATGGCCTTTTACTACCAGTGTTCCTCCTACTAAAGGCTTTAAGGGTTTAGGCCTACTCACGATTTTCATAAAATCGTTTATTTTTTATTGTTCATTTGATATCTCGATAATGTTATCTGAAACTTTCAAATAAATCCAATGAATAGTTTTCGAGATATCCTTCAATTACTGAAGGCTTCCTTGACCCACGATGCACATGACTGACGGTAGGAGTAAATAACCGCCATCGAACGAAAATATATTCATTAGCATTATGTATTAACCATATTTTATTTCCTTAAGTATTTCTTAGAAATTGTATTAGTTTTGACCATTTTGGGTTTTTGAAGTGGTTAAAATTTTAAGTTTGGCGTCAGTATACTGGGGCAGTTGCATAAAGCAGTCAATACTTGTGTGTTTATAAATAATTTAGGTAATTTATCATGGGACGTAATAATAATGAAAAAGGTTCAAGAGAACTTCGAATTTCCGATAGTGTTCGTAAATCGCATACCGTTCAAAACGTGACGAACGTGTAAGCACATCATCTAGAAAACTTAATGAAAACAAAAAAATATTTGCTGAAGAACTACTACCCGGCGTTGAACCGTTTATTATAACGGAACAACATGGGTTCAGAAAAAACGGTCAACTGACAAAAATCTTCTCATATTTACGGATTATGTAGCCGGGAATTGGATGCAGGTCACCAAGTAGACTGCTCGTACAATGATTTCTCCAAGGCATTCGACACCGTAAATCGTGATATTCTTATCAGTAAATTAAATGAAATAGGTTTTACTTCTCGTCTTGTGTCTTTCTTTGTAAGTTACCTGAAATAGAGGACGCAATTTGTATTTTATGTAAAATTTAACTCCCGACCATTTTACGTTTATTCAGGTGTACCCCAAGGCTCAAACCTAGGTCCACTTTTTTCTCAATCTTCATAAACGATGTAGCGAAAGCAATACACTTCCCGCGATTTCTTTTATTTGCAGATGACCTAAAATTTTTCTTAAAAATAACAACATTGGAGGACTGTTTGCGTTTGCAATCCGATATTGACAGGATTGTTGACTGGAACAAGCGCAACCAGATTTACTTCAACATATCCAAATGTGTTATAATGTCATTCTCTAGGGCGCACTGCATTACATATCATCGATATTCCATGAGTAATGAGAGCCTCAAACGTGTATCTACTGTCAGAGATCTTGGGATAATTTACGAAAGTCGATTGACATTTCGTGCTCAGATCGAGAAGATATGTGACGTTTCGTTAAAGATGCTGGGTTTTGTTTTTCGAACTGTTAGGGTTTTCAGTGATACCCGGGTCCTAAGAACTCTGTATAACTCCTTAGTCAGAAGCAGACTCGAGGGAGGTGCCGTGATATGGAGTCCTCATGAGGCTCAGTATTCTCTCATGTTGGAGATGGTTCAAAAGAAATTCTTGAGACCCCTCTACATGAGAGAGTACGTGGTATATCCTTGGCTCTATCCAACGGCATTTCTCTTGGGTATGCTTGGGTATAACTCCCTCGAACTGAGGAGGGAAGGATTACTGTCAACACATTTTTTCAAACTGATTCGGGGCTCTATTGAGAACCCCTATTTTCTGGAGCAAATAGGTCTTTTTGTTCCTGATAACTACCTGCGACAACGCCGACATCAATTGTTCTTTACTCCGTCACGCAGAACCAACCTGCCTTTGGTGATGCCAGTAGGAAGAGCAATTCGGACGCTGAATCTAATCATCTCGGATTTGGACATTTTCAGTGTCAGTGAGGCAGTATTCATAAAAAAAATATTGCAAATTCTGGAAAGAGTACTGCCTCACTGACGTCGACATATTTGGATTCCTTCTGATATGTATGATTTTTTGGTCTCATGTTGTTTTGTTTTATTTTATCTTTGTAATACCGTTTTGTGTCCAAATGAGTCGCCTAAATGTTTTATCGTTTGTAATGTCTCATTTGTGTATAATGTATAAATAAATTATATGAAATAAATTACTCGTGTAAATTAATACATAATCGAAATAGTATTTCTACAGCTGAATCGAGTGTATAAATTTAAATTGTTTTTTCTCGAAATTGTGGTTTGAAAGGTGGTGACTGCTGTAATTAAAAACCCGCTATATTGATTTGTATAATATATAAACAGCTTCTTGAAAACCTTTAAATACTGGTTCAAGTTAATATGATTTTATATTTAATTCAAAATTATGTTTTTATTAACAATAAACACACTCTTTAAATATCCCAGAAAAAAGAAAGGCCGTCATTTTGTTTATTTAATTAATAATGAAAAAAAGCTTAGATTTTTAATTAGATTAATATTAAACTAACGATTATTTTTTGTTCGTTGATTTTGTATGAACCAGTCAAGATAATGACGGTCACCGCAAAGCACGATTTGTGGGACGGGTCCAACAAGTATCGCGATAACTTGTCTACAATAAATATATATTTGTCTTTTTTTTGCCAAATAAAGTCAAAATATGAAAAAACAAAACAATAACTGCGTATTATTTGTTTCGTAACATAAATTAAACTACATTTTTTAACACTAATTTTTTCACACCCTTGACTAGGCCTTAAGTCCAGAGACGCGTCAAGCGGGAGTAGTGCAATATGTTAATGTGAATTATAGTATTAGACTTGAGTACTTCATAATATATATGACCGGTGCTATAATTAGCTACGCTTGTGTCAGCCTTGATTGATATGTATATTTAAATACATTTTTCACAACCAGCTGACCATTTTTCTTCAAATCTAATCAAATCCGTAACAATTATAGTTTAAGACATCTACTGAGAACAGGTAAAATATAATAAATATATAATATCAGGAACGCATGAAAGATAGTTCGACATCAGGAATACAAGATACGTCAAAAGTCAAAAATATTTGTCTTCTGAACGTACTTTCACGAATATGAAAGACGTCGGCCTCCGAAACGATCATGTTAAGAAGTTTGATTGCTCTCCCCACCGGGATCACCAAGGGCGGGTTAGTTCTGCATGCTGGGAGACAAAACAGTCTGTGCTGACGCTGTCGAAGATAATCATCAAGAACGACAAGAATGACGGAATTCTCAAAGAATCCCCTGATAAGTCTGAAGAAATAGGTAAGTGTGCACTCGTCCCTCCATATCTGTAAACTATTGGTCCCCAGCATGCCCAAGAGGAATGCAGTGAGATAAAGCCATGGATAGCTACCAAACTTCCTCATATATCAAATCAAATCAAATCAAATCAAATCAGTTTATTTCATCAACAGACATTACAAAATTTATTTTTAAGGCATCTATTGAGAACAGGTAAAATAATATATTATATATATAGTATACTACCAGAAACGCATAAGAGATGGTTCAACATTAGGAAGACAGGATACTCTCCAGAATTAAGAGTATTTGCCTTCTGAACGTACTTTCACTAACATGAAAGACGTCGATCTCCGAGGAGACCGCGTTCAGCAGACTAATTGCTCTTCCCACCGGTGTCACCAGAGGCAGATTGGTTCTGGCAGCCGGTAGGTAAAACAATCTGTGCTGTCGCTGTCGGAGATATCTATCGGGGACAAAAAGCCGAACACCCTCCAGTACGGCCGAGTTCTCGAAGTATCCCCTAATTAATCTAAAGAAATGGGTAATAAGATGTCCATCTCTTCGAAGCTGTAGAGAATTGGTTCCGAGCATTCCCAAAAGAAATGCCGTGGGATAGAGCCATAGCTACCATACTCCCTCATGTAGAGATACCTCAGAATTTTTTCTGAACCCTCTCCAGCATAATGGAATATCTCGCCTCGTGAGGACTCCATATCACAGAACCACTTTCGAGTCTGCTCCGAACCAATGCGTTGTATAGGACTCTGAGCACATTGGGATCCCTGAAAACTCTGCCGGTCCGGACGATGAAGCCCAACATCTTCAGTGCAGTGCCACAAATCCTCTCAACATGTGCACGAAAAGTCAGCCTACTCTCATAGATGATCCCGAGATCTCTCATCGTAGATACATGTGCTAGTTGCTGGTTGTTCATTGTGTATCTATAATACATAGTTCTCAATGCTGTAGTAAAAGATAGCATAACGCATTTAGAGACATTGAATTGCATTTGATTACTGTGACTCCAGTTGACAATATTATTGATGTCCGACTGGAGGCGAAGACAGTCTCCAGGATTTTTAATTTCCAGGAATAATTTCAGATCATCGGCAAATAAAAGAAATCGCGAGAAGTTTATCACCTTCGCAATATCATTTATGAAGATGGTGAAGAGGAGTGGCCCTAAGTTTGAACCTTGTGGCACCCCTGAATTTACAAGAAAAGGTTCCGATTGAAAAATTCCGTATGAGACGTATTGTTTTCTCCCCTCGAGGTAACTAATGAAAAACATAATCAACTGAGAAGAGAATCCAATTTGAGATAGCTTTGCTATCAGAATGTCGTGGTTCACAGTGTCAAAGGCCTTTGAGAAATCATTATATGAACAGTCAACTTGGTGACCATCATCCAAGGCCCTTGCAATGTAATCTGTGAATACCATGAGATTAGTTTCAGTCGAGCGCCCCTTCCTGAATCCATGTTGTTCTGTTATAATATAGGGGTCGACTTTGGGAAATATCAATTTGTGTAAAATTGATTCAAATAGTTTGGCTGGAGCCGACAGTATCGCTACAGGTCTGTAGTTTTCGACCGACTCTTTTGCGCCGCTCTTGAAAATAGGACTGATTCTGGAAAGTTTCCAGAGATCAGGAAAAGTATTTGTACTTAACGATAGGTTAAATAAAAAATACAGCGGAGATATTAGGAGCTCAGAGCAGCCTTTTAAGAAGTAAATGGGAAGAAAATCAGGACCAACCGAGTGCGAATTCTTCATAGCTTTAATGGAGGATATAATATCATTCGCTTCTATCTGCGATATGACAAAGCCATGACCACAACAATTGGCACTTAACTCAGTCGCTGAATTGAAATTAAGCCGCGGGGGAACATTGCTATAGACAGATTGAAAGTGTTTAGCGAATGCATTCACTATATCTACACCCTCAACCTCCCTATCCCCATGCATCATAGTGTTTAGGATGCCCCCATCCTTTCGTAGACTTTTTACGTAGTTCCAGAAGGATCCAGGGTCATCCATAAGATTGCCCTCAATGGTGCCCACATATGTTCGAAAGGCTGATCGAACATTGCGTCTCACCACCGAGCGGTACAGACTGAAAAGTTCGTACTCACTCCGACAACCAGTAGCCTTCCACCTCACATGATGGGCATGTTTGGTCTTAATGTCCGCGATGATTTCCCTGGAAAACCACCTCGGATATCTCCGTCCACCATTGCTTATGCGTTTTCTGGGAAAGCACAAATCAAACAATTTATAAATTTCACTGTAAAAATACTGTAAGGCATCATTTACGGTGGTCAAGTTACACATGTCGCTCCAGTCAAGTTGAGTCATCAGCTGGTACAGCTTCAGAAAATCTTAAAAATAAAAAAAAATATCTCAGAATTTTTTTTTGGACCCTCTCTAACATGAGCGAGTATTTCGCCTCGTGGGGACTCCATATCACCGAACCACACTCGGGCCGGCTCCGGACCAATGAATTATACAAATTTCGTAAAACATAGGGATTCCCGAAAACTCTCCCAGTTCGGAGAATAAATTGCAACATTTTCAGTACAGATCTCTCTCGATGTGAGCATGGCAAATCAGTTTACTTTAATAAACAATACCAAGATCCTTTATCGTTGAAACACGCTCAAGTTGCAGGTTATCCATTGTGTATCTGTAATAAACAGTACGCAATGCTCTCGTAAAAGATAAAATTACGCATTTAGAGACATTGAAATTAATTTGATTGGTTTTACTCCAGTGGACGATATTATTTACATCTGACTGGAGACGAAGGCAATCTTCGTGGCTCTTTATCTCAAGGAATAATTTAAGATCATCTGCAAATAAAATAAATCGCGAAAATTTAAGTTCTGATATTATTAAGTTGCGTATTGCGTTTCCGTCCACAGTGGTATTATTACGTACATATTGAAAAGGTCAAAGATATAATTTATAATACGTTCAAAACAGAGAGTAAGTATTTGTCACTTTTGATAAAGTTGTAAATATTAGCAAAACAAATTCTACCTTAACACGAATGAAGGTGAGGGCAGTCTTAGAAAATATTTTTTTTTGGGATGAAGGAAGTAATTTTTTTTTTACGAAATATTGAAAACACTTCAATGGAGGATTACAATTTTTTTTATAATATTAGGGTCCATAGGTTTTAAGAAAATCAACTTTAACGCGACGGTTAAAAGAAAAACCAATATTCGACAATTTACCCAGAAGTATCAAATCAAATCAATCAAATCAAATCAGTTTATTTTCTCAAAAGACATTACAAACATTTTTTATAGTTTAAGGCATCTATTGAGAACAGGTAAAACATAAGGAATATATAATACCAGGAACGCATGAGAGATGGTTCGACATTAGGAATACAAAATACTCTCCAAAGTCAAGAGTATTTGTCTTCTGAATGTACTTTCACGAATATGAAAGACATCGATCTCCGAAGCGATCATGTTCAGCAGTTTGATTGCTCTCCCCACCGTACATCACATCCCCACAAGTACATCATAGTTAACGGTATCCATGGCCTTAGTCATTCAAAAGGTCCGTTTTCACTACCTACACCAACGCTCCCTCATCACCACCATCTACAACAGTGTTTCTTAACCGTATTGTATGCCATCAAATATGGCTATATCACGATCTTTGACTGTTTACGAAAATGCATATATTTTTAGAGTCCGTTCACAACACGGAGATCGTTTGCAATAGTATGAATGATAGTGCGTTTACAAAAAATCAAGACGCTTTTTTTTATGATTGGATAACCAAAAAATGTTTAAATCATATATTCATACATTGAAATAAATAAACATGTTATTTTTATTTTATTTTTTACCAAAAATGCTATCTTAATGATTATAAAAATTAAGTTTATTAAAATTATAATTTGTTTATTGATTTTTTCTTGGAAGAGCGACTAATGGTGAAACTAATATTAATAATGATATATTTTTTCCTTTGTTGGTTTCAATTACAAATTTTGATCCTTGCAGGTGTTTATCTCTAGGAGATTATAATTAGTTATTATAAAATTTCTTTCTGTATTATGGATTTAAACTGTACAGAGCTGACTCAGTCAAGCTCTGGGGTCCATGGGCAATCTACAATATATATGTCCCGACATTCGCCTTACAGCTGAGGAAACCATGGAAAACCTCAGCCGGATCATTTGGGGTATGACTATGGGGAGAATAAAAAGATGTTGGAAAATGTTTATTATATAAAAAAACAAATGTGTGAACTTAATGTATCTTAATGCAATGTAGAGATGAGATTATACAATGTTAAAATTCAAAGGAATTCTTTGTTTCAATTTAATTATTTGGAATATCTGGTGTCCCGGCTAATGGTGTCTGGAAGTTCCCATGTTTCTGTCATATTTGTGTTTTTCTGGAATTCTTAAACAAAAAAGCATTACGGCAGGTTACATATTTCTAGATAGGTATTGATGCCATATTATTGGAAAGCAATTAAGGGTGCGACTAATACTCAAAATCTCAATATTCCAGGGAATTCCTTCTTTTTAAATAATTACTTTCAATATTTCGGCTATTGGTGTCTGGAAGTTCCATGGTTTTTGGTGAATTCGTGTTTTCTACTGGAATTCTGAAACAGAGAAGCATTACGGCAGATTCATATTCCTCGGAAAAAAACATTCAGAAAGAGTCTAGCTTTTTATATTCATTTCGTTCATCCACACAATTATCTGATAAACTATCGTCTGTATACGACTCAGTCAGACTCATCATTTAGACTTAAAATGAAAGATTGTTATCGGTGATTTCATCCATTTGAACATCTTTCGTGGCGTATTATTTTTCTATTTTTTTTTTTGCATTTCGGGAAACGTTTTCCCACTCTCTAGTTGTTATATTGTTGACCTTTTCCTCGATTAATTGTTTTACCGATTCTAATGTCATATCAACATTATTAGAAGCCACATGTCCTTTTATAATCGACCATATTTTTTCAATGGGATTGAGCTCTGGATGATAAGGAGGCAGCCTTAACACGTCGTGTCCATGTTTCTGGAATATATTGTCAATTGCATATTCCTTGTGATTTGGTTTGTGAAGCTTGATAAGGTGATACAGCTCTGCCTTTAACACGGTATTAGCAAATTATATCCCATTTCTCAACAACCACGAAGTCATATCAGCCTTTTTGGAGTTTGATGTTGGAGCAGGGTTGATGACTTTATTATGATACGATGCATTGTCAATTACCACAACTGATTTAGTGACAGTCGCCTGTTTTTTTGTGTGATTTGTATGTTAAAAATGCATAGGGAACGAATCCAGTTTCACCACCAGCGTGTACAATTATATATCTTGAACCTTTAGATATCGGCTTCCTCATGCCATTGATGGACGAATCAGCCCATGCCATCGATGATACGAGGTCTGTTCAAAAAGTATCGCGAATTTTGAATTTCCGCTGGCTATGTATATTTGATTTTTGATTTTTTTGTAGCGTTATGTTGGTACTCATGTCCCTTACTTATGCTGACAAGGTCGGCCATTTTGAATGTTTAGTTAATTTTTGACAGCTGTTTTGCTTGGATGTGTTTTGGCTCGTCTTCGATTTTTGCCTATTCCAAAAATGGATCAAAGAATCTGTATCAAATTTTGTGTGAAAAACAAAATAAAGTGCGCGGACGCATTTCGAATGTTGACTGTGGCATATGGTGAAGCTACCTTGGACCAAAGCAACGTTTATCGGTGGTACAAAATGTTCTCAGAGGGCCGAGAAGATATGAACGACGAAGAGCGTGCCGGACGCCCGAGCACGTCAACAACAGACGAAAACATTGATAAAGTGAAGAAAATAGTATTAGCCAATCGTCGAATCACCGTTAGAGAAGTTGCTGAGGACCTAAACATATCGATTGGCTCGTGCCATTCGATTTTAACCAATGATTTGGGCATGAGTCGGGTCGCCGCGAAATTCGTGCCAAAATTGCTCAATTTCGACCAAAAACAGCATCGCGTTAACATTGCTCAGGAGATGTTGGACTCGGTCCGTGACGACCCAAATGTGCTCCAGAGGGTCATAACTGGTGACGAATCATGGGTTTATGGTTATGACGTGGAAACCAAAGCTCAATCATCCCAATGGAAGCTGCCACATGAGCCAAGACCAAAAAAAGCGCGCCAAGTTCGGTCGAACGTGAAGGTTTTGCTCACAGTTTTCTTCGATTGCAGGGGCGTGGTGCATCATGAGTTCTTGCCACAGGGTAGTACGGTCAATAAGGAATATTACCTGCAAGTTATGCGCAATTTGCGCGAAGCAATCCGTCAGAAACGCCCGGATTTGTGGAAGAACAAAAACTGGCTTTTGCACCATGATAACGCCCCTGCTCACACATCGTTGCTTGTGCGCGAATATTTGGCCAAAAACAACACAGTAATGGTGCCGCAGCCACCGTATTCCCCAGACCTGGCCCCCTGTGACTTTTTCCTGTTTCCAAAACTGAAGAGGCCCATGAAAGGACGACGCTACGCCACGATTGAGGAGATAAAGACGGCATCGAAGGAGGAGCTGAACAAGATCACAAAAAATGATTTTTTTAAGTGCTTCGAGGATTGGAAAAAACGTTGGCATAAATGTATTATATCCGAGGGAAATTACTTTGAAGGGGACAAAATAGATATTCATGAATAAATAAATACTTTTTGAAAAAATATAAAATTCGTGATACTTTTTGGACAGACCTCGTACGTGACTCGTGTGTACATATGTTTCGTCCGTATATATAATAGATCTGCCTTCTTGCCTGTACTGTAAATATTTTGTCATCTTGTATATGACGTCCCCTGATTATCTTCCACAAACTTGTCCTTCCACTGCTAAAATATGGATTCCTCGATGGCAGCGTGTATATTGTTAAAAGTAGGTAATTTTTAATGAATAATATGGAAATTATAAATACAACGCCTGATTACTGATTTATCGAAGTCATCAACTTGTACCTTCTTTGTGTAAATCCTAGTCTTCTTCGGCGACATTACGGCATCCGGCAATCCTTTTTTCGTGAATTCATGTACAATCCTTCGAACTGTTATTTTCCCCAATCCTGTTGCCTTGGAAACTTGATCCAATACCGGGACGGTCTAAAATAAAATAAACAATTTGATATTTAATTGTATCTCAATAGAGACGAAGATGCAAATTGGAAAATGAATATGGTTGATCAAGGTATTTACAGGTAATTACATAAAGCGTGCGCTTAACCCAACCAATGACAGGTCATAAGTCCTGTAAACACCTTGATCAACCATTTTCAGTTTCCAGTTTGCATCTTCGTCTCTATTGAGATACAATTAAATTTCATGAATTAATCACCCACCGTGGGTGAAATCCAGTATTCGTGTACAAGTAAAGTATACATTCATAAAAAATATTTGTAATCATTCTGGTCAATTCTTTGGCATATAGATAGGAGTGATATCTCCAGGCGGCTTCTAAACAATGCGCTAATGGCGATAGCCTTCACATTGTGTTAATAAAGTAGTTTGCTAAATGCTAAAAATTAATCTCCATAGATGGCGTTAGTGTATGGATTATATAGATTAATCTTAAAAGATTAACATATGTAATCAAATCTACATAGATGTCGTATTGAACCTGACATGTGAAGATAGGTATAGATTTGTAACATATATACAACCTCCAAAAATTTGTCTTCCATGATAAAGAAAAAGGTGGAATGGGGAATGTTGTAATTACATAAAGCGTGCGCTTAACCCAACCAATGACAGGTCATAAGTCCTGTAAACACCTTGATCAACCATATTCAGTTTCCAGTTTGCATCTTCGTCTCTATTGAGATACAATTAAATTTCATGAATTAATCACCCACCGTGGGTGAAATCCAGTATTCGTATACAAGTAAAGTATACATTCACTAAAAATATTTAACAATTTGATACTTTTTATATCTTAATTTATTAATCATTTTTGATACTTAAAAAATAATTATGTCAAAAAAGAACAATATGGCAATACATCCTCTCTGCTTACCCTTACGGAAAACGGCGTGATGGTTAGTAGTGAATAAAATAATTACCGAATTGCTGGACTTATATAATTCCTCGAGATATTTGTGAACATTTATAACTATCTCCTTTGCTTGACCCGAAAGTGCCTTTCCTTTTCCTAATTTCATCAATAATAAAAATAATATTTTAAAAACACTCCTGCAAAACGAGTAATTTTCGAATCACCGAGTAGCTATATGAGAAATCAAAGTATGCGCGACGTGCGCTTCGCTCCACTTGCCAAAACACACTGGCCGGCAACCAATCAAATGGCAAGACACATCCCCACACATGTACAAGCATCTTTCGGTTTGTGAATGAACTCTACATCTAAATCACTTAATATCGTCATTTATTTTTTTGTGGTTAGGTAATTGATGTAGATTGGCAGATGAGTAAAATATGTCCAATCCACAAAAAGGGTGACAAGCTGAAATGCGAGAATCACAGAGGCATCTCACTTTTGAGTACATCATACAAAATCTTTACCACAATACTTAAAAACAGAATGGAACACTTTGTAGAAAACATCATCGGAGAGTACCGGGCTGGGTTCAGGAGGAACAGATCAACAAGTGATCAATTGTTCACAGCAAGGCAGATCCTAGCAAAATGCTGGGAATTTGACGTCGATGTATATCAGCTGTTCATTGACTTCAAACAGGCTTATGATAGTATCAGTAGAGAGAAACTGTATGATGTACTCTTAAAACTTCAAAATCCCTACGAAGTTAGTAAGACTGGTAAAAGCAACCATGGATACTACAAAATGTAGAGTCAAGATAGGAGGAGAGCTCACAGATGAATTCATGGTATCACAGGGCGATGGTTTAGCCCCAACACTTTTTAACCTGAGTTTGGAATATGCCATAAGGAAAACTTACCACCTTAACACGAATCCCAACACATACTTTCATAGCAGCCAGATCATAGGATATGCAGACGACCTTAACATTGTAGGAAGATCCCTAGCAGCCTTACACGAAGTATTTGAGCCTTTAGAGACAGCAGCCAAGGAGGGTAATGACGAGGTAATGACGAGCTGTACACTATTTACAAAGCTCCCAGTCTCTCCACACAGGTCAGACTGAATAGACTGAGATGGGCCGGTCACGTGCAGAGGATGCCGTCATCGCGAACCCCAAAAAGATTGCTGGAGTGGCACCCAGGTGGTAGAAGACCAATTGGACGACCAAGGCTGCGATGGGAGGATGAAGTTGGGAGAGATGGAACAAGATTGTTAAGAGTGTCAGATTGGAGGGTCGAAGCGGAGGACAGGAGGAGTTGGAGGCGAAGAATACTGGAGGCTAAGGCTCGATATGGGCTGTAGGGCCATCGAAGAAGAATTGATGTATGGAATTTTGTCTATGGAAAAACGCATAAAATGTCTGTGATCTCTCTGAAATCGGATGGATGTGATCTCTCTGAAATCGGGAATCTGTCAGTTGCTGTATGCGAGCCGATAGTTTGACATCTGTCGCGGTACATTCGAATCATCTTATTATAAATTAAACCGTTTCCGGCCCGGTATCTGCAGCTCCGCAAGTCAATATCGACCTAGAACATTTCATTTCGCGTAACTAGTTTGCTGTGTTTGCGTGTTCAGTGACGTCCAGAACCGCAACTGAATCTAGAAGGATGGAAGACTATTTATCTGGGAGCACCGAGAGGGAGAGTTCGGAACAATCGGAGGGTGTGTTATTGCCTCGTGTTAAGTCTGAGCCTGAACCGGCTACCTGGGAAGTCAACAGAGACGACGATAACATTTCGGAGCGACTAAATCTAGAAACGAGTTCGATGAATATCACAATTGTCAAGGTTGAGTCTCTCAGTAATGAAACCGATTTTAAAGAGGGTCATGTGAATAACGAAGATATAGAAAATGATTCGATGCACCCCAATAATGTTAAGATTAAGTTTCCGGATGGCGAAAACAATTGTATACGCGACGACACGTTCGCTTTAGATATAGATGTGTCATACAGTATTGTGAAGCAAGATCCAGAAGAATTACAAGTGTCTGAAACCAAACCGTTCGAAATACAGGTAGAATTACATAGTAATTGGCCTAATCATTCAGATGTAAAGCCATTTAAATGTTTAACCTGTAGCGGACGGTTTAAAACAAAATTAGAGTTAAAAAAACATTGTACTACTCATTTGGATCTAAAATTATTGGAATGTTCAATTTGCTTTAAATCGTATAAATTTAAATCACAACTAAAATCTCATTTGCTTTCTCATTCGGATGTAAGAACATTTGAATGTTCCACGTGCAACAAATCGTTTAAAACTAAAGGAGACATAGAATCACAATTGAAATCTCATATGCTCACTCATTCAGATGTAAGACTGTTTGAATGTTCAGTTTGCTATAAGTCGTATAAAACAAAATCAAAATTAAAAACTCATTTGCTTGCTCATTCGGATGTAAGACCATTTGAATGTTTAAAGTGCTACAAACCTTTTATATTAAAATCACAATTGAAATCTCATATGCTTACTCATTCAGATGTAAGATTATTTGATTGTTCAACATGCAACAAATCGTTCAAAAACAAATCGCATTTAAAATCCCACTTGCTTTCTCATTCTGATGTTAAAACATTCGAGTGTTCAACAAGCAAAAAAATGTTAAAAACAAAATGGGAATTAAAAGAACATTATCTTACTCATTCTGGAGTAAAACCATTTGATTGTTCAATGTGTAACAAATCGTTTACACTTAAATCAAAATTAAAACAACATTTTATAACTCATTCTGATTTAAGACCATTTGAATGTTTAACGTGCTACAAACCGTTTAAATTAAAATCAGGTTTGAAATCTCATATGCTTACTCATTCAGATGTAAGATTATTTGATTGTTTAACATGCAACAAATCGTTCAAAAACAAATCGCATTTAAAATCCCACTTGCTTTCTCATTCTGATGTTAAAACATTCGAGTGTTCAACTTGCAAAAAAATGTTAAAAACAAAATGGGAATTAAAAGGACATTATCTTACTCATTCAGGAGTAAAACCATTTGATTGTTCAACGTGCAACAAATCCTTTAAATTTAAACATGACTTAAATAATCATTTTATGACTCATTCTGATATAAAACTTTTTGATTGTTCAACATGCAACAAATCCTTTAAAACTAAATATGAATTAAAAAAACATTATATTACTCATTCTGATGTAAGACTGTTTGATTGTTCAACGTGCAACAAATCGTTTAAAACTAAAGGAGACTTAAAACAACATTTTATTACTCATTCTGATGTAAGACTGTTTGATTGTTCAACGTGCAACAAATCCTTCAAAACTAAATCTGAATTAAAAAGACATTTTATTTCTCATTCTGATGTAAAACTGTTTGATTGTTCAACATGCAACAAATCCTTTAAAACTAAATATAAATTAAAAACACATTTTATTACTCATTCTGATGTAAAACTGTTTGATTGTTCAACGTGCAACAAATCCTTTAAAACTAAAAAATGCTTAAAAACACATTTAATTACTCATTCTGATGTAAAACCATTTGGATGTTCAACGTGCAACAAATATTTTACAACTAAAGGAATTTTAAAAAAGCATTTTATAACTCATTCTGATTGAAAACCATTTGATTTTTCAACGTGCAACAAATGCTTTAAAAATATAAAAAACTTAAAATTACATTTAATTATTCATTCTGATGTAAAACCATTTGAATGTACAACGTGCAACAAATCGTTTAAAACTAAAAATTAGTTAAAAAACATTTAATTACACATTCTGATGTAAAACTGTTTGATTGTTCAACTGGCAACAAATCCTTTAAAACAAAAAAACTTAAATAAACATTTAATTACTAATTCTGATGTAAAACTGTTTGATTGTTCAACGTGCAACAAACCTTCAAAACTAAATATGACTTAAAAAAACATTTTATTTCTCATTCTGTTGTAAAACAATTTGAATCTACAACGTGCTACCAATCGTTTAAAACAAAATCAATTTTAAAATCTCATCTGCTTTCTCATTTGATGTAAGACTATTGAAATGTTCAACGTGCAACAAATCGTTTAAAACTAAATCTTTAAGTGACAGTTAATTTTATTTATCATTCGGATATAAAACTATATGAATGTTTAACGTGTACCAAACCGCTTAAATTAAAATCACTTTTTAAAATACATGTTCATATGAAGATGTAAGACTTTTTGAATATTCAATGCCCAACAAATTGTTTAAAACAATCAAAGCATTATAATGACATTTTATTACTCATTCGCATGTATTGCAATTTGAATGTTAGATGTGCAAATAAAACATTAAAATAATATTAGTTTTCAAAAGAAAATTAAACCGTATTAATTGTCCTTAGCTTACTCATTGATTATTCAAAGTACAAAAAACCGTATAAAAATAAAAATAAAAATTTAATTTATAAAGATACTAGGTGACCCGGCAACGCTTCGCTATTGCTGAATTTGAGTATATAAATAAATCCAATATATATTCTAAAAATACAATTGAAGTTCAACATCAATTAGTTTATTTATTTGATTAAATGACATGTGTATGGATGCAAAAATGTGTGTATACTAATTCAGTTCAAATTTATAAAACAATGTTTCAATCCAAGCAAACTCGCTGGGAATTTTAAACTTGAATACATGTTACTAATGTAATTGAAAAAAAAAAAATTCGAATATTTTATATGAAATTTAATAATCAAATAAGCAATATTATATCACATTTGCACAAAACATTCATATTTAGAGAAACAAAACTCTTGATTTTGTTGTCCATGAAATTCACATCAGAGCCAATAAAGCAAGTTTCTACGATCGCGATTTCGGCACTGCGGGTCCGTTGGCGAGGAATATTAATATAGATGATAATAGTACATCAGCCTCCCTTCCCGACTTCCACAACTCTTTATCCCTCGCCGCTCTGCGCCATTGACCTCCTGCCACTCGTTTAATGTCATCAGACCATCTTGCTTGTGGTCTGCCAGAATTTGTGTAGCTGTTTCTCTTTCGCCACTCCAGGCCAGAAGATCTTATCATCCGTTGTCCTTGCTTTATGACCGATCCCATTCCATTTAAACATTAGTTATTTTACACGCTGCATGGGCAACTTTGGTCCGATTTTGTTTCCTAGTAATAAAAAAAAAATCAGAATTGCCATAAGGCGGACACCGAAGAGGCGCATAAGGCGAATTTTCAATTTCCATACAATGAATGAATTACAACTGTTGTTCACTTGTTTGCTGAAGATTATTCTTCATCGAATATCTGAGGAAATTTCAAATATGAATGTGGATTTTCTTCATATAAAAGGCAGTTCATGTTATATGCATAATAATAATAATAATAATAATTAGGCTATTTTGTATAGCGCCGTTTTCGTGAATAGCTCACCTCAAGGTTTTTAGTCATGAGAAGTGCTTGTGACAACAGCAATCAGACAACCGTTGTTTATATTTTATGCGATATTTGAAAAGGTGGGTTTTTAGGTGAGATTTAAAATCTGTCGAATCTTCAAATATGAATGAAAAACACTAAAAGTAGCCATAAGTGTACTATGAAAATGAGCCGGTTCTCAATCGCCACTCCTGCATCTCTCTGCAAAAATCAAATAATTATATTAAAATGATTGTAACTAACGTGGGAGCAAGTTTCTTTTTCTTCTTTTAGAGCCTCGCTTTTGCCATTCAATCGAATACATTCAGCATCGAGTATTTCCAAAGGCGCAAGCATTTATATTGTATATCATTAGAACTTTCTTACCGTTGCTGATAACAATTTCCCTGATCAAAGTATGCGTATAAAGAACACCTTTATGTTTGAATTCTTCAATTGTCTTATTTTTGTTACAGAGTTTGCCGGACGTCCAATATTTTTTCTTTTCGATATCATCCTTAGTAAAAGCAAATGAAATAACCTGAAAGAAATTTAATTATCACTGAATATTAGGTCCTAACATATGAAGTTGGCGTTTTGTATGGGAAGAACATAAAGTTGATTTTTTTTAAATATAATATATTTATTTAATCAAAGTATGTACCATTGCTATCTATTCACTTTTGCCATCTCATAGGTAGTTCATCGATCCCTTTACTAAAAAAAACATTCGGACGGGAATCAATAAAATCTTTGAAGTCGGTTTGGACTGCCCCATCGGAGTTGAATTTTTTCCCTTGCAAGAAGTTATCCAAATTTCGAAAAAAATAGTAATCTGTTGGGGCAAGGTCCGGAGAGTACGGTGGATGTCTTAGACATTCCAATTAAAGCTCTTCTAATTTGGTAGCCGTCTGTTGTGCAGTGTGTGGTCTAGCGTTATCATGAAGCAGCAGTGGCCTAGAGCGATTAACCAGTCTCGGTTGCTTAGCAGCTAGCTTTTCCATCATGGTTTGCAGTTGCTGACAATAGACATCTGCCGTAATCGTCTGGCCAGATTTAAGAAAGCTGTAGTGAACGACACCAGCACTAGTCCACCAAACGCTCACAAGTAACTTTTTTGGAGTCAATTTGTTCAAACTGTTTAACATCCAAATGAGTAGGCTAATGTTCTTTTAATTCTGATTTTATTTCTAAAATTTTGTTGCAAGTAGAACATTCAAATGGTTTCACATCCGAATGAAAAGCAAATGCTTTTTATATCTGAATGAGAAATAAAATGACGTGTTAAATCTGATTTCGTTTTAAACGATTTGTTGCACGTTAAACATCTAAATGGTCTAACATCTGAATCAGTAAACAATTGGATTTTTAATTGTGATTTTGTTTCAAACATTTTGTGTCTCTTTAATAATTCTCTTAAAGAGTAACACTGAAAAAAATACCAAGGTCAAAAAGATAAATTTAAAACAGTCCTTTTAGAAAATAGTCAATTTTTAAAAGGTTCCATTTTAAAAAGTCCCTTAATTTAAAAAAAAATACAATTTCAAATAAGTCCTTTTTAAAAGATTTAATTATTAAAAGCGTTTCTTTTAATTTGTCTCTTAAAAAGTGTCAATAATATAAAATTATATATGTCACAGTTAATTGCATCAATTTTAAAAGGGGGTCACAATTGAACAGCGTTATTTTAAAAAGCGTCAGTATAAAGGGTTAACGTTAAACAGTGTCAATTTTAAAAAGTGTCACTTTTATGTTACTCTTAGAAATAAAGTGCTAGGTTAAAAAGATAAATTTAAAAGAGTCCTTAAAAATAGTATTTTTTAATGGTCTCAAATTTAAAAAGTCCCTTAATGGTAAAAAGTGTATATTTTAAATATGTCGCTTTTAAAAAGTGTCTCTTTTATAATTCCCTTAAAAACTAACACTGAAAAAAATTGCAAGCTCAAAAAGATAAATTTAAAAGAGTCCTTTTAGAAAATAGTAAATTTTAGAAGAATCCATTTCAAAAGTCCCTTAATTATAAATAGGATCAATTTTAAATAAGTCCCGTAAAAAGTTTTAGTTATTTAAGCGTCCATTTTTAAAAGCGTCTCTTTCAATTTCTCTCTTAAAAAGTGTCAAAATATAAAATAATGTGTCTCAGTTAACTGTATCAATTTTAAAAAGCGTCACAATTAAAAAGTATCATTTTTAAAATGCGTCACTATTGAAGTGTTAACGTTATAGAGTGTCAATTTTAAAAGAAAAAAAGTTAAAGAGTGTCAATATTATAAGGTGTCTATTTTATGTAATTCATAACAAGTGACACTAAAATGATGTCCAAGGTCAAAAAGATAAATTTAAAAGAGTCCTTTTAGAAAATAGTCAATTTTAAAATGGTTCCATTTTAAAAAGTCCCTTAATTTTAAAATCGTCAATTTTAAATAAGCCCAGTCTAAAAGTTTTAATTTTAAAATGCGTCCATATCCAAAAGTGTCTCTTTTATGTTACTTTTAAAAAGTTATACTAAAATAAAGTGCAATGTCAAAAAGACATTTTTTACATTTTATGCACGTCATCTTAGACATTCTTTTCTTTTTTGTGGTACACAAGCCACAATAACGTGGAAATTTAGCCGCAGGTTCAGTAGATTTGGATATTACAACATTTCTCCATTGTACAAGCTCTTGAATGATTTCGTCCGTGATGAATAATTGAAAGCATAAAAGTGGTTCAACAATATTTCTACACATGCGACTAGGACGTTTATTAGAGCGAACTATGTTGATGGCGAATGTTCTTCCACTACTTTGGCCTTTAGTAGTAGACCAGACATGTCTATTCTTACTTCGAATTACCCTATGAGGCGGAATAACGATGTGGTGGTCAAGTCCGGGATTTTCAGGTGTTGAGGTGTCATCTCCGCCATTTTCAGATGTTGAGGTATCATCTCTGGGATTTTCAAGTAGTGGTGCGGGGTCATTCACGTTTTCATCGATAACTCCACCTATTTACTCGTCATCAGTATCACTTTGAAAATCGTCTTCACTTATATGATCTTCCTTCTCGCTGTTATTGCCATCACCTGCACTTTCATCTTCTTCATTCAATAAAGATACTATTTCTCTGTCATCCAACACTCTTCTACTCGCCATGGTGTTGAACGATCCTAAAAACGATTAAAATTAATAAATAACAATAACCTACTTTTATATATACCGTACAAAAGTAAAAAGTAACAAAAACATAATCCCAATGAAATGCATAAAAGTTCCACAAAAGATAAAAATGCGCCTCTCGAGCGCAACGCATTGTCATAGCAACAAAACTGTGGTACTTACCAAGCAGAAGCAGTTGTCACTCTGCGGGGTTGATCGACGACTGAGTTGGTTTGGCAACACAAGCTTGCACGCGCGTCGGTTAGAAAAAGACAGCGATATATTTGTTTCACGGGCGCCTCCGAGGCGCACGTTATCTTTCTAGGGATAACATTATATTTAATTAAATGCATAAGGATACGGCCACACCAAAGTACTGGGGTCGGAGGCTAGGTCGGCGGCCTAATTTGACCTGCCACACTATAACGCCCGGTGATTTTAGCACCGCGGTGTTCTTTTATGGTACTAACCCCAATCATGTATGTAATATCCTTTGATTTCTGAAATGTCAAATTTTGGCGTATTTTACAAACTAGCTCGAGACAAAAAACGCCACTGACTAGAGTAATAGAAAAGCTGATTTTATCAGAATGTATCAATTTAAAATTTCGAAAATCACAAATTCGAACATGCTGGGTGCATGAAATAAACATGTCAAGAAATAGTAATGGAGAATTTCTACTATTATATAAAGAACTTCTCAAATATGATAAAAAAAATTGGTATTTAAAAATGACCACAATGCCATAATATATGGCATCTTGCCTAAACTTGGCATGAGTCTGGTGCCAGTATTATATAAATAAATAAAAATTTGTCTATGGAAATGAACGTATAAATGTCAAGAAGATTTCACAAAGCCAGCCGGACACGAATTGATTTGCGTAATTATATCATAATTTGTATTTAACAGTGGAGTGAATGGAACAGTAATCAACATTTTTCATGTCGTTTTGTGTAATATGTTTGCGACTGTTACGTGTCCAGTGACCACAAGAACCTAAACAGCGATGGAAGGCGCCGTGTCTGGGAGTCCGGGACAATCTGGGAGTGTGTCAATGTCCTGTGTTAAGTCTGAGCCGGACCAGTGCCATCTTGACGTAATAACGTAATAACGATATAACGTAATAACGATATAACGTAATAACGATATAATGTCAAGATGGCACTGGCCGGACCCGGCAATCTGGGATACCACCAAGACGACAATATTATTCAAGACGACAATATTATTTTGGAGCGACCAAAGATAGAAACGAGTTCGATGAACATCACAATTGTCAAGATTGAATCTCTCAAAGAAGAAACGTATATTGAAAATGATGACACGAGTGATGCATATATTGTCAAGGTTGAGTCTCTCAGAAATGAAGCAGACTATAAGGATGATGACATGAATAACGCAGATACAGAAAATGATTCGATGGCCCCCACTAATGTCAAGATTGAGCCTCCCGGTAGTGAAAACGATTTTATACACGACGACACATTCTCCGTAGATATAGATGTGTCATACAGTATTGTGAAGCAAGACCCTGTAGAAATAGATGGGTCCAGAAACAAACCATATAAAATAAAATCAGGATTCAATGTCAATTTGCCAATTCATCCTGATTTAAACGATTTGAATGATCTACTTGCAATAAACAGTTTAAAAAGAAATCTAATTTAAAAAGCCATTCGCTTATTCATTCTGATGTAAAACTGTTTGAATGTTCTACGTGCAACAAACAGTTTAAAAGGAAATCACAATTAAAATATCATTATCTTTCTCATTAAGATAAAATGTCATTTAAATGCTTAATGTGCAGCAAACATTTTAAAACGAAATCATATTTAAAAAGTCATTTGATTATTCATTCCGATGTAAAACTATTTGAATGTTTAACGTGCAACAAACAGTTTAAATCTAAATCAAATCTAAAATCTCATTTCCTTTCTCATTCAGATGTAAAATCATTTAAATGTTTTACCTGCAACAGACTGTTTACAAGAAAATCAGAATTAAAATATCATTATCTTTCCCATTCAGATATAATGTCATTTAAATGCTCAATGTGCAACAAACATTTTAAAACGAAATCAGTTTTAAAAAGACATTGTGTATTTATTCTGATGTAAAACTATTTGAATGTTCAACGTGCAACAAACATTTTCAAAGAAAATCAGTTTTAGAAAGTCATTTCCTTGTTCATTCGGATGTAAAATCATTTAAATGTTTTACGTGCAATAAAATGTTTAAAAGATACTCTCAATTAGAACATCATTATCTTTCTCATTCAGAAAATAAAGTCATTTAAATGCTCAATGTGCAACAAACAGTTAAAAACAAAATCAAATTTAAAAAGACATTTGATAACTCATTCTGCTGTAAAACAATTTGAATGTTTAACGTGCTGTAAACGGTTTAAAACAAAATTATATTTAAAAAAACATTTGCGTATTAATTCCGATGTACAATAATTTAATTGTTTTACACGCAACAAACGGTTTAAAAGATAGCCAAACTTTAAAAATACATTTGCTTTGTCATTCGATGTGAAATTTCAACGTGCGTGTTAACCATTTAAAAGAAAGTATTTGCAAAACTAGATGTTAACCATTTCAATTTTCTACATGGAAGAAACCATATAAAACAAGAAGCTTTTGAAAGTAGTATGCCATGGTTCAGGTGTAAAACAATTCGGATGTTGTATGTGCTGAAAACGGATTGCAGTTAATTCAATATTTGCTCATCCACTCGGAAGGAAAACCATTTTTGCGTCGGATGTGTTCAAATGAAAGTTAGGTTAAAAAAAATCACCCGCGTATTGTCAGTGAAAATAGGCAGGTAGTGTCTGGGGTGTAGAGGACCACACGTGGCTACCGAACGATTATTGAATAACAGGGAGGAGGACTCGGAGTTTCCAGAGTGCGCGGTTTTCGATGTCTGTATTACATCAACTTGTATTTAGGATTATAATAGAACATGTGTTATGCTATTTTAATCATAGTATCGCCCTAGTAGTTCTAAAGTGACTGTCAATAATACATTTTTGCCTATTGTCACTTTCAAAACTCTAGTCTGTTGTGGTTAAGCCTGTGATGGATTGTAAACTTTGGAAATAAATGTATACGAATATCTGCTTTTGCCTTTTGTACCTCCTTCATCTCCCGCTTCATAGAAATCAATCATCCCGAAGATAAAAATTGCAATGGATAAAGGAATTTTGTTCTTTCTAGATTGAAGACTCAATAAATAAACAATAAGTATGTTCTTTGTGAAAGTATATTTGTTGTGTTGTATATACGGATATGTTAGCTGCCACCTTACATAATATGAATTATTTAAAATGTACTTTGTTAGGAAGTTCTTATTGAAATATCTTCTTTCGCAGGTGGTTCGCGAATCAAATAGAAACTGAATATAAAGCTATATGACGTGTATCCTTCCAGTGCCGCTTGTCAGCAAATTTTTGGAAATAATAAATAAACTGATGATGATTTATTAAAATACATATTACAACAGTTTCTTGGCCGAGTCCGGAGGTCAGATTAGGTTCACTAATGAGCGGCTTGGCATGATGTGGACGTGGTGACAGATCCTCCAATTGTACCATACACACCACTATATGAGGGTCATTATATTACTGTCTCGTTGACAATGTTGGGCTGTTTCCATGATATGTGCTAGTGGCCGATTGTTAGTAAAATGCTTTGACACGGAGTGAAACATGAAGATTACTCGTGCTCCACTCCCGATCTCGAAGCAATTTCTCACAACGTATTGCCCAGTGTTTATTCGCTAATGTAATCATTATTATGTTAATTAAGACTGCTCCGGGAGGTATAGTGATATGAGATTGAAACCAATATTTACTATTTACAATTATATTTAAACACACAAACATACAATATACAAAAAGAAAGAAACAAGATCACTTATAAACAAAAGATGACTTACTTGCTATCCGTTGGCCAACGACTTAAAACTACTCCGTCACTGAATTAACACTACTTGATCTGATCTGCGAAGTCGACGCTGACGCTGTTGTGGCCAGCACGAGGACTTCTGGAGGCTGTATGGCACAGAAGGATGCCCGGCGTCCACTTCCATCTCCCGGGCTGAGGGGCATCACGCAGATGATGGATCGCGGAGGGCACGTGTCTTCTTCACAGTGACAGCGGTGGCCAACATCAAGCCCCAATGGTGATTAGCTGGCGCCATGCAGCACGTATCGCGAACTTTTTAGAATATCTCCCCGAAGTCCGGTATAACACTTCGCGATCTTTTGAGACTATCTCCCCCGGCGCGCGTCCGCCGAGGGAGAGATGTTCCTTTCACCGGAGGCCGGTGGTAGACTGACTCGCTCGAGAGCTGCCCGGAACTCTGCAGGGTGGGGGGTTAGATCATCCCCTCCCAAAGTGTGGCCACTCTCTGCACTCTTTGCGATACCGGGGCAGAACGCTATTTTTTTTTCACTCACAGAATTGCCACTATCACTATTATTGTTTTTAAATTGTCTTTCATAATCTTATCACTAATTAAAAATTAAACTTAACTAAGATCAAACAAGCCTCCAGAGAGAAAACGCATTTTCGGTCATGTAAAATTTGTCTAGTGCAATCTCACCTATTATGCCATGAAATATGGCTATATCACGATAACTAGTGATATATAATAGATGATATAGCTGTGAATTACAGAGGTCGATATAAATTAAATAATTACATGGAAACAGTACGCTTGGCTCCATAGGTCGGCAATAAGGTAACGGCAACAGTAATGGACAGACCTCTAGTAATGGACAAAAGTTTTTAAAAAGAAGAAATATTGAACATTTTTTCATACTTTCAACATTGAACTATAAATGCTTCTCTGTCAACTGACATAAATTTCATTCCAATCCGCCATTATTTTGCGAAATAACGGACATTTATACGACCCCACGCGAACGACATTTGCAAAATTCATAATTTCTTGCAGAATTCATTAGTGAGGTGAGTAGGTAGATGTTTTGTAATAATTCGTAGAAATTTTAGTAATTACTTATTATATAATTGAATAATGCGTTTTGTAGACATATCAGAGATACGAAATCATACTAAATTCATACGTACCATAGCTACTTGTACGGTTTGTCAAATTTGAATGTTCATTACTGAGTATCGATTTTCAATACGAACCAGTGATGGACAAAAATGATAATATTTGAGTATACTTGTTTACATCGCAATTAAAGTTAATTTATGACAATTTAAATCTGTAATGTCAGGTTTCTTGTAAAATTATGCTTATAATACTGATAAAAGCAAGAGATTCAGTCATGAACATGGATGTATAATACTGGTAGTCCATGTGTGGGTCGCAAATGAGGGTATCATTTTGTGTATTTTCTTTTATAGCCATTGCTTTTATTGCAATTTTTTTGGGTGCCATTGCACCCAAAAAAAATATACACCGGAACAAATGGAGCGTGCCGTAGACGCGTGAAAAAAGGAGAAGCAGTAGGTGCAGCAGCGTTAAAGTATGGTGTACCACGCATTACTCTTAAAAATAATGTCACCGGGAAAAGCCCTGCGGTTTGTATATGCAATGGGCCCAGCTACGATCCTTACGGCTCAAGAAGAGCTCACAAGGAAGTTACTAAGTGGAAGACTAACCATCCAGGTCAAGGGGCCAGTTATCTATGGGAAACACCTTCAGATGGCCGGAAAGACCCGATAAGATTTGGTACAAAATGGAAGACATTGTGGAAAGGATTAAATAACCTTTTATAAAGTAATGGAGATGGAAAAATATTTACCTGACATCTTGTGCCCTAAGGAAGTGGTGCTAAGAATGATTTAAACTTAAAAAAAAGTTTTTGTTATACGTCCAATACTGAATGTCCATTAACAGGTATTGTTCATTACTGGTTGTCCATAATTAAATTTTATCTGTCCATCACTGGTGATTAGAAATGACTGTGGTCAACTTACTTTTTTTATTTAAACCTGACCCCTTTAATTATTTTCATTATTAAAAACGATTCCCAAAAGACCATTCTATTATTTTTTCACCTGATTTAATTACCTAAAATTATCTTAAAAACTGTCATTAAATCTAAAAACATTTTCTTAAACTGTCCATCACTTTATTTATTGTCTTCAATCTGGAAAGAATGAAATTCATTTATTTATTGCATTTTTTTTAATATTCGGGATGATTATTTACTCTGGAGCGAGAGATGAAGGAGGTAAAAAATAAAAAGCGGGTAATCGTCTACATATATTTCCAAAGTTTACACTCCGTCACGGGCTTAACCAAAACAGATTAGTGTTTCGAAAGTGACAATAGGCAAAAATGTATTTTTGACAGTCGCTTAAGAAATACTAGAAATACCATACTACTCCTATGTTCTATGATAATTATAAATACAAGTGATGTAAGAACAGTCATCGAAATCCCGCGCACTCTGGAATCTCCGAGTCATTCAACAGTCGTTCGATAGCAACGATTTAGATCTCTATATCCCAGATACAACCTGCCTTATTTTCAGTTAATACGCGAGTGATTTTTTTAAGCATAACATTAATTTGATCACGTCCGAAGCTGAAATGGTTTTTCTTCCGAGTGGATGAGCAAATATAGAATTAACTGTAATTCGTTTTTAGCAGGTAGAAAATTTAAATTGTTTAACATCTGAATGAACAAGGAAATGCCTTTTTAAATTTGATTTCAATTTAAACAGTTTGTTGCACGCAGAACATTTAAATGATTTTACATCTGAATGAATAAGCAAATGACTTTTTAAATGTGATTTCCTTTTAAACTGTTTATTGCACGTTGAGCATTTAAATGACATTATATCTGAATGAGATAGATAATGAGCATTAAGATTTGATTTTGATCTAAACAGTTTGTTACACGTAGAACATTTAAATGGTTTTATACCTGAATGAGCAAGAAAATGCATTTTTAAAATTGCTTTAGATTTAAACTGTTTGTTGCACGTAGAACATTCAAATAGATTTACATCAGAATGAATAAGCAAATGGCTTTTTAAATGTGATTTCCTTCTAAACTGTTTTTTGCACGTTGAGCAATTAAATAATTTTACATCAGAATGAATAAGCAAATGATTATTTAAATATGATTTCGTTATAAACGTTTTGTTGCACGTTAAACATTCAAACAGTTTTACATCTGAATGAATAAGTAAATGGCTTTTTAACCCTTAACGTACCGTGTTCAAAACAAAACGCTTGCTCCCATGTGGTAAGTTCAGTTTACCGCTAACTTTATCTAAATATCAAGCATATGACTAGATGAATCAAAATTTAATTTATGTCATCTTGTAGGGAATTTCATTAGGAATAGATCGATATCTATAACATACATGGATTATTTGAAAAACATATCATTATTAATTTTTTTCTGGAACCATGCGATTTCTGATATGTAATGCGTCATAGCATACGGCGACTAAAAATCGGGTCGGGTCGGGTCGAAACTTGTCTGCACGCCGGGCCGGCGGGGCGAAGATAAAGGCACCTAGGCAAAATGTATAGTACGTTCAAGACAACGAGTACGTATTAATATTTGTCCCTTTTGGTAAAGTGTTAATATTTTCACAGTTCTGATATTATTAACTTACGTGCTGCGTTTTCATCCAGTCGGTATTATTACGTACCTATTGAAAAGGTCAAAGATATTATTTATAATACGTTCAAAACAGCGAGTAAGTATTTGTCACTTTTGATAAAGTTGTAAATATTAGCAAAACAAATTCTACCTTAACACGAATGAAGGTGAGGGCAGTCTTAGAATATTTTTTTTTGGGATGAAGGAAGTAATTTTTTGCTTTTTTTTTTATTACGAAATATTGAAAACACTTCAATGGAGGATTACAATTTTTTTTATAATATTAGGGTCCATAGGTTTTAAGAAAATCAACTTTAAATTGGCAGTGGAAACTCAATTTACCACATGGCAACGCGACGGTTAAATGTGATTTCGTTTTAAAGAGATTGTTGCACGTAGAACATTCAAATTGCCTTAAGTCTGAATGAATAAGAAAATGTTGTCTCAATTGTTTTTTTGTTTTAAAGCGTTTGCTGCACGCTGAGCATTCAAATAATTTTACAACTGCATGGGAAAGATCTTCTTTTAAATCTGATTTAATTTTAAATTGTTTGTTTCTTATCCCATATTTTTCTACGGGATCTTGCTTCACAATACTGCATGACACATCTATATCTACGGAGAACATGTCGTCGTGTATAAAATCACTTTCATTTTCACTACCGGGAGGCTCAATCTTAACATTAGTGGGGGCCATCGCACCATTTTCTATATCATCCTTATAGTCTGCTTCATTCCTGAGAGACTCAACCTTGACAATTGTGATGTTCATCGAACTCGTTCCTATATTTGGTCCCTCCAAAATTTCATCGTGGTCTTCGTTGGTATCCCAGGTAGACGGTTCCGGGTCAGACTTAACACGGGGCATTGACACACTCCCCGATTGTCCCGGAGTCCTCCGCTCTGTGCTCCCAGACGATGCGCCTTCCATCTATCCAAATTCAGATCACTAGACTCGCAAAAGCCGCAAACATGTTACACCAAATGTACAACCTAATGTCGGTATATCTACTTGTGATACTTCGCTATTTAAGACGAATAAGGAAACAATAATGTCACTGTCGTTACTAGTTGTGTACGCAGCGGGTTAGAAATGTTTCACTTGCACATTTGAGAACGTCTTGTCTTTACAGTTCCGACGCAAGGCGTAGATTCATTTACCTACTGGCGAGTGGCGAATTGATGACAGATTCCAGACGTCAGATAAATTATTCCCATAGACAAATTTTCGCACTTTTTCATAGATATCACGAGTCTACAAACTTTTTTCCAATGCCGTCTCGAATCTTACTTTCAATATGGCATTGTCTTTTCCCTAATAAACTAAATATATTAATATATAATAACCTTCATCCCCTCTAACTCATCAAATCACAAATAATACTGCCGATCTCCCTCAGCATATAAAACATTCGATATTCGTATACAAATTAAGTGACAGGAGTATGTGCAGTTATTCAATTTCGTGAGTTTACATTTAAAAAACTCTTCTAATATATTAAACGTACATTGAATGAATAAACGCAGTTAATGTACAGCGTCGGGATGTTACCTCAAAATTCATAGTATTGCTTTCAATGTAGACATGTTTAACTTGTATTCTAACTAGCTAACTGATCGCCACACTGTTCTTTCCTAAACCACTTCTTGATTCCTTAACATTTATACATTGTGTCGTGTCGCATGTCGATTTCTCAATTTGCCTACTTGGCCGACATTTAATGTTTGATCGTGCCATGTTTTCTCGGTATTCCACCTTTTCACGCAGCGTACATATAATTTAATTTTCTTTTTTTTTCATGTATCCAAATCATTTTTATTACTTGTATTATTTTATATTATTCAGATAATCTCATCATATGTTGAAGTATTTGTAAAAAAATTCGGTGTAAGAGTGATGGTATGCACACGTTGATGATAACGGACTTTCTATGAGAAATTATATTGTGGATTAGGCGGGAATTTTCGTCTTAAAGAATGTCTCCGCGAGTAGACAAATATCAATAATGTGTGATGGAATATATACGTGGTGAAGGGGTTGATAAAAACAGGTTTGTTTTGAAATGTTTATTTAAAAAGTACATTTATATCAAGGCTTACACTAGCGTATACAAATACAACAGCGGCCACTTACAAAATGAATAACTTCAGCCCACATAATGAAATCACTTTCACCTCCTCTCGCCCGCCGCAGCTCTGGCCATGAAGGCTCGTGTAGGAATCATTTCCTCCAGACACTACCGGCTTATCCTCGCTGTTTACAAGCGTGGGATTTAGTTCAGATTCTTTTGAACCGTTTTTGCAGGTCGAACGCTCAAAAATTATGTCTGCTGACAAAATGCCAAATGTATTAACTTCGTTTTCACTTAACACCACTAGTTTTCTGCAAATATTTTCGTTATATTTAAATCGGTTTGTTGCATGTTGAACATTCTAACGATTTAACATCTGAATAAGAAAGCAAAGAACACTTTACACACCGCTTTAATCTTTGCGCTTTAAGGCTGAAAACTGTCTGATAAATTGAAATGCTACTGAATATGAAACTTTAGTCTAATATCTTAGACGAATGTGCGGAAAATCTGTGTATGATAGTGTCGAATGGAAACATAAGAAGTGGTGCATTGTTATTAGCAAACTAATGAATGGAACATTAAGATGGTTTGGACACATGGAAAGAATGAATGAAGAAAGAATGGTAAAAAAGTATGTGTTAACGACGTAAACAGAACTAGAAATAGAGGAAGACCGAGGAAAAGGTGGCACGATAAAATAAATCAAATATTGAATGTCGCCTACGCGAGGAGTCGGAGAAATGGACGTGCGTGCACGGGAGGATGTATGGATGTTGAGGAAACGAGAAGTAAATTTGTTCCTTTTCACTGCTCTTCTGTGAATGTGTACATACTGTATGTTTGAAACGAAACGGTAAGGATTTATTTTCTTTTATTAATATATAAATCTAAGCCTAAATGGTTTTTCTTCCGAGTGGACTTATGTGTGACTTTTTTTTTTTTTTTAAATTTTAAAAAAAGACTAACACCAAAGATTTAAATCAATGATATAAGAATTTATTTTACAATCTTCAATGTGAGCAGAAAATAGCTCATTATTATGAAGAAGGAATCTGGTCGTGTCCAGGCTCGAACCCAAGTCCCCTTGATCAGAAGCCAAGCGTTCTACCCCTAGACCACCACCCGAATGGTTTTTCGACTTATGTGGAAAGTATGATTTTGTTTTAAGCCGTTTGTTGCAAGTTGCACATTCAAATAGTTTAACATCAGAATGAGCAAGGAAATTAGCATTTCGATATGATTTTGATCTAAACTGTTTCTTGCACGTTGAACATTCAAATAGTTTAACATCAGAATGATTAATCAAATGTCTTTTTAAATCTGATTTTCTTTTAAACTCTTTGTCGCACGTTAAACATTCAAATAGTTTTACATCAGAATGAGTTAGGAAATGTCGATTTAGATTTGATTTTGATCTAAACTGTTTGTCGCACGTTAAACATTCAAATATTTTTACATCAGAATGAATAAGCAAATGGCTTTGTAATTCTGATTTCCTTTTAAACTCTTTGTCGCACGTTAAACATTCAAACAGTTTTACATCAGAATGAATGAGCAAGTGGCTTTTTAATTGGAACTTTCTTTTAAACCGTTTGTTGCATGTATCACATTTAAATGATTGTACATCTGAATGAACAGGGAAATGTTTTTTTAAATCGAATTTTGTTTTAAACCGTTTATTGCACGTTGAACATTCAAACAGTTTTATATCAGAATGAGTAAGGAAATGAGCATTAAGATTTGATTTTGTACTAAACTGTTTGTTGCACGTTAAACATTCAAATAGTTTTAAATCAGAATGAATAATCAAGTGACTTTTTAAAGCTGATTTTGTATTAAAATATTTGTTGCACATTGAGCATTTAAATGACATTATATCTGAATGAGAAAGATAATGATATTTTAATTCTGATTTTCTTTTAAACAGTTTGTTGCAGGTAAAACATTTAAATGATTTTTCATCTGAATGAGACCGGAAATGAGATATTAGATTTGATTTAGATTTAAACGGTTTGTTGCACGTTGAACATTCAAATAGTTTTACATCAGAATGAATAAGCAAATGGCTTTTTAAGTACGATTTCCTTTTAAACTGTTTATTGCAAGTTGAACATTCAAATCGTTAAATATCAAAATGAATTGGCAAATTGACATTGAATCTTGATTTAATTTTAGATGGTTTGTTTCTGGACCCATCTATTTCTACAGGGTCTTGCTTCACAATACTGTATGACACATCTATATCAACGGAGAATGTGTCGTCGTGTATAAAATCGTTTTCACTACCGGGAGGCTCAATCTTGATATTAGTGAGGGACATCGAATCATTTTCTAAATCGGCGTTATTATCATCCTTATAGTCTGCTTCGTTTCTGAGATACTCATACTTGGCAATTGTGATGTTCATCGAACTCGTTTCTATCTTTGGTCGCTCCAAAATAATATTGTCGTCTTCGTGTGTATCCCAGATAGCCGGGTCCGGCTCAGACTTAACACAGGACATTGACACACTCCCAGATTGTCCCGGACTCCAAGACACGGCGCCTTCCATCCCTATTTAGGTTCTTGTGGTCACTGGACACGTAACAGTCGCAAACATAGTACACAAAACGACATGTAAAATGTAGATTACTGTTCGATTCACTTCACTGTTTAATACAAATAATGAGTTACACAAATCAATACGTGTCCGGCTGTCGTAGTGAAAGTTTCTTGACGTTTATACATTCATTTCCATAGACGCGTTGTTTTAATTTATATAATACTGGCCCCAGACTCATGCCATGTTTAGGCAAGATGCCATATATTATGTGAGAAAACAAAAAAAACAATCACGTCTCGAGTCTAGTTTTATCAAGCCGTAAAGTTAAAATTAAAACTCTGCCATCCATCTGACAGCTGTCAAATGTCAAACAATTTTGATAAAAAATTTGTGACTTTTTCGAAACAATTAATTTAATAAACATGTTTAACATTATATATAATTAAATGTGTTAGTAAGTTGCTCTCGACACGGGGTGAAACATGACGATCAGTCGTATCTCACTCCATATCTCGAAGCATTCTCTCACAACGTATTAAATCTCACCTATTATGCCATGAAACATGACTTTATCAAATGCATTACGCATTTAATAAATATATTGTTGAAAATGTTTAAATGAAAATGTTAAAATGAGTTACACAAATCAATACTTGTCCGGCTGTCTTTTTGAAAGCTTCTTGACATTTATACATACATTTCCATAGACACGTTGTTTTTAATTTATATAATATTGGCTCCAGACTTATGCCATGTTAAGGCAAGTGACGACTTTCATATTGCCATATATTATGTGAAAAACAACAAACCAATGCCAATGCCGCGCCGTTTTGAAAGTATTTACCAGGCCGTATTCAGATAGAGTATATTTGCAATATTTAGCTTTTCTGGGCCGAAAGTATGGGATCTCGTATTTTATTTAGATTATAAATGTGAAATGAATGTAAAATACGACTACGATCGTATTATTTCTCCTTACATACGCGTTACAAACATTTTAATACTTTACATTTGTGTTTCCGCAGCGCCGGTATGTCAATTGTTCTCTGTCTAGCCTCCCTCCTCGTGCCGGACCATTTGTAAAGTATTTATATTCATTTCCATCAGTGTGTTTACTTTATAAAAGTACTATTAATGTATTAAACGCACAATGAATTGCATAATATAGTTTGTATACAACTTTGGTATTTGTAAAATGATCAAAATAATCTTTTGATATAATCTCAAAAATCATAATATTTTAACATTTTCAACAATATATTTATTAAATGTGTAATGAATTGAATTAAATATAATGTTAAACATGTTTATTGAATTAATTGGTTCGAAAATGTCACCAATTTTCTATCAAAATATGTTGACATTTGACAGCTGTCAGATCGATGGCAGAGTTTTAATCTTAACTTTACGGCTTGATAAAACTAGACTCGAGACGGGATTGTTTTTTTTGTTTGCTCACATAATATATGGCATCTTGCCTAAGCTTGGCATGAGTCTGGGGCCAGTATTATATAAATTAAAACAACGCGTCTATGGAAATTAACCTATAAACGTCAAGAAACTTTCACAACGACAGCCGGACACGTATTGATTTGTGTAACTCATTATTTGTATTAAACAGTGGTGTGAATCGAACAGTAATCTACATTTTACATGTCGTTTTGGGTAATATGTTTGCGGCTGTTACGTGTCCAGTGACCACAAGAACCTAAACAGGAATGGAAGGCGCCGTGTCTGGGAGTCCGGGACAATTTGGAAGTGTGTCAATGTCCTGTGTTAAGTCTGAGCCGGACCCGGCAATCTGGGATACACACGAAGACGACAATATTATTTTGGAGCGACCAAAGATAGAAACGAGTTCGATGAACATCACAATTGTCAAGGTTGAGTCTCTCAGAAATGAAGCAGACTATAAGGATGATGACATGAATAACGCAGTTGCAGAAAATGATTCGATGGCCCCCACTAATGTCAAGATTGAGCCTCCCGGTAGTGAAAACGATTTTATACACGACGACACATTCTCCGTAGATATAGATGTGTCATACAGTATTGTGAAGCAAGACCCTGTAGAAATAGATGGGTCCAGAAACAAACCATCTAAAAGTAAATCAGGATTCAATGTCAATTTGCCAATTCATTCTGATATTAAACGATTTGAATGTTCAACTTGCAATAAACAGTTTAAAAGGAAATCAGAATTACAAAGCCATTTGCTTATTCATTCTGATGTAAAAATATTTGAATGTTTAACGTGCAAAAAACACTTTAAAACGAGTTCACTTTTAAAAAGGCATTTGCTTATTCATTCTGATGTAAAACTATTTGAATGTTCAACGTGCAACAAACAGTTTAAAAGGAAATCAAATTTAAAAAGCCATTTGCTTGTTCATTCTGAGGTAAAATCATTTAAATGTTTTACGTGCAACAAACTGTTTAAAAGAAAAATAACATTAGAATATCATTATCTTTCTCATTCAGATATTAAGTCATTTAAATGCTCAATGTGTAACAAACAGTTTAAAACGAAATCACAATTAAAAACCCATTTGCCAATTCATTCTGATATTAAGCGATTTGAATGTTCAACTTGCAATAAACAGTTTAAAAGGAAATCACATTTAAAAAGCCATTCGCTTATTCATTCTTATGTAAAACTATTTAAATGTTCAACTTGCAATGAACAGTTTAAAAGAAAATCAATTTTGAAAAGCCATTTGCTTATTCATTCTGATATAAAACTATTTGATTGTTCTACGTGCAACAAACAATTTAAAAGAAAATCACATTTAAAAAGCCATTTGCTTGTTCATTCTGATGTAAAACTATTTGAATGTTCAACGTGCAACAAACATTTTCATAGAAAATCAGATTTAAAATGTCATTTGCTTATTCATTCTGATTAAAACTATTTGAATGTTCAACGTGCAATAAACGGTTTAAAACAAAATGCGAGTTAAAAAAACATTTCCCTGTTCATTCAGATGTACAATCATTTAAATGTGATACGTGCAACAAACGGTTTAAAAGAAAGTTCGAATTAAAAAGCCACTTGCTCATTCATTCTGATGTAAAACTATTTGAATGTTCAACTTGCAATAAACAGTTTAAAAGGAAATCAGAATTACAAAGCCATTTGCTTATTCATTCTGATGTAAAAATATTTGAATGTTTAACGTGCAAAAAACACTTTGAAACGAGTTCACTTTTAAAAAGGCATTTGCTTATTCATTCTGATGTAAAACTATTTGAATGTTCAACGTGCAACAAACAGTTTAAAAGGAAATCAAATTTAAAAAGCCATTTGCTTGTTCATTCTGATGTAAAATCATTTAAATGTTTTACGTGCAACAAACTGTTTAAAAGAAAAATAACATTAGAATATCATTATCTTTCTCATTCAGATATTAAGTCATTTAAATGCTCAATGTGTAACAAACAGTTTAAAACGAAATCACAATTAAAAAGCCATTTGCTTATTCATTCTGATGTAGAACTATTTAAATGTTTAACTTGCAATGAACAGTTTAAAACGAAATCACAATTAAAAAGCCATTTGCTTATTCATTCTGATGTAGAACTATTTGAATGTTCAAATTGCAACAAACTGTTTAAATTTAAATCAAATTTAAAAAGGCATCTCCTTATTCATTCAGATGTAAAACAATTTCAAATTTCTACGTGCTAAAAACGGATTACAGTTAATTCTATATTTGCTTATCCACTCGGAAGAAAAACCATTTGAGCGTCGGACGTGATCAAATGAAAGTTATGCTTAAAAAAAATCACCCGCGTATTGACAGTGAAAGTAGGCAGGTTGTGTCCGGGATGTAGAGAACCACATCGTGGCTATCGAACGACTATTCAATGACTCGGAGATTCCAGAGTGCGCGGTTATCGATGGCTGTTTGTATATGTTCTTGTATTTAGAATTTTAATCGTAGAATCACCCTAGTATTTCTAAAGTGACCGTTAATAATTCATTTCTGACTGTTGTAGCTTTCGAAATACTAGTCTGTTATGGCGGAGTATATACTTTGGAAATAAATGTATACAAATATCTGCTTTTTCCTTTTGTTCCTCCTTTGTCTCTCACTTCAGAGTAAATAGTCATCCCGAAGAACATGTTCATTGTAAAAGTGATTTTTTTGTGTTGTATGTACAGATATGTTAGCTATCACCTTCCATAATGTGAATAATTTGTACTTTGTAAGGAAGCTCTTATTGAAATATCTTTTTCTTCAGATGGTTCACGAATCTAATAGAAATTGAATATAAAGCTTTTTGATACGTGCATCCTCCCAGTGCTGACAAGCGGTTGGGAAATAATAAAGAAATCGATGACGATTTATTAAAATATGTATTACAACAGTTTCCTCGATAGAAAATATGCAGGTGCCCGTGATTGTCGCCACAGCAACCTCTACATCCGTCATGCTCGAACGAGAACTCGACGCTTGTGGTTGCTTGGCATGAGTCTGGAGGCCAGATTTGGCTTACCAGGGCTTGGCATGATGTGGACGTGGTGACAGATCGTCCAATTGTATCGTACACACTACTATATGTGGGTCATTTCCTAAGATACATAATGATATGAACCTAAGATAATGTTCAGCTGTTTCCATGATATGTGCTAGTGGCCGATAACTGGTGATATAAATCAAATCAAATCAGTTTGTTTCATCAATAGACATTACAAAATTAAGGTTTCAGATATCTATTGAGAACAGAAACGCATGAGAGATGGTTCAACATTAGGAAGAAAAGATACTCTCCAAAATCAAGATTCAAAATCTTCTGAACGTACTTTCACTACCTCTGATGTCTACCATATACTGATCATGGATATAATTGTGTGGATTAGTTCAAGTTCAACTGAACTCTGCCGATGCCGGTCCCAAGCCCGGATGAAAAAGGAAGGAGGGTTGGCGTGCAAGGTTAGCAGTCTACATGCCATATGAAACAACCCAAGCTCACGGTACAGAGAAGATAGCCTCGGACAATAAAGAACTACTCTGGAATGAGTACGATAACCGATCAAAAGTAGAATTGCCTGCTGGAATATAATGTCATGGAATAAGAGAGATCAAGAAATAAACATAAAATAGATATACGTGGTGTTTCTGAAACAAAGAAAAAGGCAAAGGGACGTAAAGGTCAGACTACATCCTTATTTATAGTTAAAAGAACAAAAGCGAGAGAGCACATTCCGGAGTTGGATTGATTATACATAATTAATATGAGTCAAACATAGACGACATAGCATACATTAAAGAAAGACTTCCGAAGACCACTTTAAAATTCCGAAAGAATACTGTTCATATAATATCGACACACGCACCAGATATTACAAAACCCAAAGAACAGACGGAAGACTTCTACAATAGACTGCAACAACTCTCGGACGATTTACCGACCCAAGACCAAATACCAAATAACTGGGCCACTTGAATGCCAGAATTGGTAACCACCCATTGAGCGGAGTTAAACAAAAGTACAACGAACCAACAGTAAAATGTTTCTTCAGTTAGTTCGCGAATCTTTTGGACTTAAGGATATGGGACAGCAGCCCACGCAAGACCCCGCCTACGTTTGATCTCAGCTTCTTGGTTGTCTCCGCCCAGCTTGACCATGTGTCCCAGATACACATACGCATCAACTATTTCAATGATCCTTCCCTCCGACGTCACTGGTTGTGGGCGCTCTGAAGCACATATCATCTTTGTTTTGGAGTAGTTCATGTTCATACCCACAGAGATTTTCAAACGCTGAATGAAATTGTCAGTAAAGAATATAGAGAAGAATAAAGTATTATGAAACGATCACCGCATTGGTTTAGACATATGGAATATTAAAGAAAGAATTGACGTGCGTGTATGACTCGCTGTATGTGTATGTGTAGAAATTGAGATAAGTGTGTGAGAGTAGTGTTGTGTGGCAGTCCACTCTCTCTGCCCACTCTTCCAGAGAAACAGCGTGATGGTTGGTGCAAGACTTGCACAGCAGTGTACACGTATACCCGCATGTACGGGCTATACATTCAGATATATATATTTCCCTCTCCCATCCGTCTCCACTACAGGTTACACTACACTATCTACCACCACACTTGCATCTCCTGCAGGTCTGTTTTCTCTTTTATTAATCTGTGATGGATGGAATTTTGTGAAATTAACATGAAAGTCTAATTTATCTACAAAACCTAGTTCTTATAACCTCGAAGAAGGTCCCTCTAGAGCAGTGCTTCCCAGCGTGGTGCGTAAGCCCCACCGGGGGGCATTTCAATGTCTTGGGGGGCAATGGGCAAATCATTAATATGTGTAATATTATGTCAACACCCAATTATGACAAACTTACCCTGCGAAAGAAGATATTTCAATAAGAACTTCCTTACAAAGTACATTTTAAATTATTCATATTATGGAAGGTGGCAGATAACATATCTGTATACACAACATAACAAATACATTTTTACAAGGAACATATTGCTAATTTATTAGGTCTTCAATCTAGAAAGAGTGAAATACCTTTATCCATTGCAATTTTTATCTTCGGGATGATTATTTACTATAAAGCGGGATATGAAGGAGTTACAAAAGGAAAAAGCAGATATTGGTATACATTTATTTCCAAAGTTTACACTCCTTCACAGGCTTAACCACAACTGACTAGTGTTTCGAAAGTGACAATAGGCAAAAATGTATTATTGTCAGTCACTTTAGAGAAAGTAGGGAGATACTACAATTAAAATAGCATAAAACACAAGTTCTATTATAATCTTATATACAAGTTGACATAAAACAGCCATCGAAAACCCCACACTTCGGTAGCCACGATGTGGTCCTCTACACCCCAGACACTACCAGTATATTTTCACTGTCAATACGCGGATGATTTTTTTTTAAACATAACATTCATTTGAACACGTCCGACACACAAATGGTTTTCCTTCCCAGTGGATGAGCAAATATTGAATTAACTGCAATCCGTTTTCTGCACATAGGACATCTAATCTGTTTTACACCTGAACCAGGGAATACTACTTTCAAATGCTGAACTCGTTTTATATGGTTTCTTCCATGTGGAAAATTTAAATGGTTGAACATCTAGTTTTGCAAATATTTTATTTTCACGCACGTTGAAATTTCACATCGAATGACTAAGCAAATGTGTTTTTAAGTTATGCTTTCTTTTAAACCGTTTGTTGCAAGTTGCACATTCAAAAAGTTTTACATTAGAATGAATAAGTAAATGATTTTTTAAATGTGAATTTCTTTTAAACCGTTTTTTGCATGTTATACATTCAAATAGTTTTACATTAGAATGATTCATCAAATGTCTTCTTAAATCTGAAACTGTTTGTTGCACATTGGGCATTTAAATGATTTTATATCTGAATGAGAAAGATAATGATATTCTAATTGTGATTTTCTTTTAAACAGTTTGTTGCAGGTAAAACATTTAAATGATTTTACATCAGAATGAACAAAGAAATGACGTTTGAAAGCTGATTTAATTTTAAACTGTCTGTTGCACATTGAACATTCAAATAGTTTTACATCAGAATGAATAAGCAAATGGCTTTTTAAATCTGATTTCCTTTTAAACTCTTTGTCGCACGTTAAACATTTAAATAGTTTTACATCAGAATGAATAAGCAAATGGCTTTTTAATTCTGATTTCCTTTTAAACTGTTTATTGCAAGTTGAACATTCAAATCGTTTAATATCAGGATGAATTGGCAAATTGACTTTAAATCTTGATTTTATTTTAGATGGTTTGTTTCTGGACCCATCTATTTCTACAGGGTCTTGCTTCACAATACTGTATGACACATCTATATCTACGGAGAATGTGTCGTCGTGTATAAAGTCGTTTTCACTACCGGGAGGCTCAATCTTGACATTGGTGAGGGCCATCGAATCATTTTCTGTATCTGCGTTATTCATGTCATCATCCTTATAGTCTGCTTCATTTCTGAGAGACTCAACCTTGACAATATATGCATAACTCGTGTCATCATTTTCAATAAACGTTTCCTCTTTGAGAGATTCAATCTTGACAATTGTGATGTTCATCGGACTCGTTTCTTTCTTTGGTCGCTCCAAAATATTATCGTCGTCTCCGTTGGCATCCCAGGTAGCCGGTTCGCACACTCTCCGATTGTCCCGGACTCTTCCGCTCGGTGCTCCCAGACAGGGTGCCTTCCATCATTCCAAATACACTTAAGGTCCTGGAGGTCACGCAAGCTTGTTAAATGAGAAATTGAATGTCGATGTCGACTTGTGGCACTTTACTATTGGAAATAGTAATGACGCACGTCTATCCATGTTCTGTAGACACCGGTCAGAAAAGATTCACTTGCACTTTTGAGGATAACTCGTAAAAATCTCTCCGATGCAACGCGACAGATGTCCAATTATCGGATTGGACTCGGATTATCCTCGTTATTTAACGCATTCATATAGATTATTTCCATAGACGCCTACATGCAATATATATGTTGGAGCAGCGAAATGAGGACGTCCTAATACATTTTAGGGTTGCCAGATTGGAAGTTTTCCCAATTGTATGGTTATTCAGAACGCTTAAACATAATATGTTTATTTGTTTAAATCGAATAAAATCAGCAGAAAAACTATTTATCTATTAACTAATTTAAAAATGTTATACAGTTATTCTAATCAAATAAATTTATAGTGGCAGACAGTATTCAGAAACACTTTTATTATTATAGGCTAACTAATATTTTAACAGGAAATATAATTAAGGATAAGCGTGACCCATCAAATGAACTCCAATTTCATCATCACTTTCCTCATCTGATGATTCGGTGTCACTATTAGTTGAACAAAGATATTCCTTGTCTTCATCTAGCCAACCGTCTCGTTTCTAATATTATTGTTTTGTCATATCACCTGTAGAGTCTATACAAAACATTTCCATAGTGGCAGTCACATATGCAATCTCAAACACTTCAATTATTTTATTAAACTAATATTTTCCTTTGTGGAGTTGAACTAATTAACACAAACTTTAACACGCCCAAATCCAACACTTCCTTTTCCTTAGATACCAGCAAAGTATAAATATTGAATATGAAAGAAAACATCTGTTTCATAATTAATACGAACGAAAACGTCGGTTTTCCAGATGTTTTATTATATTTTATAGGAATGGCATGTTTGCCCTTCTAAGGCATTTTCAAATGTGACGAAATTTCAGTTTATTGTTGTTTATATACACTAGTAAATGGAGCTGAATATGGTAATTAACAACCAACGAAAATTGATGTGACTTTATACATTTTTAGCAAATAATTATTTGGGGCAGGCCCAGAAATATTAGAAAGTGTTTCTTGGAACTCGTCAAATTCTTTTATGACAATGGTTACATAGTTAGGGAATGCTAAATGATATTATATAAATTGAAAAGATATTTGAGGTAGGACGACATAAATTGTTTCTAATAAAAACGTATTTTAACAAATTGTTGACAAATGATTTTACATATTTCAAGGTGACTACTGATATTAAGTATTATATATATGATACAATCGCCTTCTTGCGTGCGTCGATCCAATCGATGTCTTCTTTTCTTCTGCGTCTGAAATGTAAAATAAATACAGTGCAGAATCAAGAGTTCTTTGAATCTAATTATATACCGGAACTACATTAAGGGGTGGGGAAGAGTATATGGTAGTTTGTTCATTGAATACAGTTAAATTGGGGTTTTTGTTATGTTTATTAATTACTTATTGTTCTTGTAGTAAACCATCACGCCGTTTCCCCGCAGGGGTAGGCAGAGAGAATGGACCGCCACACTACTCTATCCTAGCACACCTCTCTAGCTTCCTCCACATTCATACATCGAGTCATACTCGCACGTCGATTCTTCCGGCTTCTGACATGACCAACTTTTAATATTTAGGTTAAGAGTATATATACCCTTTATTATGGATGTGTAGCGGAATTGGTACGTTATTTGGATCTAGGGTGTGGTTATTGTCTCTTAGATGTTTGGCAAATTGGGAGTTTAATTTATTTAGTCTGAAGGACCTAGCGTGTTTCAAAAGAACACGCCCTGTTTGGATTATGCATACAAAGTTACGAGTATATATAAATTTTTTGTTGAGAGTATTTGAGTATGAGTATGAGAGTATTTCAATATATTTTGTCTTGCCGTTTCAGAGGAAGGGTAGGCAGATAATATTAACCTCCACATTACTTTATCCTGACACACTTACTGTTCCCTCTACATACATACAGCGAGTCTTACCCGCATGCCGGATCTCCGACTTCAAACATGGCAACTGATAGATTTGATTAATCTGGATATTCCTTGTTTCATCATTAACATTGTTGATACACATTATTTTAACCATTCTTTCTTCATCCGTGTGTTACATACAATTGTATGTACGCCACCGCGTCCACATCATCCCAAGCCGCTCATCCCAATCAGTTTGCCAAGCACCGGTAAACCAAATCTGGCCTCCGGACTCATTCAAAGCAACCCCACAAGCGCCGAGTTCTCGTTCGAGCATGACGGATGTAGAGGTTGCTGTGGCGACAATCGAGTGCACCTGTACATTGACTATGGAGGAAACTATTGTTATACATATTTTAATAAATCATCATCAATTTCTTTATTATTTCCCAACCGCTTGTCAGCACTGGGAGGATGCACGTATCATATGGCTTTGTATTTATTTACAGTTTATCTTAGATTCGTGAAACACCTGAAGAAAAAGATATTTCAATAAGAGTTTCATTACAAAGTTTCATTTCATTATAACTCTGGGTCCATCGATCTGACAGCGGTCAAATGTCAGACAATTTTGGTAAAAATATCGAGAATTTTTCAAAACAATTAATAAACATAAATATTTTTAACGATATTATTGCATTAGGCATTATTATTATGAATTTTGAGCTTTCTGTGCTACAAATTTTGAAGTTAATATATTATGAATTTTGAGGTTATATCGAAAGATTATTTTGAACATTTTACATACCAAAGTTGTACACAAACTATATTATACAATTCAATGTTTGTTCAATATATTACTAGTACTTTTATAAAGTAAACACACTGAAGAAAATGCATATAAATACTTTACAAATGTCCCGGCACGAGGAGAAAGTAAAATTAACATACCGGCACTGCGGAAACACAAATGTAGTATATTAAAATATTTGTTACACATATATAAGGAATAATAATAGATCGTAGTCGTATTTTACATTTATTTCACATTTATAATAGAAAGAAAATACGAGATCACGGCACGAGACACATACTAACGGCCTACAATAGCTCCATGTTGCAAATATTATCTATGTGATTACGGCCTGGTAAATACTTTCAAGACGGCATTGGGTCAAATGCTTTGCTGGTATCTAGGGAAAAGGAAGTGTTAGATTTGGGCGTGTTAAAGTTTGTGTTAATTAGTTCAACTCCAAAAAGGAAAATATTAGTTTAATATAATAATTGAAGTGTTTGAGATTGCATACTGTGACTGCCACTATGGAAATGTTTTTTATAGAATCTACCGGTGATATTGTTAGGCGGATGTTGGTGTCACGGGGTGAAACATGAAATTTACTCGCAACTCCCTCCCGATCTCGAAACAACTCCTCCCAACGTGTTGCCTATGTGCTTCGCTAATGTAACCTCATTATGTGATCTCTGAGATGCTCCGGGATGTATAGTGATATGAGATTGAAACCAATATTTACTATTTACAATTACATTTAATGACACAAACATATAACACAAAAGAAAGAAACAAGATTACTTATAAACTCAAGAGGACTTACATGCTATTCGTTGGCCAACGATTTAAAACTAATCCGTCACTGAAACAGCACTATCGATCGACGATCTGCGAAGTCGGCGAGCTAACCAGCACAGGCGACCGCTCCACGAGGGACGTTCGAGGAAGAGCGAGAGGCGGTCTGGTCACCTTCGCTGAGACAGCCGTGGCCAGCATCAGGCCCCAATGATTATAAGCTAACGCAGCCGGCACCATGCGGCACGTCTATCGCGATATTTTGCTTCAGACTATCTCCACCGAAGGCCGGTATCTCACTTTCGCGATCTTTTCAGAATATCTCCCCGGCGCGCGTTCGGCCGGGGAGAGATGTTCCTTCCACCGATGGCCGGTGACTGTCTACTAACTCGCTCGAGAGCTCTCTAGAGTTCAAAACAATTCCAGGGTGGGGGGGGGGGTGGGATCACGCCTCCCAAAGTGTTGCCACTCACGAAAATTGTCACTTACACTATTATTGTTTCTCCTATCCACTATTATTGTTTTTCATAGTCTTATCACAAATTCAAATTAAACTTAACTAAGACCAAACAAGCCTCCAGAGAAAAAACGTATTTTCTTCCATGTAAAATTCGTCTAGTGCAATCTCACCTAGTATGCCAAGAAACATGGCTATATCAATATGACAAAACAATAATATTAGAAACGAGACGTTTGGCTAGATGAAGACGAGAAATATATTTGTTAAACTAATAGTGACACCGAATCATCAGATGAGGAAAGTGATGATGAAATTGGAGTTCATTTGATGGTGACCCATCCTTAATCGCTAATCCTTAATTATATTTCCTGTTAAAATATTAGTTAGCCTATAATAATAAAAGTGTTTGTGAATTCTGTCTGCCACTATGAATTTATTTGATTAAAATAACAGTATTACATATTTAAATTAGTTAATACATAAATCGTTTTTCTGCTGTTTTTTTTATTAAAACAAATATATAATGTTTTAAGCGATCTGAATTGCCATACAATTCATGAAAAATTCCAATCCGGCAACTCTAAAGTGTATTAGGACGTCCTCATTTCGCGCCAACATATATATTACATGGAGGTCTATAAAGCGTCTATGGAAATAATTTATATGAATCCGTTAAATAACGAGACTCGCCAGTCGATTATAGGACATCTGTCGCGTTGCATCGGAGAGATTTTTACGAGTTATCCTCAAAAGTGCAAGTGAATCGTTTCTGACCGATGTCTACAGAACATGGATAGACGTGCGTCATTACTATTGCCTTCGTTGTCTTAAATAGTAAAGGGGCACAAGTCGACATCGACATTCAATTTCTCATTTAACAAGTTTGCGTGACCCGTGACCTCCAGAACCTTAAGTGTATTTAGAATGATGGAAGGCACCCTGTCTGGGAGCACCGAGCGGAAGAGTCCGGGACAATCGGAGAGTGTGCTAATGCCCCTTGTGAAGTCTGAGCCGGAACCGGCTACCTGGGATACCAACGAAGACGACGATAACATTTTGGAGCGACCAAAGATAGAAACGAGTTCGATGAACATCACAATTGTCAAGGTTGAGTCTTTCAGAAATGAAACAGATTATATTGATGATGACATGAATAACGCAGATATAGAAAATGGTGCGATGGCCCCCACTAATGTCAAGATTGAGCCTCCCGGTAGTGAAAATGAAAGTGATTTTATACACGACGACACGTTCTCCGTAGATATAGATGTGTCATGCAGTATTGTGAAGCAAGATCCCGTAGAAAAATATGGGACAAGGAACAAACAATTCAAAATGAAATCAAATTCAAAAGAAGATTGTCTTTCCCATTCAGATGTAAAATTATTTGAATGTTCAGCGTGCAGCAAACGCTTCAAAACAAAAAAAATATTGAGAAAACATTTTCTTATTCATTCAGACTTAAGGCCATTTAAATGTTCTACGTGCAACAAACACTTTAAAACGAAACCAAATTTAAAATGGCATTTGCTTATCCATTCTGATGTAAAACTATTTGAATGTTTAACGTGCAAAAAACACTTTAAAACGAGTTCACTTTTAAAAAGGCATTTGCTTATTCATTCTGATGTAAAACTATTTGAATGTTCAACGTGCAACAAACAGTTTAAAAGGAAATCAAATTTAAAAAGCCATTTGCTTATTCATTCTGATGTAAAACTATTTGATTGTTTTACGTGCAACAAACAGTTTAAAAGAAAATCACAATTAGAATATCATTATCTTTCTCATTCAGATATAATGTCGTTTAAATGCTCAATGTGTAACAAACAGTTTAAAGCGAAATCAGATTTGAAAAGCCATTTGCTTATTCATTTTGATGTAAAACTATTTGAATGTTCAACTTGCAACAAACAGTTTAAAAGGAAATCAAATTTAAAAAGCCATTTGCTTATTCATTCTGATGTAGAACTATTTGAATGTGCAACTTGCAACAAACGGTTTAAAACAAAGCCAAACTTTAAATGTCATTTGCTTAGTCATTTGATGTAAAATTTTCTATACGGAAGAAACCACATAAAACGACTTCAGTGTTTAAAAGTAGTATGCTTACTTATTCAGATGTAAAACTTCCACTCGGAAGAAAAACCATTTGGGCGTCGGTCGTGTTCAAGTGATTGTTATGTTTAGATAATCACTCGCGTATTGACAGTGAAAATAGGCATTCTTTGTCTGGGGTGTAGAGGATCACATCGTGGCTACCGAACGACTATTGAATAACAGGGAGGAGGACTCGGAGATTCCAGAGTGCGCGGTTATCGATGGCTGTTTGTATATGTTCTTGTATTTAGAATTTCAATCGTTGTATCACCCTAGTATTTCTAAAGTGACCGTTAATAATTCATTTTTGCCTGTTGTAGCTTTCGAAATACTAGTCTGTTATGATTAAGCCCGTGGCGGAGTATATACTTTGGAAATAAATGTATACAAATATCTGCTTTTTCCTTTTGTTCCTCCTTTGTCTCTCACTTCAGAGTAAATAATCATCCCGAAGAACATGTTCATTCTAAAGATTCTGTAACCTTCCATAATGTGAATAATTTATACTTTGTAAGGAAGATCTTATTGAAATATCTTTTTCTTCAGGTGGTTACGAATCTAATAGAAACTGAATATAAAGCTATTTGATACGTGCATCCTCCCAGTGCTGAAAAGCGGGTGGGAAATAATAAAGAAATTGATGATGATTTATTAAAATGTGTATAACAACAGTTTCCTCTATAGTAAATATGCAGGTGCCCGTTGTTGTCGCCACAGCAACCTCTACATCCGTCATGCTCGAACGAGAACTCGGCGCTTGTGGTTGCTTGGCATGAGTCCGGAGGCCAGATTTGGTTTACCAGGGGGCATAATGTGGACGTGGTGACAGATCGTCCAATTGTATCATACACATCACTATATGTGGGTCATTTCCTAAGATACATAATGATATGAACCTAAGATAATGTTCAGCTGTTTCCATGATATGCGCTAGTGGCCGATAACTGGTGATATAAATCAAATCAAATCAGTTTGTTTCATCGATAGACATTACAAAATTAAGATTTAAGATATCTATTGAGAACAGAAACGCATGAGAGATGGTTCGACATTAGGAAGACAAGATACTCTCCAAAATCAAGAGTATTAGCCTTCTGAACGTACTTTCACTATTATGAAAGACGTCGATCTCCGAGGAAACCGCATTCGGCAGATTAATTGCTCTTTCCATCGGTGTCACCTGAGGCAGGTTGGTTCTGGCGGCAGATAGGTAAAACAATATATGCTGTCGCTGTCGGAGATAAAGAAATGGGTTATGAGATGCCCATCTCTTGGAAGCTGCTCACAGGTGGTCTGAAGCATTCCCAATAGAAATGCCGTGAGATGTCCTAGGTGGTCCTTTGCTAATGTTCGGCTGGTTCTATGATGACCGTTGATACATATGAATGCCAACCTGCTCCGTAGGTTGGCATCCATCCATCTCGGCTGCCTTAACGCTCTCCATTGCCTCTGGGCCGTCTACCCCCTCCACTGAAGGCTGCAGAGCCCGTTGGGAACCTGTGATGTCTACCATCTACTGATCATGGATATAATTGTGTGGATTAGTTCAAGTTCAACTGAACTCTGCCGATGCCGGTCCCAAGCCCGGATGAAAAAAGAGGAGGTTAGGTTAGCAACGTGCATACCATAAGAAACAACCCTAAACTCACAGTACACAGAAGAAATTCTCGAACAATAAGGAACTACTCTGGAATGAGTACGATAACAGATCAAAAGTAGAATTGCCTGCTGGAATACAATGTCATGGAATAAGAGAGATCAAGAAATAAACATAAAATAGATATACGTGGTGTTTCTGAAACAAAGAAAAAAGGTAAAGGGGCGTCAAGGTCAGACTACATCCCTATTTATAGTGGAAAGAACAAAAGCGAGAGAGCACATTCCGGAGTTGGATTGATTATAGGTACATAATAAATATGAGCCAAACATAGATGACATAGCATACATTAATGAAAGACTTCCGAAGACCACTTTAAAATTCCGAAAGAATACTGTTCATATAATATCGACACACGCACCAGATATTACAAAACCCAAAGTACAGAAGAAAAAAGTATTATGAAACGAGTACCGCATTGGCTTGGACATATGGAATATAGAAGAAAGAATCGACGTGCGTGTATAATTCGCTGTATGTGTATGAGTAAAAATTGAGATAAGTGTGTGAGAGTAGTGTTGTGTGGCAGTCCAGTCTCTCTGCCCACTCTTCCAGCGAAACAGCGAGGTGGTTGGTGCAAGACTTGCACAGCAGTGTACACGTATACCCGCATGTACGGGCTATACATACAGATATGTATATTTCCCTCTCCCATCCGTCTCCACTACAGGTTACCCTACACTACCTACCACCACACTTGCGTCTCCTGCAGGTCTGTTTTCTCTTTTATTAATCTGTGATGGATGGAATTTTGTGAAATTAACATGAAAGTCTAATTTATCTACAAAACCTAGTTCTTATAACCTCGAACAAGGTCCCTCTAGAGCAACGCTTCCCAGCGTGGTGCGTAAGCCCCACCGGGGGGCATTTCAATGTCTTGGGGGGCAATGGGCAAATCATTAATATTAGTAATGTTATGTCAACACCCAATTATGAAAAACATACCCTGCGAAAGAAGATATTTCAATAAGAACTTCCTTACAAAGTACATTTTAAATTATTCATATTATGGAAGGTGGCAGATAACATATCTGTATATACAACATAACAAATACATTTTTACAAGGAACATATTGCTCATTTATTAGGTCTTCAATCTAGAAAGAATGAAATTCCTTTATCCATTGCAATTTTTATCTTCGGGATGATTATTTACTATAATGCGGGATATGAAGGAGTTACAAAAGGAAAAAGCAGATATTGGTATACATTTATTTCCAAAGTTTACACTCCTTCAAAGGCTTAACCACAACAGACTAGTGTTTCGAAAGTGACAATAGGCAAAAATGTATTATTGTCAGTCACTTTAGAGAAAGTAGAGAGATACTACAATTAAAATAGCATAAAACACAAGTTCTATTATAATCTTATATACAAGTTGACATAAAACAGCCATCGAAAACCCCACACTTCGTTAGCCACGATGTGGTCCTCTACACCCCAGACACTACCAGTAGGTATATTTTCACTGTCAATACGCGGATGATTTTTTTTTAAACATAACATTCATTTGAACACGTTCGACACACAAATGGTTTTCCTTCCCAGTGGATGAGCAAATATTGAATTAACTACAATCCGTTTTCAGCACATAGGACATCTAAATTGTTTTACACCTGAACCAGGGAATACTACTTTCAAATGCTGAACTTGTTTTATATGGTTTCTTCCATGTAGAAATGGTTAACATCTAGTTTTGCAAATATTTTATTTTAAATGATTAACACGCACGTTGAAATTTCACATCGAATGACTAAGCAAGTGTATTTTTAAGTTTGGCTTTCTTTTAAACCGTTTGTTGCAAGTAGCACATTCAAAAGTTTAACATCAGAATGAATAGGCAAATGTTTTTTTAAATGTGATTTTCTTTTAAACTGTTTGTTGCACGTTAAGCATTTGAATGATTTTACATCAAAATGAATGAGCAAATGGCTTTTTAAATCTGATTTCGCTTAAAACTGTTTATTGCACATTGAGCATTTAAATGACTTAATATCTGAATGAGAAAGATAATGATATTCTAATTGTGATTTTCTTTTAAACAGTTTGTTGCACGTAAAACACTTAAATGATTTTACATCAGAATGAACAAGGAAATGTTTTTTTTAAACATAATTTTGTTTTAAACCGTTTATTGCATGTTGAACATTCAAAAAGTTTTATATCAGAATGAATAAGCAAATGGCTTTTTAAATTAGATTTCGTTTTAAACTGTTTGTTGCACATAGTGGAAGAAAATGTGAAAAACAGTATTATTGGTTTCAGACCTATAAACGAGCGAATATGTGTTCTCCGTATTAAAACCAGATTCTTTAACGTTTCAATGATAAACGTGCATGCAGAGACTGAAGATAAGGATGATACAATTAATGACACTTTTTATCATAAATTGGAACATGTTTTTGACTCAATACCTTCGAACGATATAAAAATTGTTATAGGTGATTTCAATGCGAAAATAGGTCGAGACACAGCACACCAACATATTACAGGAAGACACAGCCTACATGTGGATAGTAATAACAATGGGTTCCGAGTCATAGATTTTGCTGGGTCCAGGAATATGGTCATATCATCCACACAGTTACCTAGGAAAGACATATACAAGTGGACGTGGACCTCTCCAAATGGCAGACACCATAACCAAATCGATCACTTATTAATAGAAAAAAGAGGGGCCTCAAATATCATGAACGTGAGAACATACAGAGGTGCAAATTGTGATTCAGACCATTACATTGTAGTAGCAACATATAGGAGTCGCATCTCAAATTACAAAACGACAAGACAACAGGATGTAATGAAATTCAATACTGATGCACTCAAAACACCCGAAGGTCTAGAGAGATACCACAATGCTCTCATAGAACATCTCCCAAACGAATTAGACCAAGCGTCTCAAGAAACCATGGAAAAAGATTGGGATAAGGTTAAAAATGCAGTTTTAAATGCAGCCGAAACAGGTATAGGCAACAGACCTAGGCGAGCCAAAAATCCGTGGTTTGATGATGAATGCAAGGACAAAATAGAAATCAAAAATAAACTTCGAAAAATATACATAGAGCAAGGTACAATACTCAAGAGACAGGCTTACGAAGAAGCCAGAAGGGAGACCAACAAAATACTGAAAACCAAAAAAAGAGCATACATGAATAATATATTGCTGAAAATGGAACAGGACTTTGTTATAAACAGCACAAGAGAAGCCTATAAAGCAGTCAACGTTTTTAAGAAGGGGTTCAAACCAAATACAAGCTTATGTAGGGACGCTGCGGGAGACATCATAGCGGATTCAGAGAAGATCAAAGACAGATGGAAGCAATACTTCCAACATCTACTTAACCAAAACACAAGTTCCGAAAATGAAATAACCGAGGTACCCACAGAAAATGATTACGAAGTAAATCCTCCCACAATCACAGAAGTGAAATTAGTAATTATGAAATTAAAAAACAATAAAGCACCGGGAGTGGATAATATACCATCTGAGCTACTGAAATATGGAAATGATCATCTCCATAAGTTGATTCACACAATTATAACAAAAATATTGAACCTAGAACATATCCCTGAAGATTGGCAGATGAGTATAATATGTCCAATCCACAAAAAGGGAGACAAGTTGAAATGCGAGAATCACAGAGGCATCTCACTTTTGAGTACATCATACAAAATCTTTACCACAATACTTAAAAACAGAATGGAACACTTTGCAGAAAACATCATCGGAGAGTACCGGGCTGGGATCAGGAGGAACAGATCAACAAGTGATCAATTGTTCACAGCAAGGCAGATCCTAGCAAAATGCTGGGAATTTGACGTCGATGTATATCAGCTGTTCATTGACTTCAAACAGGCTTATGATAGTATCAGTAGAGAGAAACTGTATGATGTACTCTTGAACTTCAAAATCCCTACGAAGTTAGTAAGACTGGTAAAAGCAACCATGGATAATACAAAATGTAGAGTCAAGATAGGAGGAGAGCTCACAGATGAATTCATGGTATCACAGGGCCTCAAACAAGGTGATGGTTTAGCCCCAACACTTTTTAACCTGAGTTTGGAATATGCCATAAGGAAAACTTACCACCTTAACACGAATCCCAACACATACTTTCATAGCAGCCAGATCATAGGATATGCAGACGACCTTAACATTGTAGGAAGATCCCTAGCAGCCATACACGAAGTATTTGAGCCTTTAGAGACAGCAGCCAAGGAGGGTAATGACGAGGTAATGACGAGCTGTACACTATTTACAAAGCTCCCAGTCTCCCCACACAGGTCAGACTGAATAGACTGAGATGGGCCGGTCACGTGCAGAGGATGCCGTCATCGCGAACCCCAAAAAGATTGCTGGAGTGGCACCCAGGTGGTAGAAGACCAATTGGACGACCAAGGCTGCGATGGGAGGATGAAGTTGGGAGAGATGGAACAAGATTGTTAAGAGTGTCAGATTGGAGGGTCGAAGCAGAGGACAGGAGGAGTTGGAGGCGAAGAATACTGGAGGCTAAGGCTCGATATGGGCTGTAGGGCCATCGAAGAAGAATTGATGTATGGAATTTTGTCTATGGAAAAACGCATAAAATGTCTATGGATGTGATCTCTCTGAAATCGGGAATCTGTCAGTTGCTGTTTGCGAGCCGATAGTTTGACATCTGTCGCGGTACATTCGAATCATCTTATTATAAATTAAACCGTTTCCGGCCCGGTATCTGCAGCTCCGCAAGTCAATATCGACCTTGAACATTTCATTTCGTGTAACTAGTTTGCTGTGTTTGCGTGTTCAGTGACGTCCAGAACCGCAACTGAATCTAGAAGGATGGAAGACTATTTATCTGGGAGCACCGAGAGGGAGAGTTCGGAACAATCGGAGGGTGTGTTATTGCCTCGTGTTAAGTCTGAGCCTGAACCGGCTACCTGGGAAGTCAACAGAGACGGCGATAACATTTCGGAGCGACTAAATCTAGAAACGAGTTCGATGAATATCACAATTGTCAAGGTTGAGTCTCTCAGTAATGAAACCGATTTTAAAGAGGGTGATGTGAATAACGAAGATATAGAAAATGATTCGATGGACCCCAATAATGTTAAAATTAAGTTTCCGGATGGCGAAAACAATTGTATACGCGACGACACGTTCGCTTTAGATATAGGTGTCATACAGTATTGTGAAGCAAGATCCAGAAGAATTACAAGTGTCTGAAACCAAACCGTTCGAAATACAGGTAGAATTACATAGTAATTGGCCTAATCATTCAGACGTAAAGCCATTTAAATGTTTAACCTGTAGCGAACGGTTTAAAACAAAATTAGAGTTAAAAAAACATTGTACTACTCATTTGGATCTAAAATTATTGGAATGTTCAATTTGCTTTAAATCGTATAAATTTAAATCACAACTAAAATCTCATTTGCTTTCTCACTCGGATGTAAGAACATTTGAATGTTCCACGTGCAACAAATCGTTTAAAAATAAAGGAGACTTAAAACAACATTTTATAACTCATTCTGATTTAAAACTGTTTGATTGTTCAACGTGCAACAAATGCTTTAAAACTAAAAATGAGTTAAAACTACATTTTATGACTCATTCTAATGTAAAACTGTTTGAATGTTCAACGTGCAACAAACCTTTTATATTAAAATCACAATTGAAATCTCATATGCTCACTCATTCAGATGTAAGACTGTTTGAATGTTCAGTTTGCTATAAGTCGTATAAAACAAAATCAAAATTAAAAACTCATTTGCTTGCTCATTCGGTTGTAAGACCATTTGTATGTTCAACGTGCAACAAATCGTCCAAAAACAAATCGCATTTAAAATCCCTTTTGCTTTCTCATTCTGATGTTAAAACATTCGAGTGTTCAACTTGCAAAAAAATGTTAAAAACAAAACGGGAATTAAAAGGACATTATCTTACTCATTCAGGAGTAAAACCATTTGATTGTTCAATGTGTAACAAATCGTTTACACTTAAATCAAAATTAAAAGAACATTTTATTACTCATTCTGATGTAAAACTGTTTGATTGTTCAACGTGCAACAAATCCTTTAAAACAAAAAGAAACTTAAATAAACATTTTATTTCTCATTCTGATGTAAAACTGTTTGATTGTTCAACGTGCAACAAATCCTTTAAATCTAAATATGAATTAAAACAACATTTTATTACTCATTCTGATGTAAAACTGTTTGATTGTTCAACGTGCAAAAAATCCTTTAAAACAAAAAAAAACTTAAATAATCATTTTATTACTCATTCTGATGTAAAACTGTTTGATTGTTCAACGTGCAACAAATCCTTTAAAACAAAAAGAAACTTAAATAAACATTTTATTTCTCATTCTGATGTAAAACTGTTTGATTGTTCAACGTGCAACAAATCCTTTAAATCTAAATATGAATTAAAACAACATTTTATTACTCATTCTGATGTAAAACTGTTTGATTGTTCAACGTGCAACAAATCCTTTAAAACAAAAAAAAACTTAAATAAACATTTTATTTCTCATTCTGATGTAAAACTGTTTGATTGTTCAACGTGCAACAAATCCTTTAAAACTAAATATGACTTAAAAAATCATTTTATTACTCATTCTGATGTAAAACTGTTTGATTGTTCAACATGCAACAAATCCTTTAAAACTAAATATCAATTAAAAAAACATTATATTACTCATTCTGATGTAAGACTGTTTGATTGTTCAACGTGCAACAAATCCTTTAAAACTAAATATGAAATAAAAATACATTTTATTACTCATTTAGATGTAAAACTGTTTGATTGTTCAACGTGCAACAAATCCTTTAAAACTAAAGCATGCTTAAATAATCATTTTATTACTCATTCTGATGTAAGACTGTTTGATTGTTCAACGTGCAACAAATCCTTTAAAACTAAATATGAATTAAAAAAACATTATATTACTCATTCTGATGTAAGACTGTTTGATTGTTCAACGTGCAACAAATCCTTTAAAACTAAATATCAATTAAAAAAACATTATATTACTCATTCTGATGTAAGACTGTTTGATTGTTCAACGTGCAACAAATCCTTTAAAACTAAATATGAATTAAAAGGACATTATCTTACTCATTCAGGAGTAAAACCATTTGATTGTTCAATGTGTAACAAATCGTTTACACTTAAATCAAAATTAAAACAACATTTTATTACTCATTCTGATGTAAAACTGTTTGATTGTTCAACGTGCAACAAATCCTTTAAAACTAAATATGAATTAAAAAGACATTTTATTACACATTCTGGTGTAACACTGTTTGATTGTTCAACGTGCAACAAATCCTTTAAAACTAAAGCATCCTTAAATAATCATCTTATTACTCATTCTGATGTAAAACTGTTTGATTGTTCAACGTGCAACAAACCTTTAAAACTAAATATGACTTAAAAAAACATTTTATTTCTCATTCTGTTGTAAAACAATTTGAATCTACAACGTGCTACCAATCGTTTAAAACAAAATCAATTTTAAAATCTCATCTGCTTTCTCATTTGATGTAAGACTATTGAAATGTTCAACGTGCAACAAATCGTTTAAAACTAAATCTTTAAGTGACATTTAATTTTTTTTATCATTCGGATAAAACTATATGAATGTTTAACGTGTACCAAACCGCTTAAATTAAAATCACTTTTTTAAATACATGTTCATATGAAGATGTAAGACTTTTTGAATATTCAATGCCCAACAAATTGTTTAAAACAATCAAAGCATTATAATGACATTTTATTACTCATTCGCATGTGTAGCAATTTGAATGTTAGATGTGCAAATAAAACATTAAAATAATATTAGTTTTCAAAAGAAAATTAAACCGTATTAATTGTCCTTAGCTTACTCATTGATTATTCAAAGTACAAAAAACCGTATAAAAATAAAAATAAAAATTTAATTTATAAAGATACTAGCTGACCCGGCAACGCTTCGCTATTGCTGAATTTGAGTATATAAATAAATCCAATATATATTCAAAAAATACAATTGAAGTTCAACATCAATTAGTTTATTTATTTGATTAAATGACATGTGTATGGATGCAAAAATGTGTGTATACTAATTCAGTTCAAATCTATAAAACAATGTTTCAATCCAAGCAAACTCGCTGGGAATTTTAAACTTGAATACATGTTACTAATGTAATTGAAAAATTATTTTTCGAATATTTTATATGAAATTTAATAATCAAATAAGCAATATTATATCACATTTGCACAAAACATTCATATTTAGAGAAACAAAACTCTTGATTTTGTTGTCCATGAAATTCACATCAGAGCCAATAAAGCAAGTTTCTACGATCGCGATTTCGGCACTGCGGGTCCGTTGGCGAGGAATATTAATATAGATGATAATACTACATCAGCCTCCCTTCCCGACTTCCACAACTCTCTATCCCTCGCCGTTCTGCGCCATTGACCTCCTGCCACTCGTTTAATGTCATCAGACCATCTTGCTTGTGGTCTGCCAGAATTTGTGTAGCTGTTTCTCTTTCGCCACTCCAGGCCAGAAGATCTTATCATCCGTTGTCCTTGCTTTATGACCGATCCCATTCCATTTAAACATTAGTTATTTTACACGCTGCATGGGCAACTTTGGTCCGATTTTGTTTCCTAGTAATAAAAAAAAAAATCAGAATTGCCATAAGGCGGACACCGAAGAGGCGCATAAGGCGAATTTTCAATTTCCATACAATGAATGAATTACATATGTTGTTCACTTGTTTGCTGAAGATTATTCTTCATCGAATATCTGAGGAAATTTCAAATATGAATGTGGATTTTCGTCATATAAAAGGCAGTTCATATTATATGCATAATAATAATAATAATTAGGCTATTTTGTATAGCGCCGTTTTCGTGAATAGCTCACCTCAAGGTTTTTAGTCATGAGAAGTGCTTGTGACTACAGCAATCAGACAACCGTTGTTTATATTTTATGCGATATTTGAAAAGGTGGGTTTTTAGGTGAGATTTAAAATCTGTCGAATCTTCAAAAATGAATGAAAAACACTAAAAGTAGCCATAAGTGTACGGTAAAAATGAGCCGGTTCTCATTCGCCACTCCTGCATCTCTCTGCAAAAATCAAATAATTATATTAAAATGATTGTAACTAACGTGGGAGCAAGTTTCTTTTTCTTCTTTTAGAGCCTCGCTTTTGCCATTCAATCGAATACATTCAGCATCGAGTATTTCCAAAGGCGCAAGCATTTATATTGTATATCATTAGAACTTTCTTACCGTTGCTGATAACAATTTCCCTGATCAAAGTATGCGTATAAAGAACACCTTTATGTTTGAATTCTTCAATTGTCTTATTTTTGTTACAGAGTTTGCCGGACGTCCAATATTTTTTCTTTTCGATATCATCCTTAGTAAAAGCAAATGAAATAACCTGAAAGAAATTTAATTATCACTGAATATTAGGTCCTAACATATGAAGTTGGCGTTTTGTATGGGAAGAACATAAAGTTGATTTTTTTTAAATATAATATATTTTGGTATGAAGCCATCACTTTGTGGAGTTATCAATATTTAAATTGAATACACATTAATTTGTTAAAACCACCTTTATTTTTGAGTTCGTCGACCGGTTTCGCTCACAACCGAGCTTCCTCAGGACTGATTAATAACTAAACTTAAAATTAATTACAATATCATGGCTTAGGACTAGAGGAAGATGGGACTAGAGTGTTAGAGTGAGAAGACTGTGGGTGATAAGGAATTGACAGAAGAGAGTGGGGAGGATTAGGCAGTGGTACAGGGTTGTTCAGAGGGAACATATTCAAAATAGGGCTGTAGGACAAATTGGTTTGGTTATTTATTATTTTACAATTAGAATTTATTGATTTTTTTATCTCTAGGGCTTCAAGGTTGTTGAGTTTTATTCCGTTGCTGTTTTTATGGAGTAATTTGGCACCTAAAGTTTTATTGAAGGTATGATCGCATTCTATCAGGTGGTTCGCAAACTCTGAAAAGCCATTATTATTAAGACATCGTAGATGCTCTGTGATGCGTGTATTAAGAGATCTGGTAGTTTTTCCTACGTAGAAGCTAGGACAATCGTTACAGTTTAGTTTATATATACCGGCGTGATTAAATTTATCTTCCTTGTCTTTCGAGTTAATTAGAAATTTACCTAGATTATTGTTGGTGTAATAAGCTGGTTTTATTGTAGGTGGGAAATTTCGAACGGCTTGGGAAGAGAATTTGTTTATAAATAGGATTTTTCTCCATTGAAAAGGGGGTTTGTCATCATTTTTATTGTGAGTTTTAGTTTCAGAAGTATATAAGAATTTTTGGGTTGAAAGTCGTTTGTTATGTTTATTGAGTATATTGGAAATAAGGGTCGGGGAATAACCATTGTTAACTGCTATTTTGTTGATTGTAGATAATTCCTTGAAGTAATTGTCTTGAGATAATGGGACTGTAATGAGCCTATGGATCATAGCATGAAAGGCAGAATTTTTATGAGTAACCGGGTGGTTCGAAGAGTTGTGTATAGTCATGTCTGTATATGTTGGTTTTCTGTAAATGTCAAAATCGATTTTTTTATTAATAATTGATAATGTTAGGTCTAGAAAGTTTATTGAGGAGTTTTTTCCTATTTCTAAAGTGAATTGTATATTGGGGTGAAGTGAGTTGATGTATTTTAGGAATGAGTCTTATTGTCTGTCAGTACCAGTCCATAAACAAAGTATATCATCTACATATCTTTTCCAGTAGAATTCGTTTTTTAAGAGGGGAATATTCGATGTGAAGATGTTATTTTCTAGATTATTCATAAATATATCTGCCAAAAGGGGACTAGACGATGCTCCCATCATCAGGCCTTCCTTTTGGTTGAAAATTTTATTATTGAATTGAAAGTAATTTTGTTTTAAGCATACGTTGAATAAATTAGTAAAATCTGTGATAAGATTTTTGGGTAACATAGAATCATTAAGCAAATTGAAAAGGAGATTTTTGCTTTCTTCTACTGGGACATTTGGGAACAAATTGACTACGTTAAATGATATTAATTTGCAATTATCCGGGGGTACAATGTCTTTGAGATCTTCAATTAATTGGAATGAGTTTTTTATAGAATATTCGGGTTTGAATATGTTTAACTTATTTAAACTGTCGGTCATGAAAGATAACAATTTGAAATTAGGTGCATTGCAACAGGATACGACCGGTCTTATTGGGGAATTTTGTTTATGGATTTTAAGGAAACCGTAGAGTTTGGGTGTTTTTGGATTTTTGGTTAGGAGTTTTGTCTTATGGTATGAATTATCAATAAACATATCTGATACACAATCTTTTAACACACTTTTAACACTTTCTTGATATTTGTTTGTTGGGTCTTTTGGTAACACTGTGAAACTGTCATTATTGATGAAATCTTCTACTTTCGAAACGTATTCACTTTTTTCTAAAATAATTACTGTATTTCCTTTATCTGCTTTTGTAACCACTAGATCATCTTGATTTATTTTCTTCTGTATTTGTTTGAGAATATGCACTTCTGGGTTGATAATTGCTTTACACGACGATAGATTAGTTTTAATAGATTCAGCACTTTTGTATAAAAAACTTTTTGGTTGATTAAAAAGTGCTGTTTCTATGTCGACTGCAACGTTTTCTACTGCATTATCATAGTTATTTGGGTTGTAGTTAAGGTTGTATTTGAATCCTTTTGATAATAAAGCTAATTCTTCTGGGTTGAATTGCGTCGAAGATAGATTTTTGACGCGTTCGTAAAATTGGTGTGTTGAAGGTACGTTGATATCGGTGTTACGTTTTATGTTACTGGTGTTCACTAGATTTTTAAGTTTTTTATTTAAAATTTCACGTTTTTTGTACACCTTTTTTGAAACAAAATTTCTTACATAATCATCGAATAAGTCCCATTCTATACGATGTAAAATGTAGGTTAAATCACTATGTAATAATTTAAGTTTTAGTTTAAGGTTATTACGATGTTTATAAGCACATTTTAGATCTTCTTTTAACCACGATAATTTTGCTTGATGTAACGAAGAACTATTCCACACTGTAGTATTATTATTTACACTGGTAAATATTGAGTTTAAATATTTAGGAAACTAAAACTCACAATAAAAATGATGACAAACCCCCTTTTCAATGGAGAAAAATCCTATTTATAAACAAATTCTCTTCCCAAGCCGTTCGAAATTTCCCACCTTCAATAAAACCAGCTTATTACACCAACAATAATCTAGGTAAATTTCTAATTAACTCGAAAGACAAGGAAGATAAATTTAATCACGCCGGTATATATAAACTAAACTGTAACGATTGTCCTAGCTTCTACGTAGGAAAAATTACCAGATCTCTTAATACACGCATCACAGAGCATCTACGATGTCTTAATAATAATGGCTTTTCAGAGTTTGCGAACCACCTGATAGAATGCGATCATACCTTCAATAAAACTTTAGGTGCCAAATTACTCCATAAAAACAGCAACGGAATAAAACTCAACAACCTAGAAGCCCTAGAGATAAAAAAATCAATAAATTCTAATTGTAAAATAATAAATAACCAAACCAATTTGTCCTACAGCCCAATTTTAAATATGTTCCCTCTGAACAACCCTGTACCACTGCCTAATCCTCCCCACTCTCTTCTGTCAATTCCTTATCACCCACAGTCTTCTCACTCTAACACTCTAGTCCCATCTTCCTCTAGTCCTAAGCCATGATATTGTAATTAATTTTAAGTTTAGTTATTAATCAGTCCTGAGGAAGCTCGGTTGTGAGCGAAACCGGTCGACGAACTCAAAAATAAAAGTGGTTTTAACAAATTAATGTGTATTCAATTTAAATATAATATATTTATTTAATCAAAGTATGCACCATTGCTATCTATGCACTTTTGCCATCTCATAGGTAGTTCATCGATCCCTTTACTAAAAAAACCATTCGGACGGGAATCAATAAAATCTTTGAAGTCGGTTTGGACTGCCCCATCGGAGTTGAATTTTTTCCCTTGCAAGAAGTTATCCAAATTTCGAAAAAAATAGTAATCTGTTGGGGCAAGGTCCGGAGAGTACGGTGGATGTCTTAGACATTCCAATTGAAGCTCTTCTAATTTGGTAGCCGTCTGTTGTGCAGTGTGTGGTCTAGCGTTATCATGAAGCAGCAGTGGCCTAGAGCGATTAACCAGTCTCGGTTGTTTAGCAGCTAGCTTTTCCATCATGGTTTGCAGTTGCTGACAATAGACATCTGCCGTAATCGTCTGGCCAGATTTAAGAAAGCTGTAGTGAACGACACCAGCACTAGTCCACCAAACGCTCACAAGTAACTTTTTTGGAGTCAATTTTCGCTTGGGGCATGGTTTGGCTGGTTAGGCAGGGTTCAGCCATTGCGATGAGCGCTTCCGATTATCATACAGGATCCACTTTTCATCACAGGTAATGATTCGATTCAAAATCCTTTCATTATTGTGCCGGTTGAGTAATGCAACGCAGCAGTAAACGCGCGTTTATTGATTTGCTTCACTCAATTCGTAAGGTACCCACCTTTCAAACTTTTTCACCTTCCCAATTTGCTTCAAGTGGATTAAAACAGTTTTATCACTAACACCGCAGCCTGCAGCTAACTCAGACGTGGTTTGCGATGGATCCGCTTCCACAATAGCCTTCAATTCTTCATTATCAACTTTGGTCTCCGGCCGTCCACGAGGCTTGTTCTGCAGGTCGAAATTTCCAGAACGAAAACGTTGGAACCAAAAACGCACTGTGTTTTCTTTTGCGGCACCGTCGCCATACACATCATTAATCCTTCGAGCCGTTTCTGCAGCACTGGTGCCACGGTGGAACTCGTACTCGTAAATAACGCGATATTTCAAGTTTACCATTTTGTAAACTGAGTGACGCAAAGAAAAAAAACAATTGAGGAAAAAACAAATGAATTATAATTTTCGAAACACAAATACTTGAGTAAATAGCTGTATAAATTTGAATTTGGAATTCCTAACCAAAGAGAAGATATTTGAGATCAAAGTTGCCAGTACGGCAAAACGCCAATTTCATATATAAGGACCTAATATTTTAAATCCCAGCATAATGTATAATTTAATGGCCAAAAATGGTTAATATTACTTGATTCTTCCAACTGAGGCAGCTAATGCTGCATGTAAGGAAATGTTTACCTATCACAGCATTTGTTTTCAGAGAAAAACTAAAACAGCTGAAGTAAATCATAGGGTATTTGGGTATGTGTGCTGCTGGATGTACTCAGTGGAATGGAAAAAAAAGAATTACAACATGCACATGCACTTATATGGCTTCGCCCAGCCAGGACAATTTTTCATTAAAATAACATTAATAAAATAGATTATACCAATTAAATAACTAATTATTACACTACGCAATAAGTCAAATCATAACCAAAGTCATAACCTAAAAATGACACGTAAGTAAAACGAATAAATTGATATTGTATATCATTAGAACTTTCTTACCGTTGCTGTGGTAATGTAACAATTTCCCTGACCAAAGTATGCGTATAAAGAACACCTTTATGTTTGAATTCTTAAATTGTCATATTTTTGTTACAAAGTTTGCCGGACGTCCAATATTTTTTTCTTTTCGATATCATCCTTAGTAAAAGCAAATGAAATAACCTGAAAGCAATTTAATTATCATTGAATATTTGAAATCCCGGCATAATGTATAATTTAATGGCCAAAAATGGTTAATTGTATTTTAAATAACTAATTAAAATCAGAATAAAGTATGACGCAACAATGGCCGCATTGTTCGTAAGTAAAACGAAATATAATTGGTCAGCTAGTATGTAATATAATTACGTTAATTACAGAAGAAACTGTATTCATTTCAACGGAAAAAACAACTATTAATATATAGATATTAATAAGAAAAATAAATACTCACTTATTAAAACAAACAATTTTCTTCACGCGTTTGCATAGATTCGACGCGACGGAAAGAAAATAGAAAACTTATTACGGAAACGCATTAATTACGGAATTAAAAAATATTACGCCTGAAGATTTATATTATGAATAAGAAAAATGAATAGTTACAAATAATTTGAACTGCGATCAATTTGAACGATGGCGTATTAAAGAATTTCCATAGATTCGAGACGGCCTGACAAATTAGTTAAAAATATTACGTTCGTATATTTTTCCGTTCAAACGAAGCGGCTAATTTGCTATCTGACCATGCCAAGCGAACATGAACTCTAAAGATTAGACTCGGAGCTCGATTATTAAGGTCTATATTCGCCTGTACTACGAAAATTATCAATTAATTTATTTATTTATAAAGGTAATTAGAACTCAATTAGTAGCATGCCTATAACCACCACCGTATTCCAGTTAATCAATTCTGAAAGTTTGAGCTCGATCGGCTAGCTATTTGTCGAGTAAATGGTTTTCACAATAACACACATTGAATTTTATTTAGATGTAGATTTAGATGTTGATGTAGATGTAGATAGCAGTGATGGTACTCCCATAGAAGCCTAGAAGCCCGGCTTTTTAATCAAAACCTCTTCTGGCTTACAAGGGGTTCAGCTCTTGTGGCTATTTCTCTTACATCTGATGGAACATTGTTAGAAGGTGATTTGTTAGGTTGTTGGTTTATGCGGGGGCATGATTACTTAGATTTGGGGATTTTGATTCAAAATTTCTTACGCAAGCCGGGCTTATGGGCTTCTATTGGAGTACCGCCACTGGTAGATAGATGTAGAAATTATTTCATTCAGATATAAAAATCATGTGCTACAAACCGTTTAAAACTAATTCGGATAAAAAATATCTCTTTCCGATTTTAAACTTAACATATACTGAATAACAAAGGAGCCTTCCAGGGTGCTCGGGATTCCCTCCCTGTATCATGCTAGCCGCGTCGTTTTCGAAGCGAAACGGGTCTTCGATTCCGATCATCAGGAAGGTCGAACTTCTCTTCCCCCGGCTTGCCTAGCTGATAGCCGGGGAGAGGACATCAAGAAGAAACTGGTGCATCGCTCAGCGGCCGCGTGGAGCCACGCTCGGCCTTGTGGATGGCCTTTCTCGCCGCAGCTGAACGCCAAGGAATCGGGAAGATGCCATTCCCTGCCCCGAGAGCCATCATCAGCCTTTGAGCTCTCTACGTGTGGACGCCATCCTCACGTCTGCAGTCCACCATACCCTGCTGCCCGCTTATGCCGCTGCGATCTTCGCGATGGGCGGACGTCTTCATCTCCGATCTGCAGTCCAGCGTTGGTGACGTCCCCGTTTCCCGAAAGAAAGGACACAGAAGCTGTCCCGCCTTCAGCCTCTAGTAGCCGGCCCGGGCCCCTTCCGCTTGGTGTCATTGCACCCCCTAGCTAATAATTAGATGTAAGCTTTTAGTAAGTAAGTCATTTTATTTTATAATTGAAGAGTTCGTTTTCTGTATGAATAAATTGTCTAAAATTCAAATACATTGGTTATCATTTACACCCACATATACCGGGTGTGCTGGAACGATATACGACAGAACTTCAAATGCTGTTATAAGAAAGGAATATATAGCAAAAGAAAGAATTTTATTAAGAACTAAAATATTAAAGGATCGCTGCGTTGGTTTCGACATATGGAACGTATAGGTGGAGAAATAATATTCAAGAAAGTATACGTTAATGGTGTAAATGGAGTACGGAGACGACGTAGACCGAGGAAAACATAGCATAACCAAATTAAACATTATAAATTATCGTAAGATTGAGGGTCGACGAGGTATTGGGAGAAGGCAGGTTTCCTGGCTGAGGAACATCCGAGAGTGGACAGGGCTGAGGACCGTGGAGGAGCTGTTCCGAGCTTCCGAGGACACAGAAAGAAGAAACTATCTTAAACAATTTTACACTTTCACTTCATCTTGGCCTATAAGTATTAGTAATCTATATTAATTACTAAAATACCAAGCTAGGTGAGATTCATTGGTGGCTATTGTTCCACAGTAAATCCTCCTTAATTAATTAAATTGAAGCTAAATTTCCAGGACGACATATTTTATAAGAAAGCATAATTTAAGCGAGGACGCGACTCATTCCTTCACAGGTCCATTTATTGTTTTAATGGTAACCCAGCCGTGGCAATTCCGTTGACTGCTCAAAATTTCGTAACTTATTGGTGGCTGAAGCCGTCGAACAATTTTAGCGCTCTTTTGTGTATATCCCGCTAGTTAAGTCTAGTAGTCGTTCTAGTAGTCGTTTAGAAAGTCATTTCCTTGTTACATCCGAATGTAAAATCATTTAAATGTTTTACGTGCAATAAAATGTTTAAAAGATACTCTCAATTAGAACATCATTATCTTTCTCATTCAGAAATAAAGTCATTTAAATGCTCAATGTGCAACAAACCGAAAACAAAATCAAATTTAAAAAGACATTTGATAACTCATTCTGCTGTAAAACAATTTGAATGTTTAACGTGCTGTAAACGGTTTAAAACAAAATTATATTTAAAAATACATTTGCGTATTAATTCCGATGTACAATAATTTAATTGTTTTACACGCAACAAACGGTTTAAAAGATAGCCAAACTTTAAAAATACATTTGCTTAGTCATTCGATGTGAAATTTCAACGTGCGTGTTAACCATTTAAAAGAAAGTATTTGCAAAACTAGATGTTAACCATTTCAATTTTCTACATGGAAGAAACCATATAAAACAAGAAGCTTTTGAAAGTAGTATGCCATGGTTCAGGTGTAAAACAATTCGGATGTTGTATGTGCTGAAAACGGATTGCAGTTAATTCAATATTTGCTCATCCACTCGGAAGGAAAACCATTTTTGCGTCGGATGTGTTCAAATGAAAGTTAGGTTAAAAAAAATCACCCGCGTATTGTCAGTGAAAATAGGCAGGTAGTGTCTGGGGTGTAGAGGACCACATGTGGCTACCGAACGATTATTGAATAACAGGGAGGAGGACTCGGAGTTTCCAGAGTGCGCGGTTTTCGATGTCTGTATTACATCAACTTGTATTTAGGATTATAATAGAACATGTGTTATGCTATTTTAATCATAGTATCGCCCTAGTAGTTCTAAAGTGACTGTCAATAATACATTTTTGCCTATTGTCACTTTCAAAACTCTAGTCTGTTGTGGTTAAGCCGGTGATGGATTGTAAACTTTGGAAATAAATGTATACGAATATCTGCTTTTTCCTTTTGTACCTCCTTCATCTCCCGCTTCATAGAAATCAATCATCCCGAAGATAAAAATTGCAATGAATAAAGGAATTTTGTTCTTTCTAAATTGAAGACTCAATAAATAAACAATAAGTATGTTCCTTGTGAAAGTATATTTGTTGTGTTGTATATACGGATATGTTAGCTGCCACCTTCCATTATATGAATTATTTAAAATGTACTTTGTTAGGAAGTTCTTATTGAAATATCTTCATTCGCAGGTGGTTCGCGAATCAAATAGAATCTGAATATAAAGCTATATGACGTGCATCCTTCCAGTGCCGCTTGTCAGCAAATTTTTGGAAATAATAAATAAACTGATGATGATTTATTAAAATACATATTACAACAGTTTCTTGGCCGAGTCCGGAGGTCAGATTAGGTTCACTAATGAGCGGCTTGGCATGATGTGGACGTGGTGACAGATCCTCCAATTGTACCATACACACCACTATATGAGGGTCATTATATTACTGTCTCGTTGACAATGTTGGGCTGTTTCCATGATATGTGCTAGTGGGCGATTGTTAGTAAAATGCTTTGACACGGGGTGAAACATGAAGATTACTCGTGCTCCACTCCCGATCTCGAAGCAATTTCTCACAACGTATTGCCCAGTGTTTATTCGCTAATGTAATCATTATTATGTTAATTAAGACTGCTCCGGGAGGTATAGTGATATGAGATTGAAACCAATATTTACTATTTACAATTATATTTAAACACACAAACATACAATATACAAAAAGAAAGAAACAAGATCACTTATAAACAAAAGATGACTTACTTGCTATCCGTTGGCCAACGACTTAAAACTACTCCGTCACTGAATTAACACTACTTGATCTGATCTGCGAAGTCGACGCTGACGCTGTTGTGGCCAGCACGAGGACTTCTGGAGGCTGTATGGCACAGAAGGATGCCCGGCGTCCACTTCCATCTCCCGGGCTGAGGGGCATCACGCAGATGATGGATCGCGGAGGGCACGGGTCTTCTTCACAGTGACAGCGGTGGCCAGCATCAAGCCCCAATGGTGATTAGCTGGCGCCATGCAGCACGTATCGCGAACTTTTTAGAATATCTCCCCGAAGTCCGGTATAACACTTCGCGATCTTTTGAGACTATCTCCCCCGGCGCGCGTCCGCCGAGGGAGAGATGTTCCTTTCACCGGAGGCCGGTGGTAGACTGACTCGCTCGAGAGCTGCCCGGAACTCTGCAGGGTGGGGGGTTAGATCATCCCCTCCCAAAGTGTGGCCACTCTCTGCACTCTTTGCGATACCGGGGCAGAACGCTATTTTTTTTTCACTCACAGAATTGCCACTATCACTATTATTGTTTTTAAATTGTCTTTCATAATCTTATCACTAATTAAAAATTAAACTTAACTAAGATCAAACAAGCCTCCAGAGAGAAAACGCATTTTCGGTCATGTAAAATTTGTCTAGTACAATCTTACCTATTATGCCATGAAATATGGCTATATCACGATAACTAGTGATATATAATAGATGATATAGCTGTGAATTACAGAGGTCGATATAAATTAAATAATTACATGGAAACAGTACGCTTGGCTCCATAGGTCGGCAATAAGGTAACGGCAACAGTAATGGACAGACCTCTAGTAATGGACAAAAGTTTTTAAAAATTTTAAAAAGAAGAAATATTGAACATTTTTTCATACTTTCAACATTGAACTATAAATGCTTCTCTGTCAACTGACATAAATTTCATTCCAATCCGCATTTATACGACCCCACGCGAACGACATTTGCAAAATTCATAATTTCTTGCAGAATTCATTAGTGAGGTGAGTAGATGTTTTGTAATAATTCGTAGAAATCTTAGTAATTACTTATTATATAATTGAATAATGCGTTTTGTAGACATATCAGAGATACGAAATCATACTAAATTCATACGTACCATAGCTACTTGTACGGTTTGTCAAATTTGAATGTTCATTACTGAGTATCGATTTTCAATACGAACCAGTGATGGACAAAAATGATCATAATTGAGTATACTTGTTTACATCGCAATTAAAGTTAATTTATGACAATTTAAATCTGTAATGTCAGGTTTCTTGTAAAATTATGCTTATAATACTGATAAAAGCAAGAGATTCAGTCATGAACATGGATGTATAATACTGGTAGTCCATGTGTGGGTCGCAAATGAGGGTATCATTTTGTATATTTTCTTTTATAGCCATTGCTTTTATTGCAATTTTTTTGGGTGCCATTGCACCCAAAAAAATTATACACCGGAACAAATGGAGCGTGCCGTAGACGCGTGAAAAAAGGAGAAGCAGTAGGTGCAGCAGCGTTAAAGTATGGTGTACCACGCATTACTCTTAAAAATAATGTCACCGGGAAAAGCCCTGCGGTTTGTATATGCAATGGGCCCAGCTACGATCCTTACGGCCCAAGAAGAGCTCAGAAGGAAGTTACTAAGTGGAAGACTAACCATCCAGGTCAGGGGGCCAGTTATCTATGGGAAACACCTTCAGATGGCCGGAAAGACCCGATAAGATTTGGTACAAAATGGAAAACATTGTGGAAAGGATTAAAGAACCTTTTATAAAGTAATGGAGATGGAAAAATATTTACCTGACATCTTGTGCCCTAAGGAAGTGGTGCTAAGAATGATTTAAACTTAAAAAAAAGTTTTTGTTATACGTCCAATACTGAATGTCTATTAACAGGTATTGTTCATTACTGGTTGTCCATAATTAAATTTTATCTGTCCATCACTGGTGATTAGAAATGACTGTGGTCAACTTACTTTTTTTATTTAAACCTGACCCCTTTAATTATTTTCATTATTAAAAACGATTCCCAAAAGACCATTCTATTATTTTTTCACCTGATTTAATTACCTAAAATTATCTTTAAAACGGTCATTAAATCTAAAAACATTTTCTTAAACTGTCCATCACCTTATTTATTGTCTTCAATCTAAAAAGAATGAAATTCATTTATTTATTGCATTTTTTTTAATATTCGGGATGATTATTTACTCTGGAGCGAGAGATGAAGGAGGTAAAAAATAAAAAGCGGGTAATCGTCTACATATATTTCCAAAGTTAACACTCCGTCACGAGCTTAACCAAAACAGATTAGTGTTTCGAAAGTGACAATAGGCAAAAATGTATTTTTGACAGTCGCTTAAGAAATACTAGGGGAAATACTAGAAATACCATACTACTCCTATGTTCTATGATAATTCTAAATACAAGTTGATGTAAGAACAGTCATCGAAATCCCGCGCACTCTGGAATCTCCGAGTCATTCAACAGTCGTTCGATAGCAACGATGTAGATCTCTATATCCCAGATACAACCTGCCTTATTTTCAGTTAATACGCGGGTGATTTTTTTAAGCATAACATTAATTTGATCACGTCCGACGCTCAAATGGTTTTTCTTCCGAGTGGATGAGCAAATATAGAATTAACTGTAATTCGTTTTTAGCAGGTAGAAAATTTAAATTGTTTAACATCTGAATGAACAAGGAAATGCCTTTTTAAATTTGATTTCAATTTAAACAGTTTGTTGCACGCAGAACATTTAAATGATTTTACATCTGAATGAATAAGCAAATGACTTTTTAAATGTGATTTCCTTTTAAACTGTTTATTGCACGTTGAGCATTTAAATGACATTATATCTGAATGAGATAGATAATGAGCATTAAGATTTGATTTTGATCTAAACAGTTTGTTACACGTAGAACATTTAAATGGTTTTATACCTGAATGAGCAAGAAAATGCATTTTTAAAATTGCTTTAGATTTAAACTGTTTGTTGCACGTAGAACATTCAAATAGATTTACATCAGAATGAATAAGCAAATGGCTTTTTAAATGTGATTTCCTTCTAAACTGTTTTTTGCACGTTGAGCAATTAAATAATTTTACATCAGAATGAATAAGCAAATGATTATTTAAATATGATTTCGTTATAAACGTTTTGTTGCACGTTAAACATTCAAACAGTTTTACATCTGAATGAATAAGTAAATGGCTTTTTAAATGTGATTTCGTTTTAAAGAGATTATTGCACGTAGAACATTCATATTGCCTTAAGTCTGAATGAATAAGAAAATGTTGTCTCAATTGTTTTTTTGTTTTAAAGCGTTTGCTGCACGCTGAGCATTCAAATAATTTTACAACTGTATGGGAAAGATCTTCTTTTAAATCTGATTTAATTTTAAATTGTTTGTTTCTTATCCCATATTTTTTTACGGGATCTTGCTTCACAATACTGCATGACACATCTATATCTACGGAGAACGTGTCGTCGTGTATAAAATCACTTTCATTTTCACTACCGGGAGGTTCAATCTTAACATTAGTGGGGGCCATCGCACCATTTTCTATATCATCCTTATAGTCTGCTTCATTCCTGAGAGACTCAACCTTGACAATTGTGATGTTCATCGAACTCGTTCCTATATTTGGTCCCTCTAAAATTTTATCGTGGTCTTCGTTGGTATCCCAGGTAGACGGTTCCGGGTCAGACTTAACACGGGGCATCGACACACTCCCCGATTGTCCCGGAGTCCTCCGCTCTGTGCTCCCAGACGATGCGCCTTCCATCTATCCAAATTCAGATCACTAGACTCGCAAAAGCCGCAAACACGTTACACCAAATGTACAACCTAATGTCGGTATATCTACTTGTGATACTTCGCTATTTAAGACAAATAAGGAAACAATAATGTCACTGTCGTTACTAGTTGTGTACGCAGCGGGTTAGAAATGTTTCACTTGCACATTTGAGAAGGTTTTGTCTTTATAGTTCCGACGCAAGGCGTAGATTCATTTACCTACTGGCGAGTGGCGAATTGATGACAGATTCCAGACGTCAGATCAATTATTCGCATAGACAAATTTTCGCACTTTTTCATAAATATCACGAGTCTACAAACTTTTTTCCGATGCCGATGCCGTCTCGAATCTTACTTTCAATATGGCATTGTCTTTTCCCTAATAAACTAAATATATTAATATATAATAACCTTCATCCCCTCTAACTCATCAAATCACAAATAATACTGCCGATCTCCCTCAGCATATAAAACATTCGATATTCGTATACAAATTAAGTGACAGGAGTATGTGCATTTATTCAATTTCGTGAGTTTACATTTAAAAAACTCTTCTAATATATTAAACGTACATTGAATGAATAAATGTTACCTCGAAATTCATAGTATTGCTTTCAATGTAGACATGTTTAACTTGTATTCTAACTAGCTAACTGATCGCCACACTGTTCTTTCCTAAACCACTTCTTCTCGATTCCTTAACATTTATACATTGTGTCGTGTCGCATGTCGATTTCTCAATTTGCCTACTTGGCCGACATTTAATGTTTGATCGTGCCATGTTTTCTCGGTATTCCACCTTTTCACGCAGCGTACATATAATTTAATTATCTTTTTTTTTCATGTATCCAAATCATTTTTATTACTTGTATTATTTTATATTATTCAGATAATCTCATCATATGTTGAAGTATTTGTAAAAAAAATCGGTGTAAGAGTGATGGTATGCACACGTTGATGATAACGGACTTTCTATTAGAAATTATATTGTGGATTAGGCGGGAATTTTCGTCTTAAAGAATGTCTCCGCGAGTAGACAAATATCAATAATGTGTAATGGAATATATACGTGGTGAAGGGGTTGATAAAAACAGGTTTCTTTTGAAATGTTTATTTAAAAAGTACATTTACATCAAGGCTTACACTAGCGTATACAAATACAACAGCGGCCACTTACAAAATGAATAACTTCAGCCCACATAATGAAAACACTTTCACCTCCTCTCGCCCGCCGCAGCTCTGGCCATGAAGGCTCGTGTAGGAATCATTTCCTCCAGACACTACCGGCTTATCCTCGCTGTTTACAAGCGTGGGATTTAGTTCAGATTCTTTTGAACCGTTTTTGCAGGTCGAACGCTCAAAAATTATGTCTGCTGACAAAATGCCAAATGTATTAACTTCGTTTTCACTTAACACCACTAGTTTTCTGCAAATATTTTCTTTATATTTAAATCGGTTTGTTGCATGTTGAACATTCTAACGATTTAACATCTGAATAAGAAAGCAAAGAACACTTTACACACCGCTTTTATCTTTGCGCTTTAAGGCTGAAAACTGTCTGATGATTTGAAATGCTACTGAATATGAAACTTTAGTCTAATATCTTAGACGAATGTGCGGAAAATCTGTGTATGATAGTGTCGAATGGAAACATAAGAAGTGAATGTAGTGCATTGTTGTTAGCAAACTAATGAATGGAACATTAAGATGGTTTGGACACATGGAAAGAATGAATGAAGAAAGAATGGTAAAAAAATATGTGTTAACGATGTAAACAGAACTAGAAATAGAGGAAGACCGAGGAAAAGGTGGCACGATAAAATAAATCAAATATTGAATGTCGCCTACGCGAGGAGTCGGAGAAATGGACGTGCGTGCACGAGAGGATGTATGGATGTTGAGGAAACGAGAATTCAATTTGTTCCTTTTCACTGCTCTTCTGTGAATGTGTACATACTGTATGTTTGAAACGAAACGGTAAGGATTTATTTTCTTTTATTAATATATAAATATAAGCCTAAATGGTTTTTCTTCGGAGTGGACTTATGTGTGACTTATGTGGAAAGTATGATTTTGTTTTAAGCCGTTTGTTGCAAGTTGCACATTCAAATAGTTTTACATCAGAATGAGCAAGGAAATTAGCATTTCGATATGATTTTGATCTAAACTGTTTCTTGCACGTTGAAAATTCAAATAGTTTAACATAACTAACTAACTAACTAACTAACCATCACGCCGTCTCCCCGAAGGGGTAGGCAGAAAGAATGGACTGCCACACCTTTCTTTCCTGACATATTTCTCTCGCTTCCTCAACATTCATACATCGTGTCATGCACGCGCGTCGATTTCTCTGACTCCTCACATGGCCGACATTCAATATTTGATTTATTTGATCGTGCCACGTTTTCCTCGGTCTTCCTCTATTTCTGGTACCATTTACATCATTAACATATATTTTTTTTACCATTCTTTCTTCATTCATTCTTTCCATATGTCCAAACCATCTTAATGATCCTTTCATTATTTTGTTCATGACACCATCATTCGCACCGCATTCACTTCTTATATTTTCATTCGACACTCTATCATACACAGAATATCCACACATTCGTCTAAGAGATCTCATTTCTACTGCATTTATTCTACTTTCATCCTTCTTTTGCCAGTTCCATGCTTCGCTTCCATACATAAGGGTCGGTAGAAGAACACCATTGTGCACTGCCATTCTAGCTTTTTTGGATAGGTTTTTGTTTGCGATGACAACTTTAAGTGCACCATTCACTTTGTTGCCTGCCCCAACTCTTCTTTCAATATCCCTCTCCACTCGCCCATCTCTTGTAAACATACTACCTAAATACACGAACTCAACTACTTGCTCCAAATTTTCACCATTCACGCTAATGTTGCAGACTGTCGTGGTTTCTTCCTTTTCAAAAATCATTACCTTGGACTTATTAACATTCATCATCAGATCATTTCGCATGCATACCTCATACATACAATTCACCAGGACTTGTAGTTCATGCTCGTTGTCAGCAAGTAGGACAGCGTCATCCGCATACAAGAGACAGCTTACTGACACTCCGCTCATTTTGGCACCTACATCCAACCCTTTCAGCTCTCTCATACAATTGTCCATATACAGATTAAATAACCACGGGGACATTACGCAACCTTGTTTGACACCTTTATTGATATCAAACCAGGCTGTAAGATCTCCATTTACTCTGACACTAGCAGTGCTTTCCGTGTATAGCGACTTAATGGCCGTGATCAGTTTTGTACTTATTCCATATTCAGACAATATTTTCCACAACTTTTCTCTATTAACGTAATCATATGCTTTTTGTAAGTCGACAAATGCACAGAAAAGTTTGCGATTTTTGGCCAGAAACTTCTCTGTCAATGTACGAAGTCCAAAATTTGATCCATACATCCTCTGCCATTCATAAAGGCACCTTGCACATCCCAAACTTTGTCACTCGTCAATTTTCTTACTCTTTCTATTAAAATTCTGCCATAGACTTTACCAACGACACTCAAAAGACTAATAGCTCTGTGGTTTCCACATTCCATACGCGATCCTTTTCCTTTGTACAGGGGCATAATTACTGCTCTCCTCCAGTCTAGCGGCGTATATCCCTCCTCCAAGCACTGGTTAAATAACTTACATAACCATGTAGAAACCACTTCGCCACCGCTTTTAATAAAGTCTATGGCAATACAATCAAACCCAACAGCTTTTCCACTTTTCATTGCACTCACGGATCTTTTCATCTCATTCGTACTTATTTTTTCAATATTATCATTCATAGGTCCCGCACTCGCACTAGCTGTTATATTTTCGATCACGCTTGTATCACCACCATACATCTCCTTAAAATATTCCATCCATCTTTCTTGTATGATCTTACTCTCCGTTAACATTCTTCCCTCGTTGTCTAAAATTGCTTTCACACATCCACTATCAGGAGGATTTCGGGCTTTTTAAACTTCTTTCCAAAACATTTTTAAATTTGCTTGGAAGTTGTTTGTCATTTTGAGCCCTTCTTCCTCCTTCAGCTTTTCTTTCCGCGCTTTCACTACCGACTTCACTCTCTTCTTGCATACCTTATACAAATCTTTTGCTCTTTCATACTTAACTCTGTCATTCTTATTTATCGACAACATATTCAACCAAGCATCTTTCTTCTCTTTAACAGCAATCTTTACGTCATCATTCCACCATGCATCCCCTTTCCTTCTTCCTTGTACACACACACCACACGATTCTTTCGCTGATTCACACAAACTCTCCTTCAAGTATTTCCAGGTCTCGTCAATACTCAACTCACTTACATCCCGCTCACTCAATCTATCTTTCACTTTTCTTACGAAATTATTTCTTACGTCATTGTTTTGCAGTTTTTCAACTTTGACTCTAGTCGGTGCGGCTACTGTTTTGCTTCTTCTGGTTCGCCATCCCCGGAATAAGATCACTTTTGCCACTACTAAAAAATGATCCGTTTCCAGTTCGGCTCCCCTGAAGACCCTTGAATCAACAGTATCCGCCCGTAATCTAGAGTCTACAATGACGTAATCTATAATGGACCTTTCAAATCCTCTTTCCCAAGTATAGAGATGGATTCTCTTATGATCGAAGATGGTATTTGATACAAAGAGACCCCACTCTATACACAATTCAAGCAGTCTCCTTCCATTATCATTTATTCGTCTATCACCAAATGTACCCAGACATTCCTCGTACCCACTCCTACGGATTCCCACCCAACCGTTCATATCACCTGCTATTATCAATCATTCGTTTTCACTCTTACACACCAATGTCTCTCTCACTTTGTCCCAAAACTCATCTTTACTCGCCTCATTTTCGTTGTTACCAGGGGCGTATCCAATTAAAAGGAAAACTCTTGTTAACCCGATCTTGAAACGAATCCACATGAGTCTTGGGCTAACACATTTATAACCTTTCATACATTCTACCATCCTTGGAGCTAGCACCGCCGCCACGCCTTGGCATGCTCTGTGGTCATTCGGCACACCCGACCACAGAACAAGCTTATCCGCATGCTCCAAGGAACCACACTCTTTCATCATACATTCAGTCACACATAAAACATCTAAACACTTATTATCCATTTCTGCACACATCTCATTCAACTTTCCTTCCATACCTCCCCTTATATTCCATGTACCGATGCGGCATTCCACCCTTCTCTGTTCGCCCCTGCGGGAGATGCGGTGTGATGGGTTGCGGACCTCATCGCCACCAGTAGGCATCACCCGCACACACTTAAATGCTAAATCATTTACAAACTATAACTAAAATAAAATTCAATTATATAAAATAAATAAATAAAATAAAATAAATCTTAAAATAAAAATAACAAAATATAACACATAAAAAAAATTATAACACAAGAGCTATTTTCTAAGATAATATCCTAGTTTAACATCAGAATGATTAATCAAATGTCTTTTTAAATCTGATTTTCTTTTAAACTCTTTGTCGCACGTTAAACATTCAAATAGTTTTACATCAGAATGAGTTAGGAAATGTTGATTTAGATTTGATTTTGATCTAAACTGTTTGTCGCACGATAAACATTCAAATATTTTTACATCAGAATGAATAAGCAAATGGCTTTGTAATTCTGATTTCCTTTTAAACTCTTTGTCGCACGTTAAACATTCAAACAGTTTTACATCAGAATGAATGAGCAAGTGGCTTTTTAATTGGAACTTTCTTTTAAACCGTTTTTTGCATGTATCACATTTAAATGATTGTACATCTGAATGAACAGGGAAATGTTTTTTTAAATCGAATTTTGTTTTAAACCGTTTATTGCACGTTGAACATTCAAACAGTTTTATATCAGAATGAGTAAGGAAATGAGCATTAAGATTTGATTTTGTTCTAAACTGTTTGTTGCACGTTAAACATTCAAATAGTTTTAAATCAGAATGAATAATCAAGTGACTTTTTAAAGCTGATTTTGTTTTAAAATGTTTGTTGCACATTGAGCATTTAAATGACTTAATATCTGAATGAGAAAGATAATGATATTCTAATTGTATTTTTCTTTTAAACAGTTTGTTGCACGTAAAACATTTAAATGATTTTACATCAGAATGAACAAGCAAATGTCTTTTTAAATATAGTTTTGTTTTAAACAGTTTATTGCATGTTGAACATTCAAATAGTTTTACATCGGAATGAATAATCGAATGGCTTTTTAAATGTGATTTCCTTTTAAACTGTTTATTGCAAGTTGAACATTCAAATCGTTTAATATCATAATGAATTGGCAAATTGACATTGAATCCTGATTTACTTTTAGATGGTTTGTTTCTGGACCCATCTATTTCTACAGGGTCTTGCTTCACAATACTGTATGACACATCTATATCTACGGAGAATGTGTCGTCGTGTATAAAATCGTTTTCACTACCGGGAGGCTCAATCTTGACATTAGTGGGGGCCATCGAATCATTTTCTGCAACTGCGTTATTCATGTCATCATCCTTATAGTCTGCTTCATTTCTGAGAGACTCAACCTTGACAATTGTGATGTTCATCGAACTCGTTTCTATCTTTGGTCGCTCCAAAATAATATTGTCGTCTTCGTGTGTATCCCAGATTGCCGGGTCCGGCTCAGACTTAACACAGGACATTGACACACTCCCAGATTGTCCCGGACTCCCAGACACGGCGCCTTCCATCCCTGTTTAGGTTCTTGTGGTCACTGGACACGTAACAGTCGCAAACATACTACACAAAACGCCATGTAAAATGTAGATTACTGTTCGATTCACTCCACTGTTTAATACAAATAATGAGTTACACAAATCAATTCGTGTCCGGCTGTCGTAGTGAAAGTTTCTTGACGTTTATACATTCATTTCCATAGACGCGTTGTTTTAATTTATATAATACTGGCCCCAGACTCATGCCATGTTTAGGCAAGATGCCATATATTATGTGAGAAAACAAAAAAAACAATCACGTCTCGAGTCTAGTTTTATCAAGCCGTAAAGTTAAAATTAAAACTCTGCCATCGATCTGACAGCTGTCAAATGTCAAACAATTTTGATAAAAAATTTGTGACTTTTTCGAAACAATTAATTTAATAAACATGTTTAACATTATATATAATTAAATGTGTTAGTAAGTTGCTCTCGACACGGGGTGAAACATGACGATTAGTCGTATCTCACTCCATATCTCGAAGCATTCTCTCACAACGTATTAAATCTCACATATTATGCCATGAAACATGACTATATCAAATGCATTACGCATTTAATAAGTATATTGTTGAAAATGTTTAAATGAAAATGTTAAAATGAGTTACGCAAATCAATACTTGTCCGGCTGTCTTTTTGAAAGCTTCTTGACATTTATACATACATTTCCATAGACACTTTGTTTTTAATTTATGTAATACTGGCTCCAGACTTATGCCATGTTAAGGCAAGTGACGACTTTCATATTGCCATATATTATGTGAAAAACAACAAACCAATGCCAATGCCGCGCCGTCTTGAAAGTATTTACCAGGCCGTATTCAGATAGAGTATATTTGCAATATTAAGCTTTTCTGGGCCGAAAGTATCGGATCTCGTATTTTATTTAGATTATAAATGTGAAATGAATGTAAAATACGACTACGATCGTATTATTTCTCCTTACATACGCGTTACAAACATTTTAATACAATACATTTGTGTTTCCGCAGCGCCGGTTGTAACGTAACAGTTACTATTTCTTGTTTATTTTCGGTTATCTCAATATTCAGCGTTTAGCTCTCGACCCCATTCAAACCCCTAGTTCCCGTTTTTACCACCAGAGTGCTACAGACTTTTGTTCCCGCGCGCTTCGCGGATTTGGCGCTAAATTCACCCCGATGTGTGCGCCCTCTGCAGTTGACTCTCAGCCCCTTCTGCGCAACCCCTTCTGCGCAGCCCATACGGCCCCACTTCACTTCGCTTTGAGCTGTCAACTTCGCGGCATCGATTGGAGGATCGCCGTTTCGACCCGCGATTTTCCCGATGGGATAATCCGCTTTCATCTAGCCTCATCCGCCATGGAATAACTTCGAGCAAGGTATTTGAGGTACTTGCCATCGTGCCCATAAAATCTGTGGCATTATTTCAGGTTTTCCACCAACTTGTCCTGCACTATGGCGATGCCAAAAGTGCATATCCGCTCCCAGGCCGTTTGTCAAGCCCGACCATGCTGCGATTGATTCCCTCCGCCACGGTCCGAGCCATCCTCTGCTCCCGAAATCGCCGCCCACGTGTTGTCGCACATCATGTCCCGACAACGTAGTAGACCTCACCACCATGCGGAACTGCGAGGACCACTTCGTCACGCCGCTTCAGACAGCACCAACAGGTTAGGGAACCTCGTGCCTGCCAGGTGACACTCTAAATATTGAATTGCTGACCCACCATCTTCTGGTCAGCGTCGCTGATAACGTCTACGGACGACGTCGCCGGTCGATGTCCTGACGAGCACGCCATCGAGGAATCGCCTCAAACAGCCTCTTCATTCTTTCATCATGTGCCTTTTTTTTATATATTCGTACGACATCTCTAGCCCCTAGATAATAATTTTAACTATTTTTTGTGTTACAATAAACCCTCATGTATTCCGTGATATGTCTTTATTTACACCTTTCCCTATTCGAATGACAAGCAGCCGGAAAGTATCTCACGAGAAAACCGGAGATCTAAGGGCCCGCTCTCTGCGCTAGCCGAGATAGGGAGATAGCCATTACACGGTATGAAATTGTTCTCTGTCTAGCCTCCCTCCTCGTGCCGGACCGTTTGTAAAGTATTTATATGCATTTCCATCAGTGTGTTTACTTTATAAAAGTACTATTAATGTATTAAACACACATTGAATTGCATAATATAGTTTGTATACAACTTTGGTATTTGTTAAATGATCAAAGTAATCTTTTGATATAATCTCAAAATTCATAATATTTTAACATTTTCAACAATATATTTATTAAATGTGTAATGAATTGAATTAAATATAATGTTAGACATGTTTATTGAATTAATTGGTTCGAAAATGTCGCCAATTTTCTATCAAAATATTTTGACATTTGACAGCTGTCAGATCGATGGCAGAGTTTTAATCTTAACTTTACGGCTTGATAAAACTAGACTCGAGACGTGATTGTTTTTTTTTGTTTTCTCACATAATATATGGCATCTTGCCTAAACATGGCATGAGTCTGGGGCCAGTATTATATAAATTAAAACAACGCGTCTATGGAAATGAATGTATAAACGTCAAGAAACTTTCACTACGACAGCCGGACACGAATTGATTTGTGTAACTCATTATTTGTATTAAACAGTGGAGTGAATCGAACAGTAATCTACATTTTACATGGCGTTTTGTGTAGTATGTTTGCGACTGTTACGTGTCCAGTGACCACAAGAACCTAAACAGGGATGGAAGGCGCCGTGTCTGGGAGTCCGGGACAATCTGGGAGTGTGTCAATGTCCAGTGTTAAGTCTGAGCCGGACCCGGCAATCTGGGATACACACGAAGACGACAATATTATTTTGGAGCGACCAAAGATAGAAACGAGTTCGATGAACATCACAATTGTCAAGGTTGAGTCTCTCAGAAATGAAGCAGACTATAAGGATGATGACATGAATAACGCAGTTGCAGAAAATGATTCGATGGCCCCCTACTAATGTCAAGATTGAGCCTCCCGGTAGTGAAAACGATTTTATACACGACGACACATTCTCCGTAGATATAGATGTGTCATACAGTATTGTGAAGCAAGACCCTGTAGAAATAGATGGGTCCAGAAACAAACCATCTAAAAGTAAATCAGGATTCAATGTCAACTTGCCAATTCATTATGATATTAAACGATTTGAATGTTCAACTTGCAATAAACAGTTTAAAAGGAAATCACATTTAAAAAGCCATTCGATTATTCATTCTGATGTAAAACTATTTGAATGTTCAACATGCAATAAACTGTTTAAAACAAAACTATATTTAAAAAGACATTTGCTTGTTCATTCTGATGTAAAATCATTTAAATGTTTTACGTGCAACAAACTGTTTAAAAGAAAAATACAATTAGAATATCATTATCTTTCTCATTCAGATATTAAGTCATTTAAATGCTCAATGTGTAACAAACAGTTTAAAACGAAATCACATTTAAAAAGCCATTCGCTTATTCATTCTGATGTAAAACTATTTGAATGTTCAACGTGCAATAAACGGTTTAAAACAAAATGCGAGTTAAAAAAACATTTCTCTGTTCATTCAGATGTACAATCATTTAAATGTGATACATGCAACAAACGGTTTAAAAGAAAGTTCGAATTAAAAAGCCACTTGCTCATTCATTCTGATGTAAAACTATTTGAATGTTCAACTTGCAATAAACAGTTTAAAAGGAAATCACATTTAAAAAACCATTCGATTATTCATTCCGATGTAAAACTATTTGAATGTTCAACATGCAATAAACTGTTTAAAACAAAACTATATTTAAAAAGACATTTGCTTGTTCATTCTGATGTAAAATCATTTAAATGTTTTACGTGCAACAAACTGTTTAAAAGAAAAAAACAATTAGAATATCATTATCTTTCTCATTCAGATATTAAGTCATTTAAATGCTCAATGTGTAACAAACAGTTTAAAACGAAATAACAATTAAAAAGCCATTTGCTTATTCATTCTGATGTAGAACTATTTAAATGTTTAACTTGCAATGAACAGTTTAAACGAAATCACATTTAAAAAGTGCCGAACCTTCCCGAGGTCCCTCCTGTGAGTAGAGCTATGGAAAGACTTTGCAATACAGCTTTCCAATACCACAAGCTCGAAACCAATCGGCACAAAAACGGCGGCCAAACGTCCTTGGACCTCTTGGCCTTGGCAAGAAAGGCTCCTCTTGGAGGGGCTATGAAAAAAAAAAAAAAAAAAAATTTTGCCGCCATACGCAAAGTAAAGTAAGTACATTTAAAAAGCCATTCGCTTATTCATTCTGATGTAAAACTATTTGAATGTTCAACGTGCAATAAACGGTTTAAAACAAAATGCGAGTTAAAAACACATTTCTCTGTTCATTCAGATGTACAATCATTTAAATGTGATACATGCAACAAACGGTTTAAAAGAAAGTTCGAATTAAAAAGCCACTTGCTCATTCATTCTGATGTAAAACTATTTGAATGTTCAACTTGCAATAAACAGTTTAAAAGGAAATCAGAATTACAAAGCCATTTGCTTATTCATTCTGATGTAAAAATATTTGAATGTTTAACGTGCAAAAAACACTTTGAAACGAGTTCACTTTTAAAAAGGCATTTGCTTATTCATTCTGATGTAAAACTATTTGAATGTTCAACGTGCAACAATCAGTTTAAAAGGAAATCAAATTTAAAAAGCCATTTGCTTGTTCATTCTGATGTAAAATCATTTAAATGTTTTACGTGCAACAAACTGTTTAAAAGAAAAATACAATTAGAATATCATTATCTTTCTCATTCAGATATTAAGTCATTTAAATGCTCAATGTGTAACAAACAGTTTAAAACGAAATCACAATTAAAAAGCCATTGCTTATTCATTCTGATGTAGAACTATTTAAATGTTTAACTTGCAATGAACAGTTTAAAACGAAATCACATTTAAAAAGTGCCGAACCTTCCCGAGGTCCCTCCTGTGAGTAGAGCTATGGAAAGACTTTGCAATACAGCTTTCCAATACCACAAGCTCGAAACCAATCGGCACAAAAACGGCGGCCAAACGTCCTTGGACCTCTTGGCCTTGGCAAGAAAGGCTCCTCTTGGAGGGGCTATGAAAAAAAGAAAAAAAAAATTTTGCCGCCATACGCAAAGTAAAGTAAGTACATTTAAAAAGCCATTCGCTTATTCATTCTGATGTAAAACTATTTGAATGTTCAACGTGCAATAAACGGTTTAAAACAAAATGCGAGTTAAAAACACATTTCTCTGTTCATTCAGATGTACAATCATTTAAATGTGATACATGCAACAAACGGTTTAAAAGAAAGTTCGAATTAAAAAGCCACTTGCTCATTCATTCTGATGTAAAACTATTTGAATGTTCAACTTGCAATAAACAGTTTAAAAGGAAATCAGAATTACAAAGCCATTTGCTTATTCATTCTGATGTAAAAATATTTGAATGTTTAACGTGCAAAAAACACTTTGAAACGAGTTCACTTTTAAAAAGGCATTTGCTTATTCATTCTGATGTAAAACTATTTGAATGTTCAACGTGCAACAATCAGTTTAAAAGGAAATCAAATTTAAAAAGCCATTTGTTTGTTCATTCTGATGTAAAATCATTTAAATGTTTTACGTGCAACAAACTGTTTAAAAGAAAAATACAATTAGAATATCATTATCTTTCTCATTCAGATATTAAGTCATTTAAATGCTCAATGTGTAACAAACAGTTTAAAACGAAATCACAATTAAAAAGCCATTGCTTATTCATTCTGATGTAGAACTATTTGAATATTCAAATTGCAACAAACTGTTTAAATTTAAATCAAATTTAAAAAGGCATCTCCTTATTCATTCAGATGTAAAACAATTTCAAATTTCTACGTGCTAAAAACGGATTACAGTTAATTCTATATTTGCTTATCCACTCGGAAGAAAAACCATTTGAGCGTCGGACGTGATCAAATGAAAGTTATGCTTAAAAAAAATCACCCGCGTATTGACAGTGAAAGTAGGCAGGTTGTGTCCGGGATGTAGAGAACCACATCGTGGCTATCGAACGACTATTCAATGACTCGGAGATTCCAGAGTGCGCGGTTATCGATGGCTGTTTGTATATGTTCTTGTATTTAGAATTTTAATCGTAGTATCACCCTAGTATTTCTAAAGTGACCGTTAATAATTCATTTCTGCCTGTTGTAGCTTTCGAAATACTAGTCTGTTATGGCGGAGTATATACTTTGGAAATAAATGTATACAAATATCTGCTTTTTCCTTTTGTTCCTCCTTTGTCTCTCACTTCAGAGTAAATAGTCATCCCGAAGGACATGTTCATTGTAAAAGTGAATTTTTTGTGCTGTATGTACAGATATGTTAGCTATCACCTTCCATAATGTGAATAATTTATACTTTGTAAGGAAGCTCTTATTGAAATATCTTTTTCTTCAGGTGGTTACGAATCTAATAGAAACTGAATATAAAGCTATTTGATACGTGCATCCTCCCAGTGCTGACAAGCGGGTGGGAAATAATAAAGAAATTGATGATCATTTATTAAAATATGTATTACAACAGTTTCCTCGATATTAAATATGCAGGTGCCCGTGATTGTCGCCACAGCAACCTCTACATCCGTCATGCTCGAACGAGAACTCGGCGCTTGTGGTTGCTTGGCATGAGTCCGGAGGCCAGATTTGGCTTACCAGGGCTTGGCATGATGTGGACGTGGTGACAGATCGTCCAATTGTATCATACACACTACTATATGTGGGTCATTTCCTAAGATACGTAATGATATGAACCTAAGATACTGTTCAGCTGTTTCCATGATATGCGCTAGTGGCCGATAACTGGTGATATAAATCAAATCAAATCAGTTTGTTTCATCAATAGACATTACAAAATTAAGGTTTCAGATATCTATTGAGAACACGACGACCTTCGTGGCAGAGTGGTAAGAGCTCTGGCTTCCATACCGGAGGTTCCAGGTTCGATTCCCGGCGATGGCAGTGTGATTGTCACACTGTCTTTGGTCTTGTGTAGAATTCACGTGACAATAAAATGGCGATAGATTGGCTACCTATCACATGTCACGAGAATCAATATAATAGCTAAAAAAAAAATTGTATACAGTAATTGGGTTCAAACAACCTGTTGTATGCATAAAAAAAAAAAAAAAAAAACAGAAACGCATGAGAGATGGTTCGACAATAGGAAGACAAGATACTCTCCAAAATCAAAAGTATTAGCCTTCTGAACGTACTTTCACTATTATGAAAGACGTCGATCTCCGAGGAGACCGCATTCGGCAGATTAATTGCTCTTTCCATCGGTGTCACCTGAGGCAGGTTGGTTCTGGCGGCAGATAGGTAAAACAATATATGCTGTCACTGTCGGAGATAAAGAAATGGGTTATATGATGCCCATCTCTTGGAAGCTGCAGAGAGTTGGTATCAAAGCATTCCCAAAAGAAATGCCGTGGAATAAAGCCACGGATAGCAACCATACTCCCTCATGTAGAGATACCTCAGATTTTTTTTCCGAACTCTATTCAGCATAACGGAATATCTCGCCTCGTGAGTACTCCATATCACAGAACAACTTTCGAGTCTGCTCGGAACCAATGCGTTGTATAGGACTCTGAGCACATGGGGATCTCTGAAAACTCTTCTGGTCCGGACGATGAAACCCAACATCCCTAGTGCAGTGCTACAAATCCTCTCGATTTGTGATAATAGATGATATAGCTGTGCATTACAGAGGTTGATATAAATGAAATAATTACCCGGAAACAGTACGCCTTTGCTCCATAGGTTGGATGTTCATAGAATTAGTCCTGCCCGTGGAATAGTTATCTTGTCAGAAACTCACTACCGGACCGGTTCAGTTGTATGCAGTAAAGGTCCCGCAACAAGTGTGTGATCAGACATGGCGTGCTTCCAAATAAAGTTTAAAAAGGAAACCCACCTCCCCTTGATTCAACTATTGAAGCTAATAGTGCGGATGTGTGGTGCATACGTTTATACCACAGGCGCAATCTTTTCCTGCACTACCGAACTCCCCCATATCAGTTATCTCCTCTCTGGCTCTACAGTCCTAGGTGGTCCTTTGCTAATGTTCGGCTGGTTCTATGATGACCGTTGATACATATGGATGAATTAGCTGTATAGTACTGAGGCTGATATAACAGATTACGTAGAAACAGTACGCTCTGCTCCGTAGGTTGGCATCCATCCATCTCGGCTGCCTTAACGCTCTCCATTGCCTCTGGGCCCTCTACCCCCTCCACTGAAGGCTGCAGAGCCCGTTGGGAAGGTTAGCAGTCTACATGCCATATGAAACAACCCAAGCTCACAGTACAGAGAAGATAGCCTCGGACAATACAGAACTACTCTGCAATGAGTACGATAACAGATCAAAAGTAGAATTGCCTGCTGGAATACAATGTCATGGAATAAGAGAGATCAAGAAATAAACATAAAATAGATATACGTGGTGTTTCTGAAACAAAGAAAAAGGCAAAGGGACGTAAAGGTCAGACTACATCCTTATTTATAGTGGAAAGAACAAAAGCGAGGGAGCACATTCCGTAGTTGGATTGATTATACATAATTAATATGAGCCAAACATAGACGACATAGCATACATTAATGAAAGACTTCCGAAGACCACTTTAAAATTCCGAAAGAATACTGTTCATATAATATCGACACAGGCACCAGATATTATAAAACCCAAAGAACAGACGGAAGACTTCTACAATAGACTGCAACAACTCTCGGACGATTTACCGGCCCAAGACCAAATACCAAATAACTGGGCCACTTGAATGCCAGAATTGGTAACCACCCATTGAGCGGAGTTAAACAAAAGTACAACGAACCAACAGTAAAATGTTTCTTCAGTTGGTTCGCGAATCTTTTGGACTTAAGGATATGGGACAGCAGCCCACGCAAGACCCCGCCTACGTTTGTTCTCAGCTTCTTGGTTGTCTCCGCCCAGCTTGACCATGTGTCCCAGATATACATACGCATCAACTATTTCAATGATCCTTCCCTCCGACGTCACTGGTTGTGGGCGCTCTGAAGCACATATCATCTTTGTTTTGGAGTAGTTCATGTTCATACCCGCAGAGATTTTCAAACGCTGAATGAAATTGTCAGTAAAGAATATAGAGAAGAATAAAGTATTATGAAACGATCACCGCATTCGTTTGGACATATGGAATATAGAAGAAAAAATCGACATGCGTGTATAACTCGCTGTGTGTGTATGTGTAGAAATTGAGATAAGTGTGTGAGAGTAGTGTTGTGTGGCAGTCCACTCTCTCTGCCCACTCTTCCAGCGAAACAGCGTGATGGTTGGTGCAAGACTTGCACAGCAGTGTACACGTATACCCGCATGTACGGGCTATACATTCAGATATGTATATTTCCCTCTCCCATCCGTCTCCACTACAGGTTACACTACACTATCTACCACCACACTTGCATCTCCTGCAGCTCTGTTTTCTCTTTTATTAATCTGTGATGGATGGAATTTTGTGAAATTAACAAGGAAATCTAATTTATCTACAAAATCTAGTTCTTATAACCTCGAACAAGGTCCCTCTAGAGCAGTGCTTCCCAGTGTGGTGCGTAAGCCTCACCGGGGGGCATTTCAATGTCTTGGGGGGCAATGGGCAAATCATTAATATGTGTAATATTATGTCAACACCCAATTATGAAAAACTTACCCTGCGAAAGAAGATATTTCAATAAGAACTTCCTTACAAAGTACATCTTAAATTATTCATATTATGGAAGGTGGCAGCTAACATATCTGTATATACAAGATAACAAATACACTTTTACAAGGAACATATTGCTCATTTATTAGGTCTTCAATATAGAAAGAATGAAATTCCTTTATCCATTGCAATTTTTATCTCCGGGATGATGATTTACTATAAAGCGGGATATAAAGGAGGTACGAAAGGAAAAAGCAGATATTGGTATACATTTATTTCCAAAGTTTACACTCCTTCAAAGGCTTAACAACAACAGACTAGTGTTTCGAAAGTGACAATAGGCAAAAATGTATTATTGTCAGTCACTTTAGAGAAAGTAGGGAGATACTACAATTAAAATAGCATAAAACACAAGTTCTATTATAATCTTATACACAAGTTGACATAAAACAGCCATCGAAAACCCCACACTTCGGTAGCCACGATGTGGTCCTCTACACCCCAGACACTACCAGTCTATTTTCACTGTCAATACGCGGGTGATTTTTTTTTAAACATAACATTCATTTGAACACGTCCGACACACAAATGGTTTTCCTTCCCAGTGGATGAGCAAATATTGAATCAACTACAATCCGTTTTCAGCACATAGGACATCTAAATTGTTTTACACCTGAACCAGGGAATACGACTTTCAAATGCTGAACTTGTTTTATATGGTTTCTTCCATGTAGAAATGGTTAACATCTAGTTTTGCAAATATTTTATTTTAAATGATTAACACGCACGTTGAAATTTCACATCGAATGACTAAGCAAGTGTATTTTTAAGTTTGGCTTTCTTTTAAACCGTTTGTTGCAAGTAGCACATTCAAAAGTTTAACATCAGAATGAATAGGCAAATGTTTTTTTAAATGTGATTTTCTTTTAAACTGTTTGTTGCACGTTAAGCATTTGAATGATTTTACATCAAAATGAATGAGCAAATGGCTTTTTAAATCTGATTTCGCTTTAAACTGTTTATTGCACATTGAGCATTTAAATGACTTAATATCTGAATGAGAAAGATAATGATATTCTAATTGTGATTTTCTTTTAAACAGTTTGTTGCACGTAAAACACTTAAATGATTTTACATCAGAATGAACAAGGAAATGTTTTTTTAAACATAATTTTGTTTTAAACCGTTTATTGCATGTTGAACATTCAAAAAGTTTTATATCAGAATGAATAAGCAAATGGCTTTTTAAATTAGATTTCGTTTTAAACTGTTTGTTGCACATAGTGGAAGAAAATGTGAAAAACAGTATTATTGGTTTCAGACCTATAAACGAGCGAATATGTGTTCTCCGTATTAAAACCAGATTCTTTAACGTTTCAATGATAAACGTGCATGCAGAGACTGAAGATAAGGATGATACAATTAAGGACACTTTTTATCATAAATTGGAACATGTTTTTGACTCAATACCTTCGAACGATATAAAAATTGTTATAGGTGATTTCAATGCGAAAATAGGTCGAGACACAGCACACCAACATATTACAGGAAGACACAGCCTACATGTGGATAGTAATAACAATGGGTTCCGAGTCATAGATTTTGCTGGGTCCAGGAATATGGTCATATCATCCACACAGTTACCTAGGAAAGACATATACAAGTGGACGTGGACCTCTCCAAATGGCAGACACCATAACCAAATCGATCACTTATTAATAGAAAAAAGAGGGGCCTCAAATATCATGAACGTGAGAACATACAGAGGTGCAAATTGTGATTCAGACCATTACATTGTAGTAGCAACATATAGGAGTCGCATCTCAAATTACAAAACGACAAGACAACAGGATGTAATGAAATTCAATACTGATGCACTCAAAACACCCGAAGGTCTAGAGAGATACCACAATGCTCTCATAGAACATCTCCCAAACGAATTAGACCAAGCGTCTCAAGAAACCATGGAAAAAGATTGGGATAAGGTTAAAAATGCAGTTTTAAATGCAGCCGAAACAGGTATAGGCAACAGACCTAGGCGAGCCAAAAATCCGTGGTTTGATGATGAATGCAAGGACAAAATAGAAATCAAAAATAAACTTCGAAAAATATACATAGAGCAAGGTACAATACTCAAGAGACAGGCTTACGAAGAAGCCAGAAGGGAGACCAACAAAATACTGAAAACCAAAAAAAGAGCATACATGAATAATATATTGCTGAAAATGGAACAGGACTTTGTTGTAAACAGCACAAGAGAAGCCTATAAAGCAGTCAACGTTTTTAAGAAGGGGTTCAAACCAAATACAAGCTTATGTAGGGACGCTGCGGGAGACATCATAGCGGATTCAGAGAAGATCAAAGACAGATGGAAGCAATACTTCCAACATCTACTTAACCCAAACACAAGTTCCGAAAATGAAATAACCGAGGTACCCACAGAAAATGATTACGAAGTAAATCCTCCCACAATCACAGAAGTGAAATTAGTAATTATGAAATTAAAAAACAATAAAGCACCGGGAGTGGATAATATACCATCTGAGCTACTGAAATATGGAAATGATCATCTCCATAAGTTGATTCACACAATTATAACAAAAATATTGAACCTAGAACATATCCCTGAAGATTGGCAGATGAGTATAATATGTCCAATCCACAAAAAGGGAGACAAGTTGAAATGCGAGAATCACAGAGGCATCTCACTTTTGAGTACATCATACAAAATCTTTACCACAATACTTAAAAACAGAATGGAACACTTTGCAGAAAACATCATCGGAGAGTACCGGGCTGGGATCAGGAGGAACAGATCAACAAGTGATCAATTGTTCACAGCAAGGCAGATCCTAGCAAAATGCTGGGAATTTGACGTCGATGTATATCAGCTGTTCATTGACTTCAAACAGGCTTATGATAGTATCAGTAGAGAGAAACTGTATGATGTACTCTTGAACTTCAAAATCCCTACGAAGTTAGTAAGACTGGTAAAAGCAACCATGGATAATACAAAATGTAGAGTCAAGATAGGAGGAGAGCTCACAGATGAATTCATGGTATCACAGGGCCTCAAACAAGGTGATGGTTTAGCCCCAACACTTTTTAACCTGAGTTTGGAATATGCCATAAGGAAAACTTACCACCTTAACACGAATCCCAACACATACTTTCATAGCAGCCAGATCATAGGATATGCAGACGACCTTAACATTGTAGGAAGATCCCTAGCAGCCATACACGAAGTATTTGAGCCTTTAGAGACAGCAGCCAAGGAGGGTAATGACGAGGTAATGACGAGCTGTACACTATTTACAAAGCTCCCAGTCTCCCCACACAGGTCAGACTGAATAGACTGAGATGGGCCGGTCACGTGCAGAGGATGCCGTCATCGCGAACCCCAAAAAGATTGCTGGAGTGGCACCCAGGTGGTAGAAGACCAATTGGACGACCAAGGCTGCGATGGGAGGATGAAGTTGGGAGAGATGGAACAAGATTGTTAAGAGTGTCAGATTGGAGGGTCGAAGCGGAGGACAGGAGGAGTTGGAGGCGAAGAATACTGGAGGCTAAGGCTCGATATGGGCTGTAGGGCCATCGAAGAAGAATTGATGGATGGAATTTTGTCTATGGAAAAACGCATAAAATGTCTATGGATGTGATCTCTCTGAAATCGGGAATCTGTCAGTTGCTGTTTGCGAGCCGATAGTTTGACATCTGTCGCGGTACATTCGAATCATCTTATTATAAATTAAACCGTTTCCGGCCCGGTATCTGCAGCTCCGCAAGTCAATATCGACCTTGAACATTTCATTTCGTGTAACTAGTTTGCTGTGTTTGCGTGTCCAGTGACCTCCAGAACCGCAACTGAATCTAGAAGGATGGAGGACTACGTATCTGGGAGCACCGAGAGGGAGAGTTCGGAACAATCGGAGGGTGTGTTATTGCCTCGTGTTAAGTCTGAGCCTGAACCGGCTACCTGGGAAGTCAACAGAGACGGCGATAACATTTCGGAGCGACTAAATCTAGAAACGAGTTCGATGAATATCACAATTGTCAAGGTTGAGTCTCTCAGTAATGAAACCGATTTTAAAGAGGGTGATGTGAATAACGAAGATATAGAAAATGATTCGATGGACCCCAATAATGTTAAAATTAAGTTTCCGGATGGCGAAAACAATTGTATACGCGACGACACGTTCGCTTTAGATATAGGTGTGTCATACAGTATTGTAAAGCAAGATCCAGAAGAATTACAAGTGTCTGAAACCAAACCGTTCGAAATACAGGTAGAATTACATAGTAATTGGCCTAATCATTCAGACGTAAAGCCATTTAAATGTTTAACCTGTAGCGAACGGTTTAAAACAAAATTAGAGTTAAAAAAACATTGTACTACTCATTTGGATCTAAAATTATTGGAATGTTCAATTTGCTTTAAATCGTATAAATTTAAATCACAACTAAAATCTCATTTGCTTTCTCACTCGGATGTAAGAACATTTGAATGTTCCACGTGCAACAAATCGTTTAAAAATAAAGGAGACTTAAAACAACATTTTATAACTCATTCTGATTTAAAACTGTTTGATTGTTCAACGTGCAACAAATGCTTTAAAACTAAAAATGAGTTAAAACTACATTTTATGACTCATTCTAATGTAAAACTGTTTGAATGTTCAACGTGCAACAAACCTTTTATATTAAAATCACAATTGAAATCTCATATGCTCACTCATTCAGATGTAAGACTGTTTGAATGTTCAGTTTGCTATAAGTCGTATAAAACAAAATCAAAATTAAAAACTCATTTGCTTGCTCATTCGGATGTAAGACCATTTGTATGTTCAACGTGCAACAAATCGTCCAAAAACAAATCGCATTTAAAATCCCTTTTGCTTTCTCATTCTGATGTTAAAACATTCGAGTGTTCAACTTGCAAAAAAATGTTAAAAACAAAACGGGAATTAAAAGGACATTATCTTACTCATTCAGGAGTAAAACCATTTGATTGTTCAATGTGTAACAAATCGTTTACACTTAAATCAAAATTAAAAGAACATTTTATTACTCATTCTGATGTAAAACTGTTTGATTGTTCAACGTGCAACAAATCCTTTGAAACAAAAAGAAACTTAAATAAACATTTTATTTCTCATTCTGATGTAAAACTGTTTGATTGTTCAACGTGCAACAAATCCTTTAAATCTAAATATGAATTAAAACAACATTTTATTACTCATTCTGATGTAAAACTGTTTGATTGTTCAACGTGCAAAAAATCCTTTAAAACAAAAAAAAACTTAAATAATCATTTTATTACTCATTCTGATGTAAAACTGTTTGATTGTTCAACGTGCAACAAATCCTTTAAAACAAAAAGAAACTTAAATAAACATTTTATTTCTCATTCTGATGTAAAACTGTTTGATTGTTCAACGTGCAACAAATCCTTTAAATCTAAATATGAATTAAAACAACATTTTATTACTCATTCTGATGTAAAACTGTTTGATTGTTCAACGTGCAACAAATCCTTTAAAACAAAAAAAAACTTAAATAAACATTTTATTTCTCATTCTGATGTAAAACTGTTTGATTGTTCAACGTGCAACAAATCCTTTAAAACTAAATATGACTTAAAAAATCATTTTATTACTCATTCTGATGTAAAACTGTTTGATTGTTCAACATGCAACAAATCCTTTAAAACTAAATATCAATTAAAAAAACATTATATTACTCATTCTGATGTAAGACTGTTTGATTGTTCAACGTGCAACAAATCCTTTAAAACTAAATATGAAATAAAAATACATTTTATTACTCATTTAGATGTAAAACTGTTTGATTGTTCAACGTGCAACAAATCCTTTAAAACTAAAGCATGCTTAAATAATCATTTTATTACTCATTCTGATGTAAGACTGTTTGATTGTTCAACGTGCAACAAATCCTTTAAAACTAAATATGAATGTAAAAAACATTATATTACTCATTCTGATGTAAGACTGTTTGATTGTTCAACGTGCAACAAATCCTTTAAAACTAAATATCAATTAAAAAAACATTATATTACTCATTCTGATGTATGACTGTTTGATTGTTCAACGTGCAACAAATCCTTTCAAACTAAATATGAATTAAAAGGACATTATCTTACTCATTCAGGAGTAAAACCATTTGATTGTTCAATGTGTAACAAATCGTTTACACTTAAATCAAAATTAAAACAACATTTTATTACTCATTCTGATGTAAAACTGTTTGATTGTTCAACGTGCAACAAATCCTTTAAAACTAAATATGAATTAAAAAGACATTTTATTACACATTCTGGTGTAACACTGTTTGATTGTTCAACGTGCAACAAATCCTTTAAAACTAAAGCATCCTTAAATAATCATCTTATTACTCATGCTGATGTAAAACTGTTTGATTGTTCAACGTGCAACAAACCTTTAAAACTAAATATGACTTAAAAAAACATTTTATTTCTCATTCTGTTGTAAAACAATTTGAATCTACAACGTGCTACCAATCGTTTAAAACAAAATCAATTTTAAAATCTCATCTGCTTTCTCATTTGATGTAAGACTATTGAAATGTTCAACGTGCAACAAATCGTTTAAAACTAAATCTTTAAGTGACATTTAATTTTTTTTATCATTCGGATAAAACTATATGAATGTTTAACGTGTACCAAACCGCTTAAATTAAAATCACTTTTTTAAATACATGTTCATATGAAGATGTAAGACTTTTTGAATATTCAATGCCCAACAAATTGTTTAAAACAATCAAAGCATTATAATGACATTTTATTACTCATTCGCATGTGTAGCAATTTGAATGTTATGAATAAAATGTTTAAAAGATACTCTCAATTAGAACATCATTATCTTTCTCATTCAGAAATAAACTCATTTAAATGCTCAATGTGCATCAAACCGAAAACAAAATCAAATTTAAAAAGACATTTGATAACTCATTCTGCTGTAAAACAATTTGAATGTTTAACGTGCTGTAAACGGTTTAAAACAAAATTATATTTAAAAATACATTTGCGTATTAATTCCGATGTACAATAATTTAATTGTTTTACACGCAACAAACGGTTTAAAAGATAGCCAAACTTTAAAAATACATTTGCTTAGTCATTCGATGTGAAATTTCAACGTGCGTGTTAACCATTTAAAAGAAAGTATTTGCAAAACTAGATGTTAACCATTTCAATTTTCTACATGGAAGAAACCATATAAAACAAGAAGCTTTTGAAAGTAGTATGCCATGGTTCAGGTGTAAAACAATTCGGATGTTGTATGTGCTGAAAACGGATTGCAGTTAATTCAATATTTGCTCATCCACTCGGAAGGAAAACCATTTTTGCGTCGGATGTGTTCAAATGAAAGTTAGGTTAAAAAAAATCACCCGCGTATTGTCAGTGAAAATAGGCAGGTAGTGTCTGGGGTGTAGAGGACCACATGTGGCTACCGAACGATTATTGAATAACAGGGAGGAGGACTCGGAGTTTCCAGAGTGCGCGGTTTTCGATGTCTGTATTACATCAACTTGTATTTAGGATTATAATAGAACATGTGTTATGCTATTTTAATCATAGTATCGCCCTAGTAGTTCTAAAGTGACTGTCAATAATACATTTTTGCCTATTGTCACTTTCAAAACTCTAGTCTGTTGTGGTTAAGCCGGTGATGGATTGTAAACTTTGGAAATAAATGTATACGAATATCTGCTTTTTCCTTTTGTACCTCCTTCATCTCCCGCTTCATAGAAATCAATCATCCCGAAGATAAAAATTGCAATGAATAAAGGAATTTTGTTCTTTCTAGATTGAAGACTCAATAAATAAACAATAAGTAGGTATGTTCCTTGTGAAAGTATATTTGTTGTGTTGTATATACGGATATGTTAGCTGCCACCTTCCATTATATGAATTATTTAAAATGTACTTTGTTAGGAAGTTCTTATTGAAATATCTTCTTTCGCAGGTGGTTCGCGAATCAAATAGAAACTGAATATAAAGCTATATGACGTGCATCCTTCCAGTGCCGCTTGTCAGCAAATTTTTGGAAATAATAAATAAACTGATGATGATTTATTAAAATACATATTACAACAGTTTCTTGGCCGAGTCCGGAGGTCAGATTAGGTTTACTAATGAGCGGCTTGGCAGGATGTGGACGTGGTGACAGATCCTCCAATTGTACCATACACACCACTATATGTGGGTCATTATATTACTGTCTCGTTGACAATGTTGGGCTGTTTCCATGATATGTGCTACTGGGCGATTGTTAGTAAAATGCTTTGACACGGGGTGAAACATGAAGATTACTCGTGCTCCACTCCCGATCTCGAAGCAATTTCTCACAACGTATTGCCCAGTGTTTATTCGCTAATGTAATCATTATTATGTTAATTAAGACTGCTCCGGGAGGTAAAGTGATATGAGATTGAAACCAATATTTACTATTTACAATTATATTTAAACACACAAACATACAATATACAAAAAGAAAGAAACAAGATCACTTATAAACAAAAGATGACTTACTTGCTATCCGTTGGCCAACGACTTAAAACTACTCCGTCACTGAATTAACACTACTTGATCTGATCTGCGAAGTCGACGCTGACGCTGTTGTGGCCAGCACGAGGACTTCTGGAGGCTGTATGGCACAGAAGGATGCCCGGCGTCCACTTCCATCTCCCGGGCTGAGGGGCATCACGCAGATGATGGATCGCGGAGGGCACGGGTCTTCTTCACAGTGACAGCGGTGGCCAGCATCAAGCCCCAATGGTGATTAGCTGGCGCCATGCAGCACGTATCGCGAACTTTTTAGAATATCTCCCCGAAGTCCGGTATAACACTTCGCGATCTTTTGAGACTATCTCCCCCGGCGCGCGTCCGCCGAGGGAGAGATGTTCCTTTCACCGGAGGCCGGTGGTAGACTGACTCGCTCGAGAGCTGCCCGGAACTCTGCAGGGTGGGGGGTTAGATCATCCCCTCCCAAAGTGTGGCCACTCTCTGCACTCTTTGCGATACCGGGGCAGAACGCTATTTTTTTTCACTCACAGAATTGCCACTATCACTATTATTGTTTTTAAATTGTCTTTCATAATCTTATCACTAATTAAAAATTAAACTTAACTAAGATCAAACAAGCCTCCAGAGAGAAAACGCATTTTCGGTCATGTAAAATTTGTCTAGTACAATCTCACCTATTATGCCATGAAATATGGCTATATCACGATAACTAGTGATATATAATAGATGATATAGCTGTGAATTACAGAGGTCGATATAAATTAAATAATTACATGGAAACAGTACGCTTGGCTCCATAGGTCGGCAATAAGGTAACGGCAACAGTAATGGACAGACCTCTAGTAATGGACAAAAGTTTTTAAAAATTTTAAAAAGAAGAAATATTGAACATTTTTTCATACTTTCAACATTGAACTATAAATGCTTCTCTGTCAACTGACATAAATTTCATTCCAATCCGCATTTATACGACCCCACGCGAACGACATTTGCAAAATTCATAATTTCTTGCAGAATTCATTAGTGAGGTGAGTAGATGTTTTGTAATAATTCGTAGAAATCTTAGTAATTACTTATTATATAATTGAATAATGCGTTTTGTAGACATATCAGAGATACGAAATCATACTAAATTCATACGTACCATAGCTACTTGTACGGTTTGTCAAATTTGAATGTTCATTACTGAGTATCGATTTTCAATACGAACCAGTGATGGACAAAAATGATCATAATTGAGTATACTTGTTTACATCGCAATTAAAGTTAATTTATGACAATTTAAATCTGTAATGTCAGGTTTCTTGTAAAATTATGCTTATAATACTGATAAAAGCAAGAGATTCAGTCATGAACATGGATGTATAATACTGGTAGTCCATGTGTGGGTCGCAAATGAGGGTATCATTTTGTATATTTTCTTTTATAGCCATTGCTTTTATTGCAATTTTTTTGGGTGCCATTGCACCCAAAAAAATTATACACCGGAACAAATGGAGCGTGCCGTAGACGCGTGAAAAAAGGAGAAGCAGTAGGTGCAGCAGCGTTAAAGTATGGTGTACCACGCATTACTCTTAAAAATAATGTCACCGGGAAAAGCCCTGCGGTTTGTATATGCAATGGGCCCAGCTACGATCCTTACGGCTCAAGAAGAGCTCACAAGGAAGTTACTAAGTGGAAGACTAACCATCCAGGTCAGGGGGCCAGTTATCTATGGGAAACACCTTCAGATGGCCGGAAAGACCCGATAAGATTTGGTACAAAATGGAAGACATTGTGGAAAGGATTAAAGAACCTTTTATAAAGTAATGGAGATGGAAAAATATTTACCTGACATCTTGTGCCCTAAGGAAGTGGTGCTAAGAATGATTTAAACTTAAAAAAAAGTTTTTGTTATACGTCCAATACTGAATGTCCATTAACAGGTATTGTTCATTACTGGTTGTCCATAATTAAATTTTATCTGTCCATCACTGGTGATTAGAAATGACTGTGGTCAACTTACTTTTTTTATTTAAACCTGACCCCTTTAATTATTTTCATTATTAAAAACGATTCCCAAAAGACCATTCTATTATTTTTTCACCTGATTTAATTACCTAAAATTATCTTTAAAACGGTCATTAAATCTAAAAACATTTTCTTAAACTGTCCATCACCTTATTTATTGTCTTCAATCTAAAAAGAATGAAATTCATTTATTTATTGCGTTTTTTTTAATATTCGGGATGATTCTTTCCTCTGGAGCGAGAGATGAAGGAGGTAAAAAATAAAAAGCGGGTAATCGTCTACATATATTTCCAAAGTTAACACTCCGTCACGAGCTTAACCAAAACAGATTAGTGTTTCGAAAGTGACAATAGGCAAAAATGTATTTTTGACAGTCGCTTAAGAAATACTAGGGGAAATACTAGAAATACCATACTACTCCTATGTTCTATGATAATTCTAAATACAAGTTGATGTAAGAACAGTCATCGAAATCCCGCGCACTCTGGAATCTCCGAGTCATTCAACAGTCGTTCGATAGCAACGATGTAGATCTCTATATCCCAGATACAACCTGCCTTATTTTCAGTTAATACGCGGGTGATTTTTTTAAGCATAACATTAATTTGATCACGTCCGACGCTCAAATGGTTTTTCTTCCGAGTGGATGAGCAAATATAGAATTAACTGTAATTCGTTTTTAGCAGGTAGAAAATTTAAATTGTTTAACATCTGAATGAACAAGGAAATGCCTTTTTAAATTTGATTTCAATTTAAACAGTTTGTTGCACGCAGAACATTTAAATGATTTTACATCTGAATGAATAAGCAAATGACTTTTTAAATGTGATTTCCTTTTAAACTGTTTATTGCACGTTGAGCATTTAAATGACATTATATCTGAATGAGATAGATAATGAGCATTAAGATTTGATTTTGATCTAAACAGTTTGTTACACGTAGAACATTTAAATGGTTTTATACCTGAATGAGCAAGAAAATGCATTTTTAAAATTGCTTTAGATTTAAACTGTTTGTTGCACGTAGAACATTCAAATAGATTTACATCAGAATGAATAAGCAAATGGCTTTTTAAATGTGATTTCCTTCTAAACTGTTTTTTGCACGTTGAGCAATTAAATAATTTTACATCAGAATGAATAAGCAAATGATTATTTAAATATGATTTCGTTATAAACGTTTTGTTGCACGTTAAACATTCAAACAGTTTTACATCTGAATGAATAAGTAAATGGCTTTTTAAATGTGATTTCGTTTTAAAGAGATTATTGCACGTAGAACATTCATATTGCCTTAAGTCTGAATGAATAAGAAAATGTTGTCTCAATTGTTTTTTTGTTTTAAAGCGTTTGCTGCACGCTGAGCATTCAAATAATTTTACAACTGTATGGGAAAGATCTTCTTTTAAATCTGATTTAATTTTAAATTGTTTGTTTCTTATCCCATATTTTTCTACGGGATCTTGCTTCACAATACTGCATGACACATCTATATCTACGGAGAACGTGTCGTCGTGTATAAAATCACTTTCATTTTCACTACCGGGAGGTTCAATCTTAACATTAGTGGGGGCCATCGCACCATTTTCTATATCATCCTTATAGTCTGCTTCATTCCTGAGAGACTCAACCTTGACAATTGTGATGTTCATCGAACTCGTTCCTATATTTGGTCCCTCTAAAATTTTATCGTGGTCTTCGTTGGTATCCCAGGTAGACGGTTCCGGGTCAGACTTAACACGGGGCATCGACACACTCCCCGATTGTCCCGGAGTCCTCCGCTCTGTGCTCCCAGACGATGCGCCTTCCATCTATCCAAATTCAGATCACTAGACTCGCAAAAGCCGCAAACACGTTACACCAAATGTACAACCTAATGTCGGTATATCTACTTGTGATACTTCGCTATTTAAGACAAATAAGGAAACAATAATGTCACTGTCGTTACTAGTTGTGTACGCAGCGGGTTAGAAATGTTTCACTTGCACATTTGAGAAGGTTTTGTCTTTATAGTTCCGACGCAAGGCGTAGATTCATTTACCTACTGGCGAGTGGCGAATTGATGACAGATTCCAGACGTCAGATCAATTATTCGCATAGACAAATTTTCGCACTTTTTCATAGATATCACGAGTCTACAAACTTTTTTCCAATGCCGCCGTCTCAAATTTTACTTTCAATATGGCATTGTCTTTTCCCTAATAAACTAAATATATTAATATATAATAACCTTCATCCCCTCGAACTCATCAAATCACAAATAATACTGCCGATCTCCCTCAGCATATAAAACATTCGATATTCGTATACAAATTAAGTGACAGGAGTATGTGCAGTTATTCAATTTCGTGAGTTTACATTTAAAAAACTCTTCTAATATATTAAATGTACATTGAATGAATAAACGCAGTTAATGTACAACGTCGGGATGTTACCTCAAAATTCATAGTATTGCTTTCAATGCAGACATGTTTAACTTGTATTCTAACTAGCTAACTGATCGCCACACTGTTCTTTCCTAAACCACTTCTTGATTCCTTAACATTTATACATTGTGTCGTGTCGCATGTCGATTTCTCAATTTGCCTACTTGGCCGACATTTAATGTTTGATCGTGCCATGTTTTCTCGGTATTCCACCTTTTCACGCAGCGTACATATAATTTAATTTTCTTTTTTTTTCATGTACCCAAATCATTTTTATTACTTGTATTATTTTATATTATTCAGATAATCTCATCATATGTTGAAGTATTTGTAAAAAAATTCGGTGTAAGAGTGATGGTATGCACACGTTGATGATAACGGACTTTCTATTAGAAATTATATTGTGGATTAGGCGGGAATTTTCGTCTTAAAGAATGTCTCCGCGAGTAGACAAATATCAATAATGTGTGATGGAATATATACGTGGTGAAGGGGTTGATAAAAACAGGTTTGTTTTGAAATGTTTATTTAAAAAGTACATTTATATCAAGGCTTACACTAGCGTATACAAATACAACAGCGGCCACTTACAAAATGAATAACTTCAGCCCACATAATGAAAACACTTTCACCTCCTCTCGCCCGCCGCAGCTCTGGCCATGAAGGCTCGTGTAGGAATCATTTCCTCCAGACACTACCGGCTTATCCTCGCTGTTTACAAGCGTGGGATTTAGTTCAGATTCTTTTGAACCGTTTTTGCAGGTCGAACGCTCAAAAATTATGTCTGCTGACAAAATGCCAAATGTATTAACTTCGTTTTCACTTAACACCACTAGTTTTCTGCAAATATTTTCGTTATATTTAAATCGGTTTGTTGCATGTTGAACATTCTAACGATTTAACATCTGAATAAGAAAGCAAAGAACACTTTACACACCGCTTTAATCTTTGCGCTTTAAGGCTGAAAACTGTCTGATAAATTGAAATGCTACTGAATATGAAACTTTAGTCTAATATCTTAGACGAATGTGCGGAAAATCTGTGTATGATAGTGTCGAATGGAAACATAAGAAGTGGTGCATTGTTATTAGCAAACTAATGAATGGAACATTAAGATGGTTTGGACACATGGAAAGAATGAATGAAGAAAGAATGGTAAAAAAGTATGTGTTAACGACGTAAACAGAACTAGAAATAGAGGAAGACCGAGGAAAAGGTGGCACGATAAAATAAATCAAATATTGAATGTCGCCTACGCGAGGAGTCGGAGAAATGGACGTGCGTGCACGGGAGGATGTATGGATGTTGAGGAAACGAGAAGTAAATTTGTTCCTTTTCACTGCTCTTCTGTGAATGTGTACATACTGTATGTTTGAAACGAAACGGTAAGGATTTATTTTCTTTTATTAATATATAAATCTAAGCCTAAATGGTTTTTCTTCCGAGTGGACTTATGTGTGACTTTTTTTTTTTTTTTAAATTTTAAAAAAAGACTAACACCAAAGATTTAAATCAATGATATAAGAATTTATTTTACAATCTTCAATGTGAGCAGAAAATAGCTCATTATTATGAAGAAGGAATCTGGTCGTGTCCAGGCTCGAACCCAAGTCCCCTTGATCAGAAGCCAAGCGTTCTACCCCTAGACCACCACCCGAATGGTTTTTCGACTTATGTGGAAAGTATGATTTTGTTTTAAGCCGTTTGTTGCAAGTTGCACATTCAAATAGTTTAACATCAGAATGAGCAAGGAAATTAGCATTTCGATATGATTTTGATCTAAACTGTTTCTTGCACGTTGAACATTCAAATAGTTTAACATCAGAATGATTAATCAAATGTCTTTTTAAATCTGATTTTCTTTTAAACTCTTTGTCGCACGTTAAACATTCAAATAGTTTTACATCAGAATGAGTTAGGAAATGTCGATTTAGATTTGATTTTGATCTAAACTGTTTGTCGCACGTTAAACATTCAAATATTTTTACATCAGAATGAATAAGCAAATGGCTTTGTAATTCTGATTTCCTTTTAAACTCTTTGTCGCACGTTAAACATTCAAACAGTTTTACATCAGAATGAATGAGCAAGTGGCTTTTTAATTGGAACTTTCTTTTAAACCGTTTGTTGCATGTATCACATTTAAATGATTGTACATCTGAATGAACAGGGAAATGTTTTTTTAAATCGAATTTTGTTTTAAACCGTTTATTGCACGTTGAACATTCAAACAGTTTTATATCAGAATGAGTAAGGAAATGAGCATTAAGATTTGATTTTGTACTAAACTGTTTGTTGCACGTTAAACATTCAAATAGTTTTAAATCAGAATGAATAATCAAGTGACTTTTTAAAGCTGATTTTGTTTTAAAATATTTGTTGCACATTGAGCATTTAAATGACATTATATCTGAATGAGAAAGATAATGATATTTTAATTCTGATTTTCTTTTAAACAGTTTGTTGCAGGTAAAACATTTAAATGATTTTTCATCTGAATGAGACCGGAAATGAGATATTAGATTTGATTTAGATTTAAACGGTTTGTTGCACGTTGAACATTCAAATAGTTTTACATCAGAATGAATAAGCAAATGGCTTTTAAGTACGATTTCCTTTTAAACTGTTTATTGCAAGTTGAACATTCAAATCGTTAAATATCAAAATGAATTGGCAAATTGACATTGAATCTTGATTTAATTTTAGATGGTTTGTTTCTGGACCCATCTATTTCTACAGGGTCTTGCTTCACAATACTGTATGACACATCTATATCTACGGAGAATGTGTCGTCGTGTATAAAATCGTTTTCACTACCGGGAGGCTCAATCTTGATATTAGTGAGGGACATCGAATCATTTTCTAAATCGGCGTTATTATCATCCTTATAGTCTGCTTCGTTTCTGAGATACTCATACTTGGCAATTGTGATGTTCATCGAACTCGTTTCTATCTTTGGTCGCTCCAAAATAATATTGTCGTCTTCGTGTGTATCCCAGATAGCCGGGTCCGGCTCAGACTTAACACAGGACATTGACACACTCCCAGATTGTCCCGGACTCCAAGACACGGCGCCTTCCATCCCTATTTAGGTTCTTGTGGTCACTGGACACGTAACAGTCGCAAACATAGTACACAAAACGACATGTAAAATGTAGATTACTGTTCGATTCACTTCACTGTTTAATACAAATAATGAGTTACACAAATCAATACGTGTCCGGCTGTCGTAGTGAAAGTTTCTTGACGTTTATACATTCATTTCCATAGACGCGTTGTTTTAATTTATATAATACTGGCCCCAGACTCATGCCATGTTTAGGCAAGATGCCATATATTATGTGAGAAAACAAAAAAAACAATCACGTCTCGAGTCTAGTTTTATCAAGCCGTAAAGTTAAAATTAAAACTCTGCCATCCATCTGACAGCTGTCAAATGTCAAACAATTTTGATAAAAAATTTGTGACTTTTTCGAAACAATTAATTTAATAAACATGTTTAACATTATATATAATTAAATGTGTTAGTAAGTTGCTCTCGACACGGGGTGAAACATGACGATCAGTCGTATCTCACTCCATATCTCGAAGCATTCTCTCACAACGTATTAAATCTCACCTATTATGCCATGAAACATGACTTTATCAAATGCATTACGCATTTAATAAATATATTGTTGAAAATGTTTAAATGAAAATGTTAAAATGAGTTACACAAATCAATACTTGTCCGGCTGTCTTTTTGAAAGCTTCTTGACATTTATACATACATTTCCATAGACACGTTGTTTTTAATTTATATAATATTGGCTCCAGACTTATGCCATGTTAAGGCAAGTGACGACTTTCATATTGCCATATATTATGTGAAAAACAACAAACCAATGCCAATGCCGCGCCGTTTTGAAAGTATTTACCAGGCCGTATTCAGATAGAGTATATTTGCAATATTTAGCTTTTCTGGGCCGAAAGTATGGGATCTCGTATTTTATTTAGATTATAAATGTGAAATGAATGTAAAATACGACTAAGATCGTATTATTTCTCCTTACATACGCGTTACAAACATTTTAATACTTTACATTTGTGTTTCCGCAGCGCCGGTATGTCAATTGTTCTCTGTCTAGCCTCCCTCCTCGTGCCGGACCATTTGTAAAGTATTTATATTCATTTCCATCAGTGTGTTTACTTTATAAAAGTACTATTAATGTATTAAACGCACAATGAATTGCATAATATAGTTTGTATACAACTTTGGTATTTGTAAAATGATCAAAATAATCTTTTGATATAATCTCAAAAATCATAATATTTTAACATTTTCAACAATATATTTATTAAATGTGTAATGAATTGAATTAAATATAATGTTAAACATGTTTATTGAATTAATTGGTTCGAAAATGTCACCAATTTTCTATCAAAATATGTTGACATTTGACAGCTGTCAGATCGATGGCAGAGTTTTAATCTTAACTTTACGGCTTGATAAAACTAGACTCGAGACGGGATTGTTTTTTTTGTTTGCTCACATAATATATGGCATCTTGCCTAAGCTTGGCATGAGTCTGGGGCCAGTATTATATAAATTAAAACAACGCGTCTATGGAAATTAACCTATAAACGTCAAGAAACTTTCACAACGACAGCCGGACACGTATTGATTTGTGTAACTCATTATTTGTATTAAACAGTGGTGTGAATCGAACAGTAATCTACATTTTACATGTCGTTTTGGGTAATATGTTTGCGGCTGTTACGTGTCCAGTGACCACAAGAACCTAAACAGGAATGGAAGGCGCCGTGTCTGGGAGTCCGGGACAATTTGGAAGTGTGTCAATGTCCTGTGTTAAGTCTGAGCCGGACCCGGCAATCTGGGATACACACGAAGACGACAATATTATTTTGGAGCGACCAAAGATAGAAACGAGTTCGATGAACATCACAATTGTCAAGGTTGAGTCTCTCAGAAATGAAGCAGACTATAAGGATGATGACATGAATAACGCAGTTGCAGAAAATGATTCGATGGCCCCCACTAATGTCAAGATTGAGCCTCCCGGTAGTGAAAACGATTTTATACACGACGACACATTCTCCGTAGATATAGATGTGTCATACAGTATTGTGAAGCAAGACCCTGTAGAAATAGATGGGTCCAGAAACAAACCATCTAAAAGTAAATCAGGATTCAATGTCAATTTGCCAATTCATTCTGATATTAAACGATTTGAATGTTCAACTTGCAATAAACAGTTTAAAAGGAAATCAGAATTACAAAGCCATTTGCTTATTCATTCTGATGTAAAAATATTTGAATGTTTAACGTGCAAAAAACACTTTAAAACGAGTTCACTTTTAAAAAGGCATTTGCTTATTCATTCTGATGTAAAACTATTTGAATGTTCAACGTGCAACAAACAGTTTAAAAGGAAATCAAATTTAAAAAGCCATTTGCTTGTTCATTCTGATGTAAAATCATTTAAATGTTTTACGTGCAACAAACTGTTTAAAAGAAAAATAACATTAGAATATCATTATCTTTCTCATTCAGATATTAAGTCATTTAAATGCTCAATGTGTAACAAACAGTTTAAAACGAAATCACAATTAAAAACCCATTTGCCAATTCATTCTGATATTAAGCGATTTGAATGTTCAACTTGCAATAAACAGTTTAAAAGGAAATCACATTTAAAAAGCCATTCGCTTATTCATTCTTATGTAAAACTATTTAAATGTTCAACTTGCAATGAACAGTTTAAAAGAAAATCAATTTTGAAAAGCCATTTGCTTATTCATTCTGATATAAAACTATTTGATTGTTCTACGTGCAACAAACAATTTAAAAGAAAATCACATTTAAAAAGCCATTTGCTTGTTCATTCTGATGTAAAACTATTTGAATGTTCAACGTGCAACAAACATTTTCATAGAAAATCAGATTTAAAATGTCATTTGCTTATTCATTCTGATGTAAAACTATTTGAATGTTCAACGTGCAATAAACGGTTTAAAACAAAATGCGAGTTAAAAAAACATTTCCCTGTTCATTCAGATGTACAATCATTTAAATGTGATACGTGCAACAAACGGTTTAAAAGAAAGTTCGAATTAAAAAGCCACTTGCTCATTCATTCTGATGTAAAACTATTTGAATGTTCAACTTGCAATAAACAGTTTAAAAGGAAATCAGAATTACAAAGCCATTTGCTTATTCATTCTGATGTAAAAATATTTGAATGTCTAACGTGCAACAAACAATTCAGATCAAAATCAAATCTAAATAGCCATTTCCTTACTCATTCTGATGTAAAACTATTTGAATGTTCAACATGCAATAAACTGTTTAAAACAAAACTATATTTAAAAAGACATTTGCTTGTTCATTCTGATGTAAAATCATTTAAATGTTTTACGTGCAACAAACTGTTTAAAAGAAAATCAGAATTAGAAAGTCATTATCTTTTTCATTCAGATATTAAGTCATTTAAATGCTCAATGTGCAACAAACAGTTTAAAACGAAATCACAATTAAAAAGCCATTTGCTTATTCATTCTGATGTAGAACTATTTAAATGTTTAACTTGCAATGAACAGTTTAAAACGAAATCACAATTTAAAAGCCATTTGCTTATTCATTCTGATGTAGAACTATTTGAATGTTCAAATTGCAACAAACTGTTTAAATTTAAATCAAATTTAAAAAGGCATCTCCTTATTCATTCAGATGTAACACAATTTCAAATTTCTACGTGCTAAAAACGGATTACAGTTAATTCTATATTTGCTTATCCACTCGGAAGAAAAACCATTTGAGCGTCGGACGTGATCAAATGAAAGTTATGCTTAAAAAAAATCACCCGCGTATTGACAGTGAAAGTAGGCAGGTTGTGTCCGGGATGTAGAGAACCACATCGTGGCTATCGAACGACTATTCAATGACTCGGAGATTCCAGAGTGCGCGGTTATCGATGGCTGTTTGTATATGTTCTAGTATTTAGAATTTTAATCGTAGAATCACCCTAGTATTTCTAAAGTGACCGTTAATAATTCATTTCTGCCTGTTGTAGCTTTCGAAATACTAGTCTGTTATGGCGGAGTATATACTTTGGAAATAAATGTATACAAATATCTGCTTTTTCCTTTTGTTCCTCCTTTGTCTCTCACTTCAGAGTAAATAGTCATCCCGAATGAATTTTTTGTGTTGTATGTACAGATATGTTAGCTATCACCTTCCATAATGTGAATAATTTGTACTTTGTAAGGAAGCTCTTATTGAAATATCTTTTCTTCAGATGGTTCACGAATCTAATAGAAACTGAATATAAAGCTATTTGATACGTGCATCCTCCCAGTGCTGACAAGCGGTTGGGAAATAATAAAGAAATCGATGACGATTTGTTAAAATATGTATTACAACAGTTTCCTCGATAGCAAATATGCAGGTGCCCGTGATTGTCGCCACAGCAACCTCTACATCCGTCATGCTCGAACGAGAACTCGGCGCTTGTGGTTGCTTGGCATGAGTCTGGAGGCCAGATTTGGCTTACCAGGGCTTGGCATGATGTGGACGTGGTGACAGATCGTCCAATCGTACACACTACTATATGTGGGTCATTTCCTAAGATACATAATGATATGAACCTAAGATAATGTTCAGCTGTTTTCATGATATGTGCTAGTGGCCGATAACTGGTGATATAAATCAAATCAAATCAGTTTGTTTCATCAATAGACATTACAAAATTAAGGTTTCAGATATCTATTGAGAACAGAAACGCATGAGAGATGGTTCAACATTAGGAAGACAAGACACTCTCCAAAATCAAGATTCAAAATCTTCTGAACGTACTTTCACTACCTCTGACGTCTACCATCTACTGATCATGGATATAATTGTGTGGATTAGTTCAAGTTCAACTGAACTCTGCCGATGCCGGTCCCAAGCCCGGATGAAAAAGGAAGGAGGGTTTGCGAGCAAGGTTAGCAGTCTACATGCCATATAAAACAACCCAAGCTCACAGTACAGAGAAGATAGCCTCGGACAATACAGAACTACTCTGCAATGAGTACGATAACAGATCAAAAGTAGAATTGCCTGCTGGAATACAATGTCATGGAATAAGAGAGATCAAGAAATAAACATAAAATAGATATACGTGGTGTTTCTGAAACAAAGAAAAAGGCAAAGGGACGTAAAGGTCAGACTACATCCTTATTTATAGTTAAAAGAACAAAAGCGAGAGAGCACATTCCGGAGTTGGATTGATTATACATAATTAATATGAGTCAAACATAGACGACATAGCATACATTAAAGAAAGACTTCCGAAGACCACTTTAAAATTCCGAAAGAATACTGTTCATATAATATCGACACACGCACCAGATATTACAAAACCCAAAGAACAGACGGAAGACTTCTACAATAGACTGCAACAACTCTCGGACGATTTACCGGCCCAAGACCAAATACCAAATAACTGGGCCACTTGAATGCCAGAATTGGTAACCACCCATTGAGCGGAGTTAAACAAAAGTACAACGAACCAACAGTAAAATGTTTCTTCAGTTAGTTCGCGAATCTTTTGGACTTAAGGATATGGGACAGCAGCCCACGCAAGACCCCGCCTACGTTTGATCTCAGCTTCTTGGTTGTCTCCGCCCAGCTTGACCATGTGTCCCAGATACACATACGCATCAACTATTTCAATGATCCTTCCCTCCGACGTCACTGGTTGTGGGCGCTCTGAAGCACATATCATCTTTGTTTTGGAGTAGTTCATGTTCATACCCACAGAGATTTTCAAACGCTGAATGAAATTGTCAGTAAAGAATATAGAGAAGAATAAAGTATTATGAAACGATCACCGCATCGGTTTAGACATATGGAATATTAAAGAAAGAATTGACGTGCGTGTATGACTCGCTGTATGTGTATGTGTAGAAATTGAGATAAGTGTGTGAGAGTAGTGTTGTGTGGCAGTCCACTCTCTCTGCCCACTCTTCCAGAGAAACAGCGGGATGGTTGGTGCAAGACTTGCACAGCAGTGTACACGTATACCCGCATGTACGGGCTATACATTCAGTTATGTATATTTCCCTCTCCCATCCGTCTCCACTACAGGTCACCCTACACTACCTACCACCACACTTGCATCTCCTGCAGGTCTGTTTTCTCTTTTATTAATCTGTGATGGATGGAATTTTGTGAAATTAACATGAAAGTCTAATTTATCTACAAAACCTAGTTCTTATAACCTCGAAGAAGGTCCCTCTAGAGCAGTGCTTCCCAGCGTGGTGCGTAAGCCCCACCGGGGGGCATTTCAATGTCTTGGGGGGCAATGGGCAAATCATTAATATGTGTAATATTATGTCAACACCCAATTATGACAAACTTACCCTGCGAAAGAAGATATTTCAATAAGAACTTCCTTACAAAGTACATTTTAAATTATTCATATTATGGAAGGTGGCAGATAACATATCTGTATATACAACATAACAAATACATTTTTACAAGGAACATATTGCTCATTTATTAGGTCTTCAATCTAGAAAGAATGAAATTCCTTTATCCATTGCAATTTTTATCTTCGGGATGATTATTTACTATAATGCGGGATATGAAGGAGTTACAAAAGGAAAAAGCAGATATTGGTATACATTTATTTCCAAAGTTTACACTCCTTCAAAGGCTTAACCACAACAGACTAGTGTTTCGAAAGTGACAATAGGCAAAAATGTATTACTGTCAGTCACTTTAGAGAAAGTAGAGAGATACTACAATTAAAATAGCATAAAACACAAGTTCTATTATAATCTTATATACAAGTTGACATAAAACAGCCATCGAAAACCCCACACTTCGTTAGCCACGATGTGGTCCTCTACACCCCAGTATATACCAGTATATTTTCACTACCAGTATATTTTCACTGTCAATACGCGGATGATTTTTTTTAAATATAACATTCATTTGAATACATCCGACACACAAATGGTTTTCCTTCCCAGTGGATGAGCAAATATTGAATTAACTACAATCCGTTTTCAGCACATAGGACATCTAAATTGTTTTACACCTGAACCAGGGAATACTACTTTCAAATGCTGAACTTGTTTTATATGGTTTCTTCCATGTAGAAATGGTTAACATCTAGTTTTGCAAATATTTTATTTTAAATGATTAACACGCACGTTGAAATTTCACATCGAATGACTAAGCAAGTGTATTTTTAAGTTTGGCTTTCTTTTAAACCGTTTGTTGCAAGTTGCACATTCAAATAGTTCTACATCAGAATGAATAAGCAAATGGCTTTTTAAATTTGATTTCCTTTTAAACTGTTTGTTGCAAGTTGAACATTCAAATAGTTTTACATCAAAATGAATAAGCAAATGGCTTTTCAAATCTGATTTCGCTTTAAACTGTTTATTGCACATTGAGCATTTAAATGACTTAATATCTGAATGAGAAAGATAATGATATTCTAATTGTGATTTTCTTTTAAACAGTTTGTTGCACGTAAAACACTTAAATGATTTTACATCAGAATGAACAAGGAAATGTTTTTTTAAACATAATTTTGTTTTAAACCGTTTATTGCATGTTGAACATTCAAAAAGTTTTATATCAGAATGAATAAGCAAATGGCTTTTTAAATTAGATTTCGTTTTAAACTGTTTGTTGCACATAGTGGAAGAAAATGTGAAAAACAGTATTATTGGTTTCAGACCTATAAACGAGCGAATATGTGTTCTCCGTATTAAAACCAGATTCTTTAACGTTTCAATGATAAACGTGCATGCAGAGACTGAAGATAAGGATGATACAATTAAGGACACTTTTATCATAAATTGGAACATGTTTTTGTCTCAATACCTTCGAACGATATAAAAATTGTTATAGGTGATTTCAATGCGAAAATAGGTCGAGACACAGCACACCAACATATTACAGGAAGACACAGCCTACATGTGGATAGTAATAACAATGGGTTCCGAGTCATAGATTTTGCTGGGTCCAGGAATATGGTCATATCATCCACACAGTTACCTAGGAAAGACATATACAAGTGGACGTGGACCTCTCCAAATGGCAGACACCATAACCAAATCGATCACTTATTAATAGAAAAAAGAGGGGCCTCAAATATCATGAACGTGAGAACATACAGAGGTGCAAATTGTGATTCAGACCATTACATGGTAGTAGCAACATATAGGAGTCGCATCTCAAATTACAAAACGACAAGACAACAGGATGTAATGAAATTCAATACTGATGCACTCAAAACACCCGAAGGTCTAGAGAGATACCACAATGCTCTCATAGAACATCTCCCAAACGAATTAGACCAAGCGATATCTCAAGAAACCATGGAAAAAGATTGGGATAAGGTTAAAAATGCAGTTTTAAATGCAGCCGAAACAGGTATAGGCAACAGACCTAGGCGAGCCAAAAATCCGTGGTTTGATGATGAATGCAAGGACAAAATAGAAATCAAAAATAAACTTCGAAAAATATACATAGAGCAAGGTACAATACTCAAGAGACAGGCTTACGAAGAAGCCAGAAGGGAGACCAACAAAATACTGAAAACCAAAAAAAGAGCATACATGAATAATATATTGCTGAAAATGGAACAGGACTTTGTTGAAAACAGCACAAGAGAAGCCTATAAAGCAGTCAACGTTTTTAAGAAGGGGTTCAAACCAAATACAAGCTTATGTAGGGACGCTGCGGGAGACATCATAGCGGATTCAGAGAAGATCAAAGACAGATGGAAGCAATACTTCCAACATCTACTTAACCCAAACACAAGTTCCGAAAATGAAATAACCGAGGTACCCACAGAAAATGATTACGAAGTAAATCCTCCCACAATCACAGAAGTGAAATTAGTAATTATGAAATTAAAAAACAATAAAGCACCGGGAGTGGATAATATACCATCTGAGCTACTGAAATATGGAAATGATCATCTCCATAAGTTGATTCACACAATTATAACAAAAATATGGAACCTAGAACATATCCCTGAAGATTGGCAGATGAGTATAATATGTCCAATCCACAAAAAGGGAGACAAGTTGAAATGCGAGAATCACAGAGGCATCTCACTTTTGAGTACATCATACAAAATCTTTACCACAATACTTAAAAACAGAATGGAAAACTTTGCAGAAAACATCATCGGAGAGTACCAGGCTGGGTTCAGGAGGAACAGATCAACAAGTGATCAATTGTTCACAGTAAGGCAGATCCTAGCAAAATGCTGGGAATTTGACGTCGATGTATATCAGCTGTTCATTGACTTCAAACAGGCTTATGATAGTATCAGTAGAGAGAAACTGTATGATGTACTCTTGAACTTCAAAATCCCTACGAAGTTAGTAAGACTGGTAAAAGCAACCATGGATAATACAAAATGTAGAGTCAAGATAGGAGGAGAGCTCACAGATGAATTCATGGTATCACAGGGCCTCAAACAAGGTGATGGTTTAGCCCCAACACTTTTTAACCTGAGTTTGGAATATGCCATATGGAAAACTTACCACCTTAACACGAATCCCAACACATACTTTCATAGCAGCCAGATCATAGGATATGCAGACGACCTTAACAGGAAGATCCCTAGCAGCCATACACGAAGTATTTGAGCCTTTAGAGACAGCAGCCAAGGAGGGTTATGACGAGGTAATGACGAGCTGTACACTATTTACAAAGCTCCCAGTCTCTCCACACAGGTCAGACTGAATAGACTGAGATGGGCCGGTCACGTGCAGAGGATGCCGTCATCGCGAACCCCAAAAAGATTGCTGGAGTGGCACCCAGGTGGTAGAAGACCAATTGGACGACCAAGGCTGCGATGGGAGGATGAAGTTGGGAGAGATGGAACAAGATTGTTAAGAGTGTTAGATTGGAGGGTCGAAGCAGAGGACAGGAGGAGTTGGAGGCGAAGAATACTGGAGGCTAAGGCTCGATATGGGCTGTAGGGCCATCGAAGAAAAATTGATGTATGGAATTTTGTCTATGGAAAAACGCATAAAATGTCTATGGATGTGATCTCTCTGAAATCGGGAATCTGTCAGTTGCTGTTTGCGAGCCGATAGTTTGACATCTGTCGCGGTACATTCGAATCATCTTATTATAAATTAAACCGTTTCCGGCCCGGTATCTGCAGCTCCGCAAGTCAATATCGACCTTGAACATTTCATTTCGTGTAACTAGTTTGCTGTGTTTGCGTGTTCAGTGACGTCCAGAACCGCAACTGAATCTAGAAGGATGGAAGACTATTTATCTGGGAGCACCGAGAGGGAGAGTTCGGAACAATCGGAGGGTGTGTTATTGCCTCGTGTTAAGTCTGAGCCTGAACCGGCTACCTGGGAAGTCAACAGAGACGACGATAACATTTCGGAGCGACTAAATCTTGAAACGAGTTCGATGAATATCACAATTGTCAAGGTTGAGTCTCTCAGTAATGAAACCGATTTTAAAGAGGGTAATGTGAATAACGAAGATATAGAAAATGATTCGATGGACCCCAATAATGTTAAGATTAAGTTTCCGGATGGCGAAAACAATTGTATACGCGACGACACGTTCGCTTTAGATATAGGTGTGTCATACAGTATTGTGAAGCAAGATCCAGAAGAATTACAAGTGTCTGAAACCAAACCGTTCGAAATACAGGTAGAATTACATAGTAATTGGCCTAATCATTCAGACGTAAAGCCATTTAAATGTTTAACCTGTAGCGAACGGTTTAAAACAAAATTAGAGTTAAAAAAACATTGTACTACTCATTTGGATCTAAAATTATTGGAATGTTCAATTTGCTTTAAATCGTATAAATTTAAATCACACCTAAAATCTCATTTGCTTTCTCACTCAGATGTTAGAACATTTGAATGTTCCACGTGCAACAAATCGTTTAAAACTAAAGGAGACTTAAAACAACATTTTATAACTCATTCTGATTTAAAACTGTTTGATTGTTCAACGTGCAACAAATGCTTTAAAACTAAAAATGAGTTAAAACTACATTTTATTACTCATTCTAATGTAAAACTGTTTGAATGTTCAACGTGCAACAAATCCTTTAAAACAAAAAGAAACTTAAATAAACATTTTATTTCTCATTCTGATGTAAAACTGTTTGATTGTTCAACGTGCAACAAATCCTTTAAATCTAAATATGAATTAAAACAACATTTTATTACTCATTCTGATGTAAAACTGTTTGATTGTTCAACGTGCAACAAATCCTTTAAAACAAAAAAAAACTTAAATAATCATTTTATTACTCATTCTGATGTAAAACTGTTTGATTGTTCAACGTGCAACAAATCCTTTAAAACTAAATATGACTTAAAAAATCATTTTATTACTCATTCTGATGTAAAACTGTTTGATTGTTCAACATGCAACAAATCCTTTAAAACTAAATATCAATTAAAAAAACATATTACTCATTCTGATGTAAGACTGTTTGATTGTTCAACGTGCAACAAATCCTTTAAAACTAAATATGAAATAAAAATACATTTTATTACTCATTTAGATGTAAAACTGTTTGATTGTTCAACGTGCAACAAATCCTTTAAAACTAAAGCATGCTTAAATAATCATTTTATTACTCATTCTGATGTAAGACTGTTTGATTGTTCAACGTGCAACAAATCCTTTAAAACTAAATATGAATTAAAAAAACATTATATTACTCATTCTGATGTAAGACTGTTTGATTGTTCAACGTGCAACAAATCCTTTAAAACTAAATATCAATTAAAAAAACATTATATTACTCATTCTGATGTAAGACTGTTTGATTGTTCAACGTGCAACAAATCCTTTAAAACTAAATATGAATTAAAAGGACATTATCTTACTCATTCAGGAGTAAAACCATTTGATTGTTCAATGTGTAACAAATCGTTTACACTTAAATCAAAATTAAAACAACATTTTATTACTCATTCTGATGTAAAACTGTTTGATTGTTCAACGTGCAACAAATCCTTTAAAACTAAATATGAATTAAAAAGACATTTTATTACACATTCTGGTGTAACACTGTTTGATTGTTCAACGTGCAACAAATCCTTTAAAACTAAAGCATCCTTAAATAATCATCTTATTACTCATTCTGATGTAAAACTGTTTGATTGTTCAACGTGAAACAAATCCTTTAAAACTAAATATGACTTAAAAAATCATTTCATTACTCATTCTGATGTAAAACTGTTTGATTGTTCAAGTGCAACAAATCCTTTAAAACTAAATATGAATTAAAAAGACATTTTATTACTCATTCTGGTGTAACACTGTTTGATTGTTCAACGTGCAACAAATCCTTTAAAACTAAAGCATGCTTAAATAATCATTTTATTACTCATTCTGATGTAAAACCATTTGGATGTTCAACGTGCAACAAATATTTTACAACTAAAGGAATTTTAAAAAAGCATTTTATAACTCATTCTGATTGAAAACCATTTGATTTTTCAACGTGCAACAAATGCTTTAAAAATATAAAAAACTTAAAATTACATTTAATTACTCATTCTGATGTAAAACCATTTGAATGTACAACGTGCAACAAATCGTTTTAAACTACAAATGAGTTTAAAAACATTTTATTACACATTCTGATGTAAAACTGTTTGATTGTTCAACTGGCAACAAATCCTTTAAAACAAAAAAAACTTAAATAAACATTTAATTACTCATTCTGATGTAAAACTGTTTGATTGTTCAACGTGCAACAAACCTTTAAAACTAAATATGACTTAAAAAATCATTTTATTACTCATTCTGATGTAAAACTGTTTGATTGTTCAAGTGCAACAAATCCTTTAAAACTAAATATGAATTAAAAAGAAATTTTATTACTCATTCTGATGTAAAACTGTTTGATTGTTCAACGTGCAACAAATCCTTTAAAACTAAAGCATGCTTAAATAATCATTTTATTACTCATTCTGATGTAAGACTGTTTGATTGTTCAACGTGCAACAAATCCTTTAAAACTAAATATGACTTAAAAAAACATTTTATTTCTCATTCTGTTGTAAAACAATTTGAATCTACAACGTGCTACCAATCGTTTAAAACAAAATCAATTTTAAAATCTCATCTGCTTTCTCATTTGATGTAAGACTATTGAAATGTTCAACGTGCAACAAATCGTTTAAAACTAAATCTTTAAGTGACATTTAATTTTTTTTATCATTCGGATAAAACTATATGAATGTTTAACGTGTACCAAACCGCTCAAATTAAAATCACTTTTTTAAATACATGTTCATATGAAGATGTAAGACTTTTTGAATATTCAATGCCCAACAAATTGTTTAAAACAATCAAAGCATTATAATGACATTTTATTACTCATTCGCATGTGTAGCAATTTGAATGTTAGATGTGCAAATAAAACATTAAAATAATATTAGTTTTCAAAAGAAAATTAAACCGTATTAATTGTCCTTAGCTTACTCATTGATTATTCAAAGTACAAAAAAACGTATAAAAATAAAAATAAAAATTTAATTTATAAAGATACTAGCTGACCCGGCAACGCTTCGCTATTGCTGAATTTGAGTATATAAATAAATCCAATATATATTCAAAAAATACAATTGAAGTTCAACATCAATTAGTTTATTTATTTGATTAAATGACATGTGTATGGATGCAAAAATGTGTGTATACTAATTCAGTTCAAATCTATAAAACAATGTTTCGATCCAAGCAAACTCGCTGGGAATTTTAAACTTGAATACATGTTACTAATGTAATTGAAAAATTATTTTTCGAATATTTTATATGAAATTTAATAATCAAATAAGCAATATTATATCACATTTGCACAAAACATTCATATTTAGAGAAACAAAACTCTTGATTTTGTTGTCCATGAAATTCACATCAGAGCCAATAAAGCAAGTTTCTACGATCGCGATTTCGGCACTGCGGGTCCGTTGGCGAGGAATATTAATATAGATGATAATACTACATCAGCCTCCCTTCCCGACTTCCACAACTCTCTATCCCTCGCCGCTCTGCGCCATTGACCTCCTGCCACTCGTTTAATGTCATCAGACCATCTTGCTTGTGGTCTGCCAGAATTTGTGTAGCTGTTTCTCTTTCGCCACTCCAGGCCAGAAGATCTTATCATCCGTTGTCCTTGCTTTATGACCGATCCCATTCCATTTAAACATTAGTTATTTTACACGCTGCATGGGCAACTTTGGTCCGATTTTGTTTCCTAGTAATAAAAAAAAATATATCAGAATTGCCATAAGGCGGACACCGAAGAGGCGCATAAGGCGAATTTTCAATTTCCATACAATGAATGAATTACATATGTTGTTCACTTGTTTGCTGAAGATTATTCTTCATCGAATATCTGAGGAAATTTCAAATATGAATGTGGATTTTCTTCATATAAAAGGCAGTTCATGTTATATGCATAATAATAATAATTAGGCTATTTTGTATAGCGCCGTTTTCGTGAATAGCTCACCTCAAGGTTTTTAGTCATGAGAAGTGCTTGTGACAACAGCAATCAGACAACCGTTGTTTATATTTTATGCGATATTTGAAAAGGTGGGTTTTTAGGTGAGATTTAAAATCTGTCGAATCTTCAAATATGAATGAAAAACACTAAAAGTAGCCATAAGTGTACGGTGAAAATGAGCCGGTTCTCATTCGCCACTCCTGCATCTCTCTGCAAAAATCAAATAATTATATTAAAATGATTGTAACTAACGTGGGAGCAAGTTTCTTTTTCTTCTTTTAGAGCCTCGCTTTTGCCATTCAATCGAATACATTCAGCATCGAGTATTTCCAAAGGCGCAAGCATTTATATTGGATATCATTAGAACTTTCTTACCGTTGCTGATAACAATTTCCCTGATCAAAGTATGCGTATAAAGAACACCTTTATGTTTGAATTCTTCAATTGTCTTATTTTTGTTACAGAGTTTGCCGGACGTCCAATATTTTTTCTTTTCGATATCATCCTTAGTAAAAGCAAATGAAATAACCTGAAAGAAATTTAATTATCACTGAATATTAGGTCCTAACATATGAAGTTGGCGTTTTGTATGGGAAGAACATAAAGTTGATTTTTTTTAAATATAATATATTTATTTAATCAAAGTATGTACCATTGCTATCTATGCACTTTTGCCATCTCATAGGTAGTTCATCGATCCCTTTACTAAAAAACCATTCGGACGGGAATCAATAAAATCTTTGAAGTCGGTTTGGACTGCCCCATCGGAGTTGAATTTTTTCCCTTGCAAGAAGTTATCCAAATTTCGAAAAAAATAGTAATCTGTTGGGGCAAGGTCCGGAGAGTACGGTGGATGTCTTAGACATTCCAATTGAAGCTCTTCTAATTTGGTAGCCGTCTGTTGTGCAGTGTGTGGTCTAGCGTTATCATGAAGCAGCAGTGGCCTAGAGCGATTAACCAGCCTCGGTTGTTTAGCAGCTAGCTTTTCCATCATGGTTTGCAGTTGCTGACAATAGACATCTGCCGTAATCGTCTGGCCAGATTTAAGAAAGCTGTAGTGAACGACACCAGCACTAGTCCACCAAACGCTCACAAGTAACTTTTTTGGAGTCAATTTTCGCTTGGGGCATGGTTTGGCTGGTTAGGCAGGGTTCAGCCATTGCGATGAGCGCTTCCGATTATCATACAGGATCCACTTTTCATCACAGGTAATGATTCGATTCAAAATCCTTTCATTATTGTGCCGGTTGAGTAATGCAACGCAGCAGTAAACGCGCGTTTATTGATTTGCTTCACTCAATTCGTAAGGTACCCACCTTTCAAACTTTTTCACCTTCCCAATTTGCTTCAAGTGGATTAAAACAGTTTTATCACTAACACCGCAGCCTGCAGCTAACTCAGACGTGGTTTGCGATGGATCCGCTTCCACAATAGCCTTCAATTCTTCATTATCAACTTTGGTCTCCGGCCGTCCACGGGGCTTGTTCTGCAGGTCGAAATTTCCAGAACGAAAACGTTGGAACCAAAAACGCACTGTGTTTTCTTTTGCGGCACCGTCGCCATACACATCATTAATCCTTCGAGCCGTTTCTGCAGCACTGGTGCCACGGTGGAACTCGTTCTCGTAAATAACGCGATATTTCAAGTTTACCATTTTGTAAACTGAGTGACGCAAAGAAAAAAAACAATTGAGGAAAAAACAAATGAATTATAATTTTCGAAACACAAATACTTGAGTAAATAGCTGTATAAATTTGAATTTGGAATTCCTAACCAAAGAGAAGATATTTGAGATCAAAGTTGCCAGTACGGCAAAACGCCAATTTCATATATAAGGACCTAATATTTTAAATCCCAGCATAATGTATAATTTAATGGCCAAAAATGGTTAATATTACTGGATTCTTCCAACTGAGGCAGCTAATGCTGCATGTAAGGAAATGTTTACCTATCACAGCATTTGTTTTCAGAGAAAAACTAAAACAGCTGAAGTAAATCATAGGGTATTTGGGTATGTGTGCTGCTGGATGTACTCAGTGGAATGGAAAAAAAAGAATTACAACATGCACATGCACTTATATGGCTTCGCCCAGCCAGGACAATTTTTCATTAAAATAACATTAATAAAATAGATTATACCAATAAATAACTAATTATTACACTACGCAATAAGTCAAATCATAACCAAAGTCATAACCTAAAAATGACACGTAAGTAAAACGAATAAATTGATATTGTATATCATTAGAACTTTCTTACCGTTGCTGTGGTAATGTAACAATTTCCCTGACCAAAGTATGCGTATAAAGAACACCTTTATGTTTGAATTCTTAAATTGTCATATTTTTGTTACAAAGTTTGCCGGACGTCCAATATTTTTTCTTTTCGATATCATCCTTAGTAAAAGCAAATGAAATAACCTGAAAGCAATTTAATTATCATTGAATATTTGAAATCCCGGCATAATGTATAATTTAATGGCCAAAAATGGTTAATTGTATTTTAAATAACTAATTAAAATCAGAATAAAGTATGACGCAACAATGGCCGCATTGTTCGTAAGTAAAACGAAATATAATTGGTCAGCTAGTATGTAATATAATTACGTTAATTACAGAAGAAACTGTATTCATTTCAACGGAAAAAACAACTATTAATATATAGATATTAATAAGAAAAATAAATACTCACTTATTAAAACAAACAATTTTCTTCACGCGTTTGCATAGATTCGACGCGACGGAAAGAAAATAGAAAACTTATTACGGAAACGTATTAATTACGGAATTAAAAAATATTACGCCTGAAGATTTATATTATGAATAAGAAAAATGAATAGTTACAAATAATTTGAACTGCGATCAATGTGAAGATGGCGTATTAAAGAATTTCCATAGATTCGAGACGGCCTGACAAATTAGTTAAAAATATTACGTTCGTATATTTTTCCGTTCAAACGAAGCGGCTAATTTGCTATCTGACCATGCCAAGCGAACATGAACTCTAAAGATTAGACTCGGAGCTCGATTATTAAGGTCTATATTCGCCTGTACTACGAAAATTATCAATTAATTTATTTATTTATAAAGGTAATTAGAACTCAATTAGTAGCATGCCTATAACCACCACCGTATTCCAGTTAATCAATTCTGAAAGTTTGAGCTCGATCGGCTAGCTATTTGTCGAGTAAATGGTTTTCACAATAACACACATTGAATTTTATTTAGATGTAGATTTAGATGTTGATGTAGATGTAGATAGCAGTGATGGTACTCCCATAGAAGCCTAGAAGCCCGGCTTTTTAATCAAAACCTCTTCTGGCTTACAAGGGGTTCAGCTCTTGTGGCTATTTCTCTTACATCTGATGGGAACATTGTTAGAAGGTGATTTGTTAGGTTGTTGGTTTATGCGGGGGCATGATTACTTAGATTTGGGGATTTTGATTCAAAATTTCTTACGCAAGCCGGGCTTATGGGCTTCTATTGGAGTACCGCCACTGGTGTAGATGTAGAAATTATTTCATTCAGATATAAAAATCATGTGCTACAAACCGTTTAAAACTAATTCGGATAAAAAATATCTCTTTCCGATTTTAAACTTAACATATACTGAATAACAAAGGAGCCTTCCAGGGTGCTCGGGATTCCCTCCCTGTATCATGCTAGCCGCGTCGTTTTCGAAGCGAAACGGGTCTTCGATTCCGATCATCAGGAAGGTCGAACTTCTCTTCCCCCGGCTTGCCTAGCTGATAGCCGGGGAGAGGACATCAAGAAGAAACTGGTGCATCGCTCAGCGGCCGCGTGGAGCCACGCTCGGCCTTGTGGATGGCCTTTCTCGCCGCAGCTGAACGCCAAGGAATCGGGAAGATGCCATTCCCTGCCCCGAGAGCCATCATCAGCCTTTGAGCTCTCTACGTGTGGACGCCATCCTCACGTCTGCAGTCCACCATACCCTGCTGCCCGCTTATGCCGCTGCGATCTTCGCGATGGGCGGACGTCTTCATCTCCGATCTGCAGTCCAGCGTTGGTGACGTCCCCGTTTCTGTCCCGCCTTCAGCCTCTAGTAGCCGGCCCGGGCCCCTTCCGCTTGGTGTCATTGCACCCCCTAGCTAATAATTAGATGTAAGCTTTTAGTAAGTAAGTCATTTTATTTTATAATTGAAGAGTTCGTTTTCTGTATGAATAAATTGTCTAAAATTCAAATACATTGGTTATCATTTACACCCACATATACCGGGTGTGCTGGAACGATATACGACAGAACTTCAAATGCTGTTATAAGAAAGGAATATATAGCAAAAGAAAGAATTTTATTAAGAACAAAAATATGAAAGGATCGCTGCGTTGGTTTCGACATATGGAACGTATAGGTGGAGAAATAATATTCAAGAAAGTATACGTTAATGGTGTAAATGGAGTACGGAGACGACGTAGACCGAGGAAAACATAGCATAACCAAATTAAACATTATAAATTATCGTAAGATTGAGGGTCGACGAGGTATTGGGAGAAGGCAGGTTTCCTGGCTGAGGAACATCCGAGAGTGGACAGGGCTGAGGACCGTGGAGGAGCTGTTCCGAGCTGCCCAGGACAGGGAGGCCTTCTTAAGGGTGATAGTCAACGATGGGGAGACCTGACAGGACACAGAAAGAAGAAACTATCTTAAACAATTATACACTTTCACTTCATCTTGGCCTATAAGTATTAGTAATCTATATTAATTACTAAAATACCAAGCTAGGTGAGATTCATTGGTGGCTATTGTTCCACAGTAAATCCTCCTTAATTAATTAAATTGAAGCTAAATTTCCAGGACGACATATTTTATAAGAAAGCATAATTTAAGCGAGGACGCGACTCATTCCTTCACAGGTCCATTTATTGTTTTAATGGTAACCCAGCCGTGGCAATTCCGTTGACTGCTCAAAATTTCGTAACTTATTGGTGGCTGAAGCCGTCGAACAATTTTAACGCTCTTTTGTGTATATCCCGCTAGTTAAGTCTAGTAGTCGTTCTAGTAGTCGTTTAGAAAGTCATTTCCTTGTTACATCCGAATGTAAAATCATTTAAATGTTTTACGTGCAATAAAATGTTTAAAAGATACTCTCAATTAGAACATCATTATCTTTCTCATTCAGAAATAAAGTCATTTAAATGCTCAATGTGCAACAAACCGAAAACAAAATCAAATTTAAAAAGACATTTGATAACTCATTCTGCTGTAAAACAATTTGAATGTTTAACGTGCTGTAAACGGTTTAAAACAAAATTATATTTAAAAATACATTTGCGTATTAATTCCGATGTACAATAATTTAATTGTTTTACACGCAACAAACGGTTTAAAAGATAGCCAAACTTTAAAAATACATTTGCTTAGTCATTCGATGTGAAATTTCAACGTGCGTGTTAACCATTTAAAAGAAAGTATTTGCAAAACTAGATGTTAACCATTTCAATTTTCTACATGGAAGAAACCATATAAAACAAGAAGCTTTTGAAAGTAGTATGCCATGGTTCAGGTGTAAAACAATTCGGATGTTGTATGTGCTGAAAACGGATTGCAGTTAATTCAATATTTGCTCATCCACTCGGAAGGAAAACCATTTTTGCGTCGGATGTGTTCAAATGAAAGTTAGGTTAAAAAAAATCACCCGCGTATTGTCAGTGAAAATAGGCAGGTAGTGTCTGGGGTGTAGAGGACCACATGTGGCTACCGAACGATTATTGAATAACAGGGAGGAGGACTCGGAGTTTCCAGAGTGCGCGGTTTTCGATGTCTGTATTACATCAACTTGTATTTAGGATTATAATAGAACATGTGTTATGCTATTTTAATCATAGTATCGCCCTAGTAGTTCTAAAGTGACTGTCAATAATACATTTTTGCCTATTGTCACTTTCAAAACTCTAGTCTGTTGTGGTTAAGCCGGTGATGGATTGTAAACTTTGGAAATAAATGTATACGAATATCTGCTTTTTCCTTTTGTACCTCCTTCATCTCCCGCTTCATAGAAATCAATCATCCCGAATATGGAATGGATAAAGGAATTTTGTTCTTTCTAAATTGAAGACTCAATAAATAAACAATAAGTATGTTCCTTGTGAAAGTATATTTGTTGTGTTGTATATACGGATATGTTAGCTGCCACCTTCCATTATATGAATTATTTAAAATGTACTTTGTTAGGAAGTTCTTATTGAAATATCTTCATTCGCAGGTGGTTCGCGAATCAAATAGAATCTGAATATAAAGCTATATGACGTGCATCCTTCCAGTGCCGCTTGTCAGCAAATTTTTGGAAATAATAAATAAACTGATGATGATTTATTAAAATACATATTACAACAGTTTCTTGGCCGAGTCCGGAGGTCAGATTAGGTTCACTAATGAGCGGCTTGGCATGATGTGGACGTGGTGACAGATCCTCCAATTGTACCATACACACCACTATATGAGGGTCATTATATTACTGTCTCGTTGACAATGTTGGGCTGTTTCCATGATATGTGCTAGTGGGCGATTGTTAGTAAAATGCTTTGACACGGGGTGAAACATGAAGATTACTCGTGCTCCACTCCCGATCTCGAAGCAATTTCTCACAACGTATTGCCCAGTGTTTATTCGCTAATGTAATCATTATTATGTTAATTAAGACTGCTCCGGGAGGTATAGTGATATGAGATTGAAACCAATATTTACTATTTACAATTATATTTAAACACACAAACATACAATATACAAAAAGAAAGAAACAAGATCACTTATAAACAAAAGATGACTTACTTGCTATCCGTTGGCCAACGACTTAAAACTACTCCGTCACTGAATTAACACTACTTGATCTGATCTGCGAAGTCGACGCTGACGCTGTTGTGGCCAGCACGAGGACTTCTGGAGGCTGTATGGCACAGAAGGATGCCCGGCGTCCACTTCCATCTCCCGGGCTGAGGGGCATCACGCAGATGATGGATCGCGGAGGGCACGGGTCTTCTTCACAGTGACAGCGGTGGCCAGCATCAAGCCCCAATGGTGATTAGCTGGCGCCATGCAGCACGTATCGCGAACTTTTTAGAATATCTCCCCGAAGTCCGGTATAACACTTCGCGATCTTTTGAGACTATCTCCCCCGGCGCGCGTCCGCCGAGGGAGAGATGTTCCTTTCACCGGAGGCCGGTGGTAGACTGACTCGCTCGAGAGCTGCCCGGAACTCTGCAGGGTGGGGGGTTAGATCATCCCCTCCCAAAGTGTGGCCACTCTCTGCACTCTTTGCGATACCGGGGCAGAACGCTATTTTTTTTTCACTCACAGAATTGCCACTATCACTATTATTGTTTTTAAATTGTCTTTCATAATCTTATCACTAATTAAAAATTAAACTTAACTAAGATCAAACAAGCCTCCAGAGAGAAAACGCATTTTCGGTCATGTAAAATTTGTCTAGTACAATCTTACCTATTATGCCATGAAATATGGCTATATCACGATAACTAGTGATATATAATAGATGATATAGCTGTGAACTACAGAGGTCGATATAAATTAAATAATTACATGGAAACAGTACGCTTGGCTCCATAGGTCGGCAATAAGGTAACGGCAACAGTAATGGACAGACCTCTAGTTATGGACAAAAGTTTTTAAAAATTTTAAAAAGAAGAAATATTGAACATTTTTTCATACTTTCAACATTGAACTATAAATGCTTCTCTGTCAACTGACATAAATTTCATTCCAATCCGCATTTATACGACCCCACGCGAACGACATTTGCAAAATTCATAATTTCTTGCAGAATTCATTAGTGAGGTGAGTAGATGTTTTGTAATAATTCGTAGAAATCTTAGTAATTACTTATTATATAATTGAATAATGCGTTTTGTAGACATATCAGAGATACGAAATCATACTAAATTCATATGTACCATAGCTACTTGTACGGTTTGTCAAATTTGAATGTTCATTACTGAGTATCGATTTTCAATACGAATCAGTGATGGACAAAAATGATCATAATTGAGTATACTTGTTTACATCGCAATGAAAGTTAATTTATGACAATTTAAATCTGTAATGTCAGGTTTCTTGTAAAATTATGCTTATAATACTGATAAAAGCAAGAGATTCAGTCATGAACATGGATGTATAATACTGGTAGTCCATGTGTGGGTCGCAAATGAGGGTATCATTTTGTATATTTTCTTTTATAGCCATTGCTTTTATTGCAATTTTTTTGGGTGCCATTGCACCCAAAAAAATTATACACCGGAACAAATGGAGCGTGCCGTAGACGCGTGAAAAAAGGAGAAGCAGTAGGTGCAGCAGCGTTAAAGTATGGTGTACCACGCATTACTCTTAAAAATAATGTCACCGGGAAAAGCCCTGCGGTTTGTATATGCAATGGGCCCAGCTACGATCCTTACGGCCCAAGAAGAGCTCAGAAGGAAGTTACTAAGTGGAAGACTAACCATCCAGGTCAGGGGGCCAGTTATCTATGGGAAACACCTTCAGATGGCCGGAAAGACCCGATAAGATTTGGTACAAAATGGAAAACATTGTGGAAAGGATTAAAGAACCTTTTATAAAGTAATGGAGATGGAAAAATATTTACCTGACATCTTGTGCCCTAAGGAAGTGGTGCTAAGAATGATTTAAACTTAAAAAAAAGTTTTTGTTATACGTCCAATACTGAATGTCTATTAACAGGTATTGTTCATTACTGGTTGTCCATAATTAAATTTTATCTGTCCATCACTGGTGATTAGAAATGACTGTGGTCAACTTACTTTTTTTATTTAAACCTGACCCCTTTAATTATTTTCATTATTAAAAACGATTCCCAAAAGACCATTCTATTATTTTTTCACCTGATTTAATTACCTAAAATTATCTTTAAAACGGTCATTAAATCTAAAAACATTTTCTTAAACTGTCCATCACCTTATTTATTGTCTTCAATCTAAAAAGAATGAAATTCATTTATTTATTGCATTTTTTTTAATATTCGGGATGATTATTTACTCTGGAGCGAGAGACGAAGGAGGTAAAAAATAAAAAGCGGGTAATCGTCTACATATATTTCCAAAGTTAACACTCCGTCACGAGCTTAACCAAAACAGATTAGTGTTTCGAAAGTGACAATAGGCAAAAATGTATTTTTGACAGTCGCTTAAGAAATACTAGGGGAAATACTAGAAATACCATACTACTCCTATGTTCTATGATAATTCTAAATACAAGTTGATGTAAGAACAGTCATCGAAATCCCGCGCACTCTGGAATCTCCGAGTCATTCAACAGTCGTTCGATAGCAACGATGTAGATCTCTATATCCCAGATACAACCTGCCTTATTTTCAGTTAATACGCGGGTGATTTTTTTAAGCATAACATTAATTTGATCACGTCCGACGCTCAAATGGTTTTTCTTCCGAGTGGATGAGCAAATATAGAATTAACTGTAATTCGTTTTTAGCAGGTAGAAAATTTAAATTGTTTAACATCTGAATGAACAAGGAAATGCCTTTTTAAATTTGATTTCAATTTAAACAGTTTGTTGCA
>JAHDVF020000420.1:0-289855 GCA_022606425.2 Lepidostoma basale
TGCTAATAAACTAATGTATAGAAACGAAGCAGAAAAAGGATGAGAGCAGAATAAATGCAGTAAAGATGCTTTCCCTAAGACGTATGTGTGTTAGAACGATATACGACAGAATCTCAAATGCTGATATAATAAAGGAATGTAGAGCGAAAGAAGGTATTATGAAAGGATCGCTGCGTTGGTTCGGACATATGGAGCACATGGATGGAGAAAGAGTGGTTAAGAAAGTATACGTTAATGATGTAAATGGAGTACGGAGTCGAGGTAGACAGAGGAAAACAACCTTTAAAATTTGATTAACCAAATTAATCAAATTTTAAAGGTTGGCCATGTTAGAAGCCGGAAGAATCGACGATGTATGACTCGCTGTATAAATGTGGAGGAAGCTAGAGAGGTATGCCAGGATATAGTAGTGTGGCGGTCCATTTTCTCTGCCTACCCCCGCGGGGAAACGGCGTGATGGTTTGTTCGTGTTTGTTTTTTATGAATTCTACCAGACAAAAGACCGAGTGAACATTTTTTTTCACACTGTCATCGCTTGGAATCGAACTCGGGAACTTCGGTATTGCAGTCATAGCTCTTGCCACTATGTTACGACGAAGGTATAAAAACTTTGAAAGGTGCCAAAAAATAAATTAAAAACTTTAAAAATAATTTATTAAAAATAAATGGAATACTTTTTCTTAATTGTGTATATTCTTCTAATAGCGGCATTTCATATTATGTAAACACCAGACTATTGTCAGATATCTAATGTCTAACATGGCATAACCAAATTTATAAAATTTTAAAGGTTGATCATGTTAGATGTCGGAAGAATCAACGTGTGCGTGTGACTAGCCGTATGAATGTGGAGGAAGTTAGAGAGGTGTGCCAGGATAAAGTAGTGTCGCGGTCCATTCTCTCTGCCTACCCCTACGGAGAAACGGCGTGATGGTTTGTTGTTGTTGTTGTTGTTGTAGATAAACATTTTTTTAATACTATCTTCATATCGGCTCTATCCGACTGAATTCTTGCTAGGTATGCTAAGCTACCAATCATTAGAGAGAAGAAGGAAAATCCACTTGAGTTCACTTCTTTCAGCTGATTGGCGGCCATATACAAAACTCGTATGTCCTGAGTGATGTAGGGCTATTTGTCCCTGATAATTACCTTCGTCAAAGACAGCACAGATTCTTTTATTTGCCACGCTGCAGAGCCAACCTGCCAATAGTTATGCCTATGGTTAGGGCAATCCTATTGCTTAATCGGTTCGCCTAGGAGGTCGACATATTTCGTGATAGTGTGACTTACCTCAGGAATGCAATATCAATGTTATGATTCTTTCTAATTCTTAATGTTCTTTTATGCTTCTCTTATAAATTCTTATAATGTAATTGCAAACGATCTGGAAGTATACGAGTATGTCTGTAATGTTTGTGATTTTTATTCTTCTTCTTCTTTCTTGCTGTAGACCTATGTGGTCTGTTCTCCAGAGTGTTGCTCCTCCTGTGAGGTAGATTCCCAGCTGTCCTTTCATCTTTTAGGAGGTCTTCCACGAGGACGAGTCCCATGAGGTTGATTACGCAATGCAATAAAGGGTCTGGTAGTGTCCTTTCTTTGAACATGACCATACCAGTTCCTTTTTCACTGTCTGCTCCATCTTATAATATCCTCAACCTCACAAATAAATTAAATGAAGATGATAAATAAGAAGGCATCCAGTTCGATACTGAAAATATTTATAATAATACTTAGCATATTGAAATGATTCTTCACTTCTGCGTTACAACCCCTGGTGGGTCTTAGCTTTCTCCAAGAAACGTCTCATCTTGTCATGTCTCTGGCCGCCACCTCCCAGTCTTGCTGCCTCAGGGCTCAACAGTCTGCCACGGCACCATCCAATCATCGCAGTCTCGGCCTGCCGACACTTCTTCGCCCTACTGGGTATTTAAGCAACACTCTTTTGTGGAGTTCCAGATCACCAAGCCAGCCTAATCTGTAAATTTCAAGAAGTTTGACCACGATGACTTTTTGTCCTGGTATAGACGGTGGACGTCTCTAAAGTGAATATTTTTCTCCATATCTTCTTCTTTCGGTGCCATGTCAGGTCCCCTCAACGTTGGCGATCACTACAGCAAATGCATCTCTATCCTGCGCCACTTGGAACAGGTTCTGAACTCTTGGTATTCCTGTCCACTCTTTGATGTTCTGCAGCCAGGACAGCTGCCTTCTACCAACTCCCCATTAATATCAGTCGAAGGAGGTGGTATTTTTCTCTCCTTAGCACATGACCCAAATATGAGACCTTTCTAATTTTCACACTCGACAACAGCTCTCTATTGGCTCTGGCTCTCTGTAGTACGTCTGCATTACTGACCCTATCGGTCCACGGTATATCCATATTGTAGATCTTGCGATTTGTTTGTACAGGATATTGGACTAGGTTTTCATTACCATGAAGTTTTAAGTGATTGAGTTTGATATAATTGTTCAAGAAACAATAAATACTATATACTCGTATATATATAATACTAATGTTGGTTGAAAGGGTCATCAAGATGGTTTGGACATATTGAAAGAATGAATGAAGAAAGAATGGTAAAAAAATATATGTTAATGATGTAAATGGAACCAGAAATAGAGGAAGACCGAGGAAAACGTGGCACGATAAAATAAATCAAATATTGAATGTCGGCCATGTGAGGAGTCAGAGAAATCGACGCGCGTGCATGACACGATGTATGAATGTTAAGGAAGCGAGAGAAATATGTCAGGAAAGAAAAGTGTGGCAGTCCATTGTTTCTGCCTGCCCCTTCGGGGAGACGGCGTGATGGTTAGTTAGTTAGTTGGTAAATGTTCCATGATGGGTCGCAATGTTTTCATTTCTGCTACTCTTGATTACTGCTATTGTTTTGATTAAATATTATATGTATTTTATATTCGCCTTCACTTCATGCTTTTTAAAATAATATTACACTACATTTCTTCTTCTTCGTGTTTTTGGCAATCTAGTCTTATATATCGTAGATATTGCCCAAAAACTGATATCTATTTTATTTTCTTTTGCTATTGTGCTGAAAGGTTTTGCCGACGGCGTAATGGTTAGTTAGATAACCTTGTAGCAGGGTATGTCCCGTCGTTCGAATCCCAGAAGAACAGAGTCAGTGCGAATGGAAATACGAGTCGAGGAAGGCCGAGTTAATTGCTAAAGTTCAGCAAATTGACGGCCGGGAATAAGTATTGTGTAAGAGATCGGAAAGTGTCGTGTTTCGTGTAGTCTGGAAGAGGATTGATGACACTTTAATTAGAGATAATTGCTGTCCACAGGTGGGAACAGTCGGAAACGGGGGCCAATTAAAACTAATAAATTTAGATTAATTTTACCTTCATTAGACCTGACACCGGGAGGAGAACGCCTGAAAACAGGGACGGATACTACCTCTCTTTTAACATTATTAAAAATAACTAACTAACCATAACGCCGGTTCTCCGAAAGGGTGGACGGAAAAAATGGACCGCCACACTTTTCTTTCCTGACATAATTCTTCAAAATTCATAAATCATGTCATGCACTCACGTCGATTTCTCACACTTCTCACGTGTACGGGAGTGAAGCATGGAACTTTCAAAAGAAGAATGAAAGTAGAATAAATGCAGTAGAAATCAAATCGAATCAAATCAAATCAGTTTATTAACTCAAAAGACATTACAAACAGCAAAATGTATAAGGCAACTATTGAGTACAGGTCAAATATTTTAAAAATATAACATAATACCAGAAACGCATTTGAGATGGTTCGACATTAGGAAGACAAGATACTTTCTAAAGTCAAGAGTATTTGGCTCCTGAACGTACCTTCACTAATATGAAATACGTCGATCTCCGAGGAGACCGCGTTCAACAGACTAATTGCTCTTCCCACCGGTGTCACCAGAGGCAAATTGGTTCTGATGGCCGGTAGGTAAAACAATCAGTACTGTGGCTGTCGGATAAATCTATCAGGGACAAAAAGACCAACACACTCTCGCACGGCCAAGTTCTCGAAATATCCCCTGATTAATTTAAAGAAATGGGTAAGGAGATGCCCATCTCTTCGAAGCTGTAAAGAATTGGATGAAACGAGATCTCTAAGACGAATGTGCAGTAAATCTGTATATGATAATGAGTGTCAAATGCAAGTATAAGAAGTGAATGCGGTGCGAATGAAAGTGTTATGAACAAAATAATTAAAGGGTCATTTAGATGGTTTGGACACATGGAAAGAATGAGTGAAGACAGAATGGTGTAGAAGGTATATGTAAATGGCGTAAATGGAGCTAGAAATAGAGGAAGGCCGAGGAAAACGTGGCATGATTAAATCAATCAAATATTAAATGTCGGTCAAGTGAGGAGTCGGAGAAATCGACGTGCGTGCCTGACAAGATGTATGAATGTAGAGGAATCGAGAGAAGTATGTCAGGACAAAACTTGTGGCGTTCCATTCTTTCTGCTTACCCCTTCGGGGAGACGGCGTGATGGTTAGTTAGTTATGTAATCATTAGTTAGCTGCCCAAATGGTTCTGCCCGTCTTTCGCGCTACGTTTCCACCTGTTTTTAGATGGCGCTCGTTAATCCGTCACTTTCGATTATTCGACATCTTCGAATTCCCGAATGTGCGGATTAGCGGGAGTGTTCTGTATCCATAATAACATACGGAAACGAAGCAAGAGCAGACACTATCAGAACCAAAAATCTCTTAAGAGTAGCAGAAATGAAAACATTGTGACCTATTGTGGGGAAAACCCTTAGAGATAGGATACCCAATTAAGAAAGTCGCAAATCCTGCCAAATTGAAGATATAGTGAGATGAAGTAGGCAGAGAAGACGATTCTGGAGGGACCACATCGAGAGAATGGATCCAGCAAGAATTCCTAAGATGGTGATGCACGAGACTCCAGAGGGCCATCGAAAAAGAGATGGAAAGAAGACTGGTCGTCTTCATCACAGGAAGAAAGTTGATATCCAGCATAAACAGATCGCAAGATCTACAATCAGAAGAAGAATAAGAAGTAGAAGAAGAAGAAGTTCTGTATCCTGAAAATATTTCAGCTCGGGCGCTAATCAAATCCGGCCCTGTTCAACAATAATTAAAATTTTCCCACCTGCATCAGACATTAATACGGTAACATCTTGCACAAATTATGCGAACATTAAAATTCCTTCTCCATTTAAAATTGATTTGTTTCAAAGCGATTCTCATTCGTATATGAAGCATATTTTCCACCATAAATATTCACTAAGGATATCATATATTTTTGGAATTTTTTAAGAGCCTGAACTTAATCAGTTGGCGTTAGTATGTAGATTATATATAGAGTAATCTTAAAAAGATTAACATATGTAATCAAAATCTTCATAGATGGCACATTAAAACTGACATGTAAAAACTGACACAGGACTTTAACATATATACAACTTCCGAAAATTTGTCATACATGGTCATAAACAAAGGTGGAATGGGGAATGTTGTAATTACATAAAGCGTGCGCTTAACCCAACCAATGACAGGTCATAAGTCCTGTAAACACCTTGATCAACCATATTCAGTTTCCAATTTGTATCTTCGTCTCATTCTCCATTCTTAACCATTCTTTCTCCATCCATGCGCTTCATATGTCCGAACCAACGCAGCGATCCTTTCATAATTTTTATAAAAAATATATTCCTTAAAATTAAACAGTTACTATGAAACCAACTAATTATCGCGCGGCCGTAGGTAGAATGAATGAATTGACACTATTTTCTTCCCTGATATAGTTGTCTCGATTCCTCAACATTCATACATCGTGTAATACTCGCACGTCGATTTCTCCAACTCCTCAATTGGCCGACATTCAATATTTGATTTATTTGATCGTGCCACGTTTAACTCGGTCTTCCTCTATTTCTAGTTCCATTTATTTTTTCTTCATTCATTATTTCAATCTGTCCAAACCATAATGATCCTTTCATTATTTTGTTCACAACACATTCATTTGCATCGCATTCACTTCTTATATTTAAATTTGACACTCTATCATATACAGATTTACCACACATTCGTTTTAGAGATCTAATTACTACTACATTTATTCTACTTTCATCCTTCTTTCGCCGGTTCCATGCTTCACTTCCATACATAACGGTCGGCACAAGAACACCATTGTGCACTGCCATCTAAGCTTTTTGGGATAGGCTTTTGTTTGCGATTACAACTTTGGCAGAATGGTGAATAAGGTATATGTAAGTGTCGTGAACGGAGCTAGAAATAGAGGAAGGCCGAGGAAAACTTGGCAGATCAAATCAGCCAAATATTAAATGTCGGTCACGTGAGGAGTCTAAGGAATCGACGTGCGTGCATGACCCGATGTATCAGTGTAGAGGAATCGAGAGATGTATGTCAGTACATAACAGTGTGGCGACCCATTATTTCTGCCTATCCCTTCGGGGAGATGGTAAGTTAGTTTTTTTAATTGCAATACACAGTGCACTGTCATATTTAATTTTAAAATGATTTCATTGTATTGTAGTAGAGAAACTTGACTTCTTAATATTTTTCATATTATTTTGGTTTAGCTAGTACTACGCGAGCCAAATAAATTGGGTTTGTTTGTAAAATTATATACAGGCTGTCCCAAAAGTAACTTACTGCTATAAAAAAAAATACGGGAAAAATTATGATATCGTGTTTAAAAAAAATATGTTTCGAATAGATTTCATCCATCCCCGTATAAAACCTTACCCAGATATTTTTTTTACATGAAATAAGATTACTTTTAAAATTTATGACACTTTTATTCACTGAGAGTGTCGCGACAGCTGTTTCGCCAACAGATGTTGGCATCATCAGGTGTTACAATAAACTAATGAGTTTATTGTAACACCTGATGGTGCCAACATCGGTTGACTTTAATTTAGTCAATTTTCAGAATTTTGACTTAAAATTTTATATACATATTTTCGAAGGTATAAACTTGAAATTAAAAAAAAATCACTTAATCACAGTGGCTATCCCACATAAATGATTTGGACATGTGGGACGAATGGATGAAGGAATAATGCTTTTAAAATGTGTACAAGCAGTCTTAATGGTAAAAGACGCAGAAAACGGTCGAAGAAAATATGGCATGACCAAATTAATCAATAACTAAGAGTTGGGCAAATTCTATGTCGGAAAAATAGACGAGCGTGCGTGTTATGATGTATGAATGTAGAGGAAGCTCAAGATATATTAGGATAGAGCAATGGGGTGGTCTACTCTCTCTGCCTTTCCATCTGGGGAAAATAATATACGTTAGATTAAAAGGTCACTTAGATGGTTTGGACAAACGGAACGAAAGGATTAGAAAAGAATGGTTAAAATTTTTGATAAAATAATAATTCGCTTTTAGTATTTGTATCTAAACCACTTTATTATACTCCCATGATCATAACTCACCGTTCTAGCATTCTATTCGTCCTCAGGCACACTTTCTCCTACACCTCTTTCTCCCCTCCTTGTTTTTATTTCTTTATTTCTTATTCATATGTTGTTCTCTAATTTTATATTTAGTGTTATGAACAAACAAATGGAATGATCATTAAGATGGTTTGGACACATGAAGAATTAATTAAGAAAGAATGGTAAAAAAAGTATACGTTACGATGTAAATGAAAACTAGAAATAGATAAAGAACGAGGAAAACGTGGCACGATCAAATAAATCAAATATTGAATGTCGACCACGTGAGGAGTCGGAAAAATCGACGTGCGTGCATTACACTATGTCTGAATATTGAGGAATCGAGAGAAGTTTGTCAGTCCATTATTTTTACCTACCCTTCCGAGGTAACTAAGTGATGGTTAGTTAGTTACTACCAATTTTTTTCAATCATTTTTGATACGGTATTGGCTCTACCCACAGGCTACACAAGAGAGAGGGAGGATAGAGAGATAGAGAGGGAGGATTGGCACAGAGAGGATAGATAGAGAGGGAGGGAGAGATAGAGATTGAGGGAGAGAGAGAGAGGGAGAGAGAGAGAGGGATAGAGAGGGAGAGAGAGAGAGAGGGAGAGAGAGAGAGGGAGAGAGAGAGGGAGAGAGAGAGAGAGAGAGAGAGAGAGAGAGAGAGAGAGAAGAGAGAGAGAGAGAGAGACGTTTTCACTCATTACAATTATTTATGGAGTTTTATCTTCTTCTTCTGTTATCGTGTCAGGTTCCCCCAAGTTCCCCCTTCAGGTTGCAGCGAAGGCTTAGGTTGATTCTGCAAACTGGAATAACTATTACCATATAATCATGCTGTATATTGTGCTGCTCCATTTTTCGTTCAGATTTGCCATCATACAAAAGTCGGATAAACGGACGGATAATATTATGAACTTCTTAATTTTCGTAATGCATTCTTTTGAACTTTTGGCCCGGCTCCAAGACCAATTGTTTACGACGTCAACAATCCATTGTCGTATTTCACCTCCCGACATCGGGGCCATTTTAAAGTCTTCGAGCGAGAAAGCGTAATCCTTAAGCAAGAATTAATGGACATTAGTGATTTTAATCAAATTGTGAACATTTTTAATTAACATAACTAAAACCGAAGCGAGTTTCTAATCACCCTGTTGTTAAAATACTAGGTATTATAATACAATCGGTAATTAACGGTTTTAGACGACATTTGATAGTTAATAAATTAAATAATAATTAAATAAAAACTAACCATCACATCGTTTCCGCAGGGGTAGGCAGGGAAGTTGAATCACCACACTGCTCTGTCCTGACATACCTACATATCTGGCTTCATCTACATTAATACATCGTAATTGCTTTCCTCGGTCTTACACGGCTTCTCTTTCAGTTCACACTGCTTATATACAACATTTTAACCATTATTATCTGGTCCATTCGTTCCATATGTCCAAAACAGCTATTGTCACGTGATTTCTACACCAGACCAAAGACAGTGAGACAATCACACTGCCATCACCGGGAATAACCCGGGACCTTCATAATGGCAGTCAGAGATCTTACCACTTTTTTAGGTTAAGGTAGTTAATTAACTAATTAACTAACCATTACAACCTTCGTGGTGACACTTTGACCTAATCGGGTGGTGGTCCAGGGGACAGAACGCTTGGCTCCTGATCCAGGGGATTTGGGTTCAAGCCTGGACACGACCAGATTCCTTCTTCATAATATGAGCTATTTTCTGCTCACATTGAAGATTGTAAAAATAAATTCTATTATCATTGATTCAATCCTTGGTATTAGTATTTATTATGTATGGAAACGAAGCATGGAACTGGCAAAAGAAGGATGAAAGTAGAATAAATGCAGTAGAAATGAGATCTCTTAGACGAATGTGTGGATACTCTGTGCACGATAGGGTGTCGAATGAAAATATAAGAAGTGAATGCGGTGCGAATGATGGTGTTATGAACAAAATAATGAAAGGATCATTAAGATGGTTTGGACATATGGAAAGAATGAATGAAGAAAGAATGGTAAAAAATATATGTTAACGATGTAAATTGAACTAGAAATAGAGGAAGACCGAGGAAAACGTAGCACGATCAAAAAAATTTAATATTGAATTTCGGCCACGTGATGAGTCAGAGAAATCGACGCGCGTGCATGACACGATGTTTGAATGTTGAGGAAGCGAGAGAAATGTGTCAGGAAAGAAAAGTGTGGCAGTCCATTCTTTCTGCCTACCCCTTTGGGGATACAGCGTGATGGTTAGTTAGTTTTATAATGATGTTAAAATACACAATTTAAAATATTTATTTTTCCAATTGAATCAAAATTAGCTCCGAGTTCTCAAAGGGGTTAGACTAATAATAACAAATCGTATTTCTGATGTTTACTTGAATAACTCTTCAATGAAAACCGGTGTACTTCGGATCTGTTCGATCACTTAGGATTCTACAATACATTGAACTCGAATAAGTCTTCTTCTTTTTAAATAAATATTACTGCACTTACAATGGGTTCGCAGGATTGCTGTACCCCCTAAAAGTCGTCGAGGGTCCAAGTATAAAAGCGCAATAGCCAGCCGTTTTCTAGAAAAACCCTTCAAAGTTTTCACTTCTATTTATTTAACAAATTAACTAACCATCACGCCGTCTCTCAGAAGGGGTAGGCAGAAATAATGGTCTGCCATACTTTTCTTTCCTGATATAATATAATTATTTATCTCGCTTCCTCAACATTCATAAATCAAGACAAGCACGCGCGTCGATTTCTCCGACTCCTTACGTGGCCGAAATTCAATATTTGATTTTTTCTTCGTGTCAGGATTTTTCTCGGTCTTCCTCTTTTTCTAGTTCCATTTACATTGTTTATACATTTTTTTTTACCATTCTTTCTACATGTATTCTTTCCACCAACCATCTTAATGATGCACTTACTATTATAATCAAAATTGTTGTAAAAATCTGTATTAAATAATGAATAAGAATGAAAACATCAGTTTTCTAGAGATTCATACATCGTGTCATGCATTTCTCTGATTCCTCACACGGCCGACGCTCAATATTTGATCGTGCCAAGTTTTCCTCGGTCTTCCTCTATTTCTAGTTCCATTTACATCAAAAACATATATATTCTTTACCATTCTTTCCTCATTCATTCTTTCCATGTATCCTTACCATATTTTTGATCCTATCATTATTTTGTTCATAGCACAATTATTCGCCCTGCATTCACTTCTTATATTTTCATTCGACACTATCATACGGCAGCATCTCTTTTATTCTACTGCATTTATTCTACTTACATCATTCTTTTGCCAGTTCCATGCTTCGTTCCACACATAAGGGTCGGTACAAGAACACCATTGTGCACTGCCATTTTAGCTTTTTGGATAGGTTTTTGTTTGCGATGACAACTTTAAGTGCACCATTCACTTTGTTGCCTGCCCCAACCCTTCTTTCAATATCTCTCTCTACTCGCCCAAGCTTTGTAAACATACTACCTAAATATACAAACTCGTAAACTTGTTCCAGATTTTCACCATTCACGCTAATGTTACAGACGATTTCTTCATTGATATATGATTTATTCTTTTTCGAAAATCATTAGTTTAGACTTATTCACATTTATCATATGTTTATGTTCGTTGTCTGCAAGTAGGACAGCGTCATCCGCATACAATATACAGCTTACTGACACTCCGCTCATTTTGGCACCTACACCCAACCCTTTCAGCTCTTTCTACATTTTAAAATTATTTCTTGTTACCATTGATCAAAGGCAAATATTGTATTTAGTCCGAGGCCAGCCTCAAGGTATTGGTTTAACGATTTCTTCCGCGTCTCGAACAGGGTGACTCCATTAGAATATTGATGACATTAAGTAGGTACGAGGGTCATCCGGAAAGTATTACCTGTTTGGGAATAAAAAAAAATCTTGTATGTATAAACAAATATGAACGTTTTATTTGTAAAGAACATACTTTAAACTCATGTTCAATGGCTAGTAGGAGCCGCAGTGATTTACATCTGTGCTGTAGGATGTAAGTCTATAAAATGCTGCGTAACGCTCTCTTGCATAACACCAGCAAAACTACTAGCTAGTCCTACTCGTTAGTATCCTCGTCACGAACCCCGGGCAATGTGGCTTCACTCTGGCAGAGGAGTCATAGCAGGTAACGAGAGGATGAAAGGCGAGTTTCTGGCGCCTCAAAACCAGATCACCGTAGCTAAGGGAAAGTAACCCCAACAGAAAATCCACCAGAGAAGGCAACGGGAAATCACTCTGGTGGTATATTTTCCCAGGAAATGACTATGGAGAGAAATCAGAGTTTACCAGAGTGATCGCCAACGTCGCACAGTGGGCTGAAAATGAAGCTCCATAGACTTGGCGTCGCTCGAAAATCAAGTACCTAATTTTGATAAAAAAAATATGCCCGCGTATTTCTTTATTAAATAGCAACATTTTATGTCAAGTAACTTTTTTTGATAAAGCTATTATTTAATAAGTTATTTGCGATTTTCTTTTTTTTATGTATGGAGATAAACAGTTTTTTTAGATTTTTTCCTAATTCTTAAAATTTCTTAAAAAATTGCTTTCCGAATCATAAAATTCATCAATGTCAATGTTCCGAAGGTTTCCGAGATTCAGGCTTTAGTGATAATATAGCTTAAGTGATGAATTTTATGATTCAGAAAGCAATTTTTTAAGAAATTTTAAGAATTAGGAAAAAATCTAAAAAAACTGTTTATCTCCATACATAAAAAAAGAAAATCGCAAATAACTTATTAAATAATAGCTTTATCAAAAAAAATTACTTGACATAAAATGTTGCTATTTAGTAAAGAAATACGCGGGCATATTTTTTTTTTTCAAAATTAGGTACTTGATTTTCGAGTGACGCTAAGTCTATAGGAGCCTCATTTTCAGCCCACTGTGCGTCGGGGGGACCTGATAGGGCACTTTAAGAAGAAGAAGAAGATACCTTAAACTACTTCTCTACATAGTCACATAGAAAATTTAAGCATTTGTCGTAACGTGAGACGAGTTATTGTATCCCAGCGTTATATTCCTCCACAGCCAGTGTATTGAATTGCGTAGTCACAACATTTCACATAATGCTCAGAGTCCTATACAACGCGTTGGTTCGGAGAAGACTCAAAAGTGGTTCTGTGAAATGGAGCCCTCATGAGGCGAGATTTTCCGTTATGCTGGAGAGGGTTCAGAAAACAATTCTGAGGTATCTCTACATGAGGGAGTATGGTAGTTATCCGTGGCTCTACCTCACTGCATTTCTTTCAGGAATGCTCGGAACCAATTCTTTACAGCTTCGAAGAGATGGCCATCTCATTACCCATTTCTTTATTTTAATCAGGGGATATTTCGGGGACTCGGCCGTGCTAGAAGGTGTTGGTATTTTTGTCCCTAATAAGTTTCTCCGTCAGCGACAGCACAGATTGTTATACTTACGGATACCAGAACCAATCTCCCTCTGGTGACGCCGTCGGGAAGAGCAATTAATCTGCTGAACGCGGTCTCCTCGGAGATCGACGTCTTTCATATTAGTGAAGGTACGTTCAGGAGACAAATTCTCTTGACTTTAGGAAGTATCTTATCTTCCTAATGTCGAACCATCTCTAATGCGTTCCTGGTATGTTGTATTTTTATAATATTTTACCTGTACTCAATAGATGCCTTCAATATTTTGCTGTTTGTAATGTATTTTGAGTTAATAAACTGATTTGATTTGAACTTATGAATAACTGTTTGTGAAACATTATAGAAATATTCACAGATCTCATCAATTTTACCGCACCGATATTTCTTAACGAATTCGTCAATTGAACTCGGCAGTTCATCCGTAATGACTGACTGCCGTTCCGAACGCTCATCATCAAGGGGTGTTCTTCTTCCTAAGTTAACATTACGACACCAGCATCGAACAGACGACTCATTCATAACATTGTCTCCATAAACCTCATTGAAGTTAGAGCTATGAGAAATTTAATCATAGCTTTAACTTCACAACTGGCGGCGTTCTCTATTCTTAAACATTCTTCTACCGACTCTTATGCATGCAAGCGAAGCATGGGGCAAAAGAAGGATAAAAATAGAATAAATGTAATAGAAATGAGATCTTTTAAACGAATGTGTGAATACTCTGTATATGATAGAGTGTCGAATAAAAATATAAGAAATGAATGCGGTGCGAATGATGGTGTTTTGAACAAAATAATGAAAGGATCATTAAGATGGTTTGGACATATGGAAAGAATAAATAAAGAAATAATGGTAAAAAAATTATATGCTAACGATGTTAATGGAACCAGAAGTAGAGGAAGACCGAGGAAAACGTGGCACGATCAAATAAATCAAATTTTGGTCATAAGTCCTGTAAGCGCCTCGGCCACCACCTTCTGTTCCCAGAAAACAATTTGCATCTTCGTCTCTATTGAGATACAATTAATCCTTGTCAAATTTTGAATTTCGGCCATGTGAGGAGTCAGAGAAATCGATGCGCGTGCATGACACGATGTATGAATGTTGAGGATGCGAGAGAAATATGTCAGGAAAGAAAAGTGAAGCAGTCCATTCTTTCTGCCTACCCCTTCGGCGAGACGGCGTGATTATTAGTTAGTTAGTTTATATAAACACTCACAGAAACAACACAGTCAATACCAGCGAGATGTAACGTTGTACACAGACAGTTGAAATACAACTGAACGTGTTAGTGCTTGTCCGGCGGCTACTCTATTCACCATCGCTCCACGCGGCGTAAGCGGGTAAACTTTACGGATAACCCTCGTATATTGGCAATTCGTTGTACGTTGCCGGACTTGTCTTGGCGAATTCTTAAGGGACAGTACATTTTACTTTAGATACTGTGTATTCAACACGTAATCAACAAAACGCAAGAGAGTTTTAACGCCAACCCTAATATACAAAAGCGAAGCATTGAGCTGGCAAAATATGGATGAGAGTAGGATAAATGCCGTAAAAAATATTAGAATTCACTGAGAAGAATGTTCAGGAAAACGATATACGAGTATATATATTTTTTATACCACAAGTTGTTTAAACACTATTATTTTTAGCTATTATATTCATTCTCGTGACATGTGATTGGTACCTAATCTATCGCCATTTTATAAAACTAACTAAACTAACTAACCATCACGCCGTCTCCCCGAAAGGGTAGGCAGAAAGAATGGACTGTCACACTTTAACCGATGCGGCACTCCATCCTTCTCTTTTCGCCCTGCGGGAGACGCGGTGTGATGGGTTGCGAACCTCATCGCCACCAATAGGCATCTCCCAATTTATAACTAACTAACTAACCATCACGCCGTCTCCCCGGAGAGGTAGGCAGAAAGAATGGAACGCCACACTGTTCTGTCCTGACATACTTCTCTCGATTTCTCTACATTCATACATCTTGTCATGCACGAACGTCGATTCTTCCGACTCCTCACGTGACCGACATTTCATATTTCGATCGTACCACGTTTTCCTCGGCCTTCCTTAATTTCTAGCTCCGTTCACGCCGTTTACATATACCTTCTTTACCATTCTGTCTTCACTCATTCTTTCCATGTGTCCAAACTATCTTAATGACCCTTTCCTTATTTTGTCCATAACACTTTCATTCGCACCACATTCACTTCTTTTACTTGCATTTGTCACTCTATCATATACAGATTTGCCACACATTCGTCTTAGAGATCTCATTTCTACTGCATTTATTCTACTTTCATCCTTCTTTTGCCAGTTCCATGCTTCACTTCCATACATAAGGGTCGGCATAAGAACACCATTGTGCACTGCCATCTTGGCTTTTTTGGATAGGCTATTCCCAATTTATTGTCACGTGAATTCTACACCAGACTAAAGACAGTGCTACAATCACACTGCCATCGCCGGGAATCTAACCGGGACCTTCGGTATGGAAGTCAGGGCTCTTACCACTCTACCACAAGGGTCGTCAATATTATACTCGTAGAATACCGGACGACGAAATAAGAAATAAATGAAAGAAAGATGATTGCATCATAAGTAAAATAAAATAAAAATGATTCCTGTGATTGTTTGGATACATGAAACAAAGGGACGAGAAAAGAATGGTTAAAATGTTATGTACACGCAGTGTGAGTGTAAAGAAAAGCTGCGGGAGACAAGAAAAGCATGATACGACCAAATTAATCAAACACTTTAAGGTGGTGATATTCGAAGTCGGAAAAATAGACGACCTTGCATATTACGATATATGAATGTAGAGGAAGCTCGAGAATTGTCAGTCAGGACAGATCAGTATGGCGGTTCATCATTTCAGCCTACCTCTCCGGGTAAACGGCGTGATGGTTATTTAGTTAGTATGATATCATTTGTTTATGCCTTAGCATAAAATATATAAAACTTCTAGAAAACAGACGTTTTCATTTGTATTAATTATTTAGTATGGAATTTTACAGCATTATTCAAGAAACAATAAATAAGTTAATAATTTTGATAATAATAGTAAGATAAGAATAAGTTGACAATTTTGATTAAAATAGAAGACCTTCGTGGCAGAGTGGTAAGAGCTCTGACTTCCATACCAAAGGTCCCAGGTTCGATTCCTGGCGATGGCAGTGTGATTGTCACACTGTCTTTGGTCTGGTGTAGAATTCAATTGGCAATACAATTGCGACAGATTGGCTACCTATCACATGTCAGAAGAATCAATATAATAGCTAAAAAAACAAATTGTATACAGTAATTGGGTTCAAACGACCTGTTGTAAAGATGGTTTGGACACACGGAAAATAATAATAAAAAATAGTAAAAAAAGTATATAAATATTATATAAATGGAGCTAGAAATAGAAGAAGATCGAGGAAAACGTGGCACGATCAAATAAACTTAAATATTGAATATCGGCCACGTGAGGAGTCTGAGAAATCGACATGCGTGCATGACACGATGTATGAATGTTGAGGAAACGAGAGAAGTATGTCAGGAAAGAAAAAAATGGCAATCTTTCTGTCTACCCTTTCAGGGAGACGGCGTGATAGTTAGTTAGTTAGCGCATACAAGGTCAGTAAATGTATCCATTATCAAAATTTATACTTTGTAACATACATTTTTTTATGATGTATGACGCCATTTAAACGAACAATAAAAATAATAATAAATCTAAAAATAACAAAAAATAGATACGCCTTATACTTTCGACTATATGTGATATGTACAGAACACAATGAACTAATATAAATATTTAAAAAAATTACCTAAAAGTTTTCTCTGGCACTCTTAAATCCACAATATGGAAAAACAAAGACATGGCCATTAAGAGTAAGATGAGAATCTATAAAGCATGCGTAAGACCAATAATAACATATGGCGTCGAACCAAGGGCAGACACAGTAAAGACCAAACAAGTTTTGAGGACTTCCGAGATGAAGACACTGAGGACGATAGCAGGCAAGACACTGAGAGATCGCGCGTAGAACACCAGAATAAGAGAGATATGTGATGTTGTGGATATTATAAGATGGAGCAGACAGCGAAAACGAAACTGGTACGGTCATGTTCAAAGAATGGACACCACCAGACTCCCTATATTGCACTGCATAATTAGCCTCATTGGACTCGTCCTCGTGGAAGACCTCCTAAAAGATGAAATGACAGCTGGGAGTAGCTCACAGGAGGAGCAACACTCTGGAGAACAGACCAAGACCTAAAAGTTTTTGACTCCTTTGAAAAATGACCCAATATATATTTTTGGCTTTATGCTTTGAAGAATAGCATCATAACTATATTTAATTACAATAGTTACAAATTGATCAATCCAAGTACCGACTGACAGGTAGCAATTAGGTTTTTTCCTTTTGTGTTCGTTAATACCTATTGTCATAGATTTTAAATTCAGTGAAGTCCACATTTCATTTTATTTTTATTAATTTATTTACTTGAAATAGTACACATATACATAACACATGTTCTAATAAAAACATTTAAAAATTCAATTATAATAATCCACATACACATCAATATATGGTTACATTTTGTTTACATATTTATTTGATTCTCTTCCAAAAAAAAAATGTGTGCTCTGCACACTTTTGACATCCTTCGGTATATCATCATAAATTTGAAATGCATTTTACATAAGGGAATTCGGAGATTTGGATATTTTTCTAAATGGGAGCCTTAGTTTATTTTCATTTCTTGTTTCATATTGATGATTTTAAATTGATTGATTGTTGCTGTTGGAAAACATCGATTGACGAAACAGCTGTCTCGACCTTCTCAAAAAGTGTATAATAAATAATGTAATATTATAACGGTGTTGTAAACTTGACTGTTAATTAACTTTTTTTAAATATTATTTATTAGCTTAAGATGTTAACATTAGAATTTCACAATGACGATATTATTTTGAATAAATTTTTGGTAACATTGTATTGATACATGTACATGAAAGAAGAAACAATATGTATTTTTTTTTAAACGCTGTTTTACCACTTTCAAAAGTGGAAAAATCTGCGACTTAATTCTAATATAACATCGCACCGTGAGTGTAAAACCGAATTAAGTGCAAATATACATTTTGGAGATATGGAAGTTTAAAGGTTTCATATTGCTTGGAAAAACTTTTTTTTTTTAAATAAACCAATGATTCTCGGTTTAAAGGTTTATTAATATAAACCGAAAATCATTGGTTTATGAAAAAAAAAACAGTTTTTCCAAGCAATATAAAACTTTTAAACTCCCATATCTCCAAAATGTATATTTGCACTTAATTCGGTTTTACACTCACGGTGCGACATTTTTTTAAAATAAAATAATAATACACTTTTAAAATTTTGTATTTAAACCACTTTATTCTTTTTTAAGGATTAATTGTATCTCAATAGAGACGGAATGGTTATTTTTTTTTTTGGAAACAGAATATGGTAGTCGAGGCGTTTACAGGACATGATCTGTCATTAGTTGGGTTAAGCGATCACTTTATGTTAATAACATTCCCCATTCCCCCCTTCTTACGACACCACGTCTGAAAAAAATTTGGAACTTGTATATATGCTACTATTTTTAATAACTTCACATGTTTGTACACTAGCGCCATCTATTAATATAATACATTGAAAAAAACTTTATTCTTTACAAAAACCATCATTTTTTTACATTTGTATACATTAGAAAAAATGTGTATACATTCAAAAAACTTTATTCTTTAGGAAAAAACATTATATAAAAAAAATTAGGTTCAAAAAATCTTTATTCTTTACAAAAAACATCCGGCTTCGCTCCCGCTGTCTGGACCTTCTGTAACCCCTTTTTTAACACCACAAATTAAGTGCGTCATAAGAAAACATTTTTTTAAAAGTAAACTGACTTTTCACAATGTTATTAAAAAAAAAACGAAAGGACACCGAAATATATATTTTTTCAAATACTTTTGCATGTGATTAACCCTTAACGTACCGTGTTCAAAACAAAACGCTTGCTCCCATGTGGTAAGTTCAGTTTACCGCTAACTTTATCTAAATATCAAGCATATGACTAGATGAATCAAAATTTAATTTATGTCATCTTGTAGGGAATTTCATTAGGAATAGATCGATATCTATAACATACATGGATTATTTGAAAAACATATCATTATTAATTTTTTCTGGAACCATGCGATTTCTGATATGGAATGCGTCACAGCATATGAGCAACTGACACCAAGTATGAACTTGTCTCGCCCCGCCGCGCCGCGCCGCGGCGGGGCGAGACAAATTTTACGTATGATAAAGGCACCCAGGCAAAATGTATAGTACGTTCAAGACAACGAGTACGTATTAATATTTGTCCCTTTGGTAAAGTGTTAATATTTTCACAGTTCTGATATTATTAAGTTGCGTGCTGCGTTTCCGTCCACAGTCGGTATTATTACGTACCTATGAGAAAGGCCAAACATATAATTTATAATACGTTCAAAACAGCGAGTAAGTATTTGTCACTTTTGATAAAGTTGTAAATATTAGCAAAACAAATTCTACCTTAACACGAATGAAGGTGAGGGCAGTCTTAAAAAATATTTTTTTTGGGATGAAGGAAGTAATTTTTTGCTTTTTTTTATTACGAAATATTGAGAACACTTCAATGGAGGATTACAATTTTTTTTATAATATTAGGGTCCATAGGTTTTAAGAAAATCAACTTTAAATTGGCAGTGGAAACTCAATTAACCACATGGCAACGCGACGGTTAAATCACGTACAGCCACTGCACTGCGTGTCCTTGATCCTTTGCAACTGTTTTAGTTCTTCCGTCATCGTACCATCCATAATTACTGATCTATTGGGAATCTTTTTTTTCTCATACTATTATATATGAATCATTATAAAATATCAGCATATACGAGTATAATTAATCATATCGTGGGCTCAATACAAAAACTGGGAAACTTCTAACTCTAAATATTGCGTCATTTATGTGTTTTTCTTTTTAATATATTTTAACATACAATATAACTAACGAACTAACTAACCATCGCGCCGTCTTCCCGAAGGGGTAGGCAGAAAAAATGGACTGCCACACTTTTCTTTCCTGACATATTTCTCTCGTTTCAACATTCATACATCGTGCCATGCACGCGCGTCGATTTCAATATTTGATTTATTTGATCGGGTCACGTTTTCTTCGGTCTTACTCAATTTCTAGTTCCATTTACATCGTTAACATATACTTTTTTTAGCATTATTTCTTCATTAATTATTTCCATATGTCCAAACCATCTTAATGATCCTTTCATTATTTTGTTCATAACACCATCATTCGCACCGCATTCACTTCTTATATTTTCATTCGACACTATCATACACTGAGTATCACACATTCGTCTAAGTGATCTCATTTTTACTGCATTTATTCTACTTCCATCTTTCTTTTGTCAGTTCCATGCTTCACTTCCATACAAAAGGGTCGGTACAAGAAAACCATTGTGTACTCCCATTTAGCTTTTTTGGATAGGTTTTTGTTTGCGATGGCAACTTTAAGTGCACCATTCACTTTGTTGCCTGCCCCAACCCTTCTTTCAATATCCCTCTCCACTCGCTCATCTTTTGTAAACATACTACCCAAATACACAAACTCATCTACTTGCCCCAAATTTTCACCATTCACGCTAATGTTGCAGACTGTCGTGATTTCTCCTTTTTCAATAATCACCTTGGACCACCCACACATTCGCTGAATTTATTCTACTTTCATTCTTCTTCTGCCAGTTCCATGCTTCGCTCCCATACATAAGAGTCGGTATAACAACATCATTGTGCACTACATTGTATAAATTGTTTCTTGAACAATTAATAATTAAAACGAATAAATATGTCTGACTATAGAAGTTTTTTGTTCATATTTCACGGAATTGACAGGTTTCTCAATGGTTATTTAGGAAGGCGAAAAATGTCATTCCCATAAAATATAACAAAAATACGTTATTATACGTTTTAACAAAATATTCTTTAAATTAGACATCTAATGTTACCTACATCTTCGAGTTTAACCCAAAGGTACTCTTGTGCGCAACAATTGCACTTCTAAGGATTAATTGTATTTCAATAGAGACAAATAAGTAAATTGTGTTTAAACAGAATATGGTGGTCGAGACGTTTACAGGACTTATGACCTGTCATTGGTTGGGTTAAGCGATCGCTTTATGTTAACAACATTCCCCATTGCGCCCTTCTTACGACCACCACGTCTGACAAATTTTGGAAAGATTTATATATGCTACTATGATGAGAAACACTTCACATTTTTTAGGTGTATTTGTATATAAAACTAACTAAATAACTAACCATCACGCCGTCTCCCCGAAGGGGTAGGCAGAAAGAATGGACTGCCACACCTTTATTTCCTGACATATTTCTCTCGCTTCCTCAACATTCATACATCGTGTCATGCACGCGCGTCGATTTCTCTGACTCCTCACATGGCCGACATTCAATATTTGATTTATTTGATCGTGCCACGTTTTCCTCGGTCTTCCTCTATTTCTGGTACCATTTACATCATTAACATATAATTTTTTTACCATTCTTTCTTCATTCATTCTTTCCATATGTCCAAACCATCTTAATAATCCTTTCATTATTTTGTTCATGACACCATCATTCGCACCACATTCGCTTCTTATATTTTCATTCGACACTCTATCATACACAGAATATCCACACATTCGTCTAAGAGATCTCATTTCTTCTGCATTTATTCTACTTTCATCCTTCCTTTGCCAGTTCCATGCTTCGCTTCCATACATGTATATTCAAAAACAAATTCCACTTCTCTAATTATAGTACTAATGTTAACACAAAGGTTTGATCTCTAAACTATGATAGCAATTGTCTATAAAATATTTATTTGAGTTACCTAGTCATAGTACTGAGCCCACGTTATATAAATAAGTACTTAAATAGTGCATTACACAACGAAAAATTAGTTTTTCTCGTTTAACATATTTTTAAAAGCAAAGGTTTCACAATGAAGGGAGAAAATTTAAGTACTTTACAAATCATAAGCCTACAAAAAAAATTAAATCTCTTATGATTTTACTGAATTTTTTTTAAATGAGTTTACTGAAATTTCTTGATTGATTTTAAATAATGGTTTAATGCATAACTAAAACTGCAAATTTAAGGGTTTGGTGGAGGTCGATATATTTTAAGTGTACCTATATTTTTTAAATTTCTTTCATTCTTCTCTCTACTACCAGCGCTCAAATCAGGAAACGTACACTGGAAAACCAAAATCATCCTGTATTAAACAACCATCCGAACAGTAGTGACTTATGGATGTGAGGCGTGGACAATGACAGCGAAATCCGCAGAGCGACTAGATACTTTTGAGAGAAGGGTGCTGCGCAGAATTCTGGGACCTGTGAATGACGGTGAAGGCTATACAGTGCGGCATAATGACGAGCTGTACTATATTTACAAAGCTCCCAGTCTCTCCACACAGGTCAGACTGAATAGACTGAGATGAGCAGGTCACGTGCAGAGGATGCCGTCATCGCGAACCCCAAAAAGATTGCTGGAGTGGCACTCAGGTGGTAGAAGACCAATTGGACAACCAAGGGTGCGATGGGAGGATGAAGTTGGGAGAGATGGGGCGAAATTGTTACGAGTGTCAGATTGGAGGGTTGAAGCGGAGGACAGGAGGAGTTGGAGGTGAAGAATACTGGAGGCTAAGGCTCGATATGGGCTGTAGGGCCATTAAAGAAGAAAAAGTATGTTATTTAAATAGTCCATTGTTTTGGCCGAAACACTATGATACTTTAACATTATAAACTGTTAAATTAAAAAGCTCTGTTTTATGTACCACATATGCACTTTATCAGGTATGCTGATGACACAGTTATTTTAGCTGATAGTATACCCGATCTTTAAGAACTCTTCGAATTGATATAGCAGGAGAGGATCTGGGTTTGAAAATCAACGTTAAGAAGACCAAATGGATGACAATTGGGCGACTTTACTATTCTTCATCCACTCTGCAACTGAATGGTGCGAATGTTGAAATAGTCGACCAATTTAAATACCTTGGCAGCATTATCACTAAAGCGCTTGACCCGGACATTGAAATAAAATGCAGAATTGAAGTTGCAGAGAACCTTATTTTGCAACGATAGTCTTAACTTGAAACTCCGACAAAGAATGATTAAGTGTTATATATGGTCTGTTCTACTATATGGCTGCGAAACCTGGACTCTGGAAGTGAATGTAATAAAACGGTTGGAAGCGTTCGAAATGTGGATATACCGCAGAATGCTCCGTATACCGTGGACCGATAGGGTCAGTAATGCAGACGTACTGCAGAGAGCCAGAGCCAATAGAGAGCTGTTGTCGAGTGTAAAAGTGTGCTTTAGAAGAGCAGTGAACGACAGACGGCTAATATAAGAATAAGTTGAGAGGTATATCAGGATAGAGCACTGTGGCGATCCATCCTCTCTCCAGGGAAACGGCGTGATGGTTAGTTAGTTTGTTAGTATATATTTTTTATCATTATTAAATGCTATCTTAATGAAATGACTATAACATTTTAAAAGAAACACATGCGCTAATATGAATATTATTATGACATTTAATGTATACAAACGGTTAAAAATTATTCTCAAAAGAAATTGATAACGTAATATTTGTAGCAATTAAACATATTTAATGATTAATTTTTGTTATATAATTGATACAACTCATTAAGAGATATTTACAAAAAAAACGTCATTAACCCTTCATTGCATCGTGTAGTAAATTGGCTATAAATTATAACATACATATTTCTATTGTACGCTACACTCTACATACCCATCTATTTGGCGCTATTTTACAAACAAAAAAAGCCGTTTGGTTGACTGTTTCGATTACTTCCAGACTTTGAGTTTAAAAAAAAACTGGTATCCCCGTGCATAAGTGCATTCTTACTATATAACTAATTAACACCAGAGAGATATTTTAGGTTGAGGATATTATAAGATGGAGTGGACAACGAAGAAGGGACTGATACGGTCATGTTCAAAGAATGGACACCACCAGACTTCCCTACATTGCACTACGTAATCAACCTCATGGGAATCGTCCTAATGGAAGACCTCCTAAAATATGGAAGGACAGCTGGCAGTAGTTCACAGCAGGAACAACACTCTGGAGAACAGACCACATAGATCTACAACAAGGAAGTAAAAGAAGAAGAAATTAATACACAGCTTTTACTTGCAATGTTTTATGAGTATAAACTACGCTGCGGGTGCTTTATTGTAAACTCGAAACTTTATGACGCGACTATAGAGCCACGAATGTATGTTGGCGGTGGCGCAAAAGTGAACTAAACGCCCAATGTCATTGTGACAGATCTGAGTTTTTTATTGCATTATAAGTAGGTACTATTGTGAAATATTTTTATTTTCAAAAATATTTTTTCCATGACTCAAGTGTCGGCAAAATCGGGTAAAAACAGTATTAAGAAATGTATCGAAACGAAGCATGGAACTGGCAAAGGAAGGATGAAAGTAGAATAAATGCAGTAGAAATGAGATCTCTTAGACGAATGTGCGGATACTCTGTGTATGATAGAGTGTCGAATAAAAATATAAAAAGTAAATGCGGTGCGAATGATGGTGTCATAAACAAAATAATGAAAGGATCAATAAGATGGTTTGGACATATGGAAAGAATGAATGAAGAAAGAATGGTAAAAAAATTATATGTTAATGATGTAAATGGAACCAGAAATAGAGGAAGACCGAGGAAAACGTGGCACGATCAAATAAATCAAATATTGAATGTCGGCCATGTGAGGAGTCAGAGAAATCGACGCGCGTGCATGACACGATGTATGAATGTTGAGGAAGCGAGAGAAATATGTCAGGAAAGAAAAGTGTGTAAGTCCATTCTTTCTGCCTACCCCTTCGGGGAGACGGCGTGATGGTTAGTTGGTTAGTTTTAGAAATAATGTCTTAAATTTTTCATTTTATTGTTTAAGAGAAAATTAATAATCAATTGTTGTTACTTTTGATATTAAATTGCCTTTTCACAGCTGCTGGACCTAATCTTATACTATTTCTAATAAATACTATTTCTCGCGGTGGTAACAGCAGCTCTCACAGGCAATCTGAAGGTGCATACATAAGAACAATTTGATAACGAAATAATCCGTAGCGATATGGGTGCTGAGATTGCAATGTATATTACAATGGATTACAATTTTACAATGAGTATATACAAGATTTGATAAACAAAACAACAGAAATGATTTCTTTAGTAACCAATGCATAATGCATTCCTGCATTCGTGCAACCAACGGGGATATTATCTTAAACCACGTGCGACCAATAGGGATATTATCTTAAAGTTTTAAGACAATGGAGAATTTTGACATTTTTTTATTGTGATAGCAAATCATTGAGAATCGTATTTAAAAATGAACAAAAAGAAGACTTTATTTAAAGATCATTTTTATTATGCGTAATAAATAATAAAAACATATTAAATAATAATGACATGACTGCATCATGAATAAAATTAAAAAAGGATCCCTGAGATGGTTCGGACATATGGAACGAATGGATGAGAGTAGAATGGTTAAAAAGTTGTACACAAGCAGCGTGAGTGGAAAAAGAAGCCGAGGACGACCGAGGAAAACATGGCATGACAAAATTAATCAATTACTAAAAGGCAGCCACATTCGAAGTCGGAATAATCGACGTGCGTGCATGGTGCGATGTATGAATGTGGAGGAAGCCCGAGTGGTGTGCCAGGACAGGCCAGTGTGGCGATCCATCCTCTCTGCCTACTCCTCCGGGGAAATGGCGTGATGGTTAGTTAGTTAGTTAGTTAGTTTTAAATAATAATTAAATAACGTATTGAAAGCAAAGGCATTGACACTGTGGAATTCCATAGTAATACACTTTGGAAATTGAAAATAACTTTGTTTATTATCCACAAAATATTAAAAAAACACGACATGTTTTGGAGGATACGTCCGACTACAGGTGCAAATATATAATAAAACCTTAACAAAGAAAGAATAATATAAAAAAACGTATTTAAGATTCGAAACAATTATTTAAATATAAAAATTAACCTGGGCTAATTGTTATAAGTACTCGTAATTATTTTTTTATCAGTAAGAACTAATAAATAATATTAAACAATAATAATATATAATGAAAGTATTTTTTTATTATTGTAATTTAGAAATAACATACATAATATACGTCTGTATTACTGAAGTCGGAGGTATTCCTGAAACACGTCGTGTTTTTTTTTAATATTTTCTGGATAACAAACAAAAGTTTTTTCAATATCCTAAGTGTAATAATTAAATAAAATGATGTTTTTTAACTACTTCCATTTTTGTCTTTATTTCGGCAGCGACCGGTTTCGCCAGGATCGCTGGCTTCAACAGACTGGTGGCTTACTTACAGATTATATACATACAGATCAGGGGTGTGTAAACATTATTATATTCCAAAATAATCTTAAAATAATTATGTAAAATTTACTGTGTGTTAGTATGAGAGCTGCACCTGACGCAGTCGATCAACACTTACCTACATCAGGATAGGATATTTTGAAAAGGTGCGTTTTGAGTCTCGATCTAAACTCTGGCGGATTCTTAATGAACTTGAGGTCTGCTAGAAGATTGTTCCTAGCTGAAGGGTCGGCTACCGCGAAGGTTCGTTCACCAAGTGCGAGGACAGCATTTTGGCAGTCAATCTACCGATCGCAGAAGACTTTGCTCATCAATGTATTCATCATCATCGGCTGTCCCTCGTGTTCGAGGAAGACTATCCTTCACGGTTGTGGGTATGGTAATATTCTGGGGCATCTAGGGCAGGAGAAGCCGCTTGTAATGGAGCCGTCACCGTCTCCCAGTGGTCTCTCCTTTCTCCTCCTTCTCTCTGCGACGTCGTCTCTGCGCTGTGCTTCAAAGTCTTGAGTGCCTTTATATACTGTTGTTCTCCACTTAGGTCTGTCTTCTGCAGTATTTTCCCAGCAATCACAATCGATGTTAGTATTTTGTAGGTTTCCTTTAAGGGAGTCCTTGAAGCGTTTAACCCTAATGTATGGAAGCGAAGCATGGAACTGGCAGAAGAAGGATGAGAGTAGAATAAATGCGGTAGAGATGAGGTCCCTAAGACGTATGTGTGGTAGAACGATATACGACAGAATCTCAAATGCTGATATAAGAAAGGAATGTAGAGCGGAAGAAGGTATTATGAACAAAATTATGAAAGGATCGCTGCGTTGGTTCGGACATATGGAACGCATGGATGGAGAAAGAATGGTTAAGAAAGTATACGTTAATGATGTAAATGGGGTACGGAGTCGAGGCAGACCGAGGAAAACATGGCATGACCAAATGAATCAAATTTTAAAGGTTGGTCATGTTAGAAGTCGGAGGAATCGACGTGCGTGTATGACTCGTTGTATGAATGTGGAGGAAACTAGAGAGGTTTGCCAGGATAGAGTAGTGTGGCGGTCCATTCTCTCTGCCTACCCCTGCGGGGAAACGGCGTGATGGTTTGTTGTTGTTGTTGAAGCGTTTCGTTTCCCTTGGGTAAGCTGAGAGTACATAATCTTCAATGTGTTATAAACTGTCTAGCGTTCAAGCTCTTGGTGATGCAGAGTTAAAAATATATACTCGTACGCTGGTGCCATTCCATGCAACGCCTTAAAGACCATCCAAAAGAGCTTGTATCCTTTCTGGACATTTCAGGCAACGGAGCTCCTAAGGTGCTGTGTTATGTGATAAATTATAACTCTTAGGTACACCATTTATCAGTATTTTTGTCTATCAATATAAGAATGTATGAATACGCGTTGTGCTTGTGAAAACCATATTTATTTATTTTTATTTTATGTTCCAGATAACATTCTGTCGAAGTAACGAATGGCTAACAATGGGAACGACACAATTGTTAAGTAAGTATCACTCGTTCGTATATTTCGTTAGTCACATAATGTATGTTAATGCTCGCAAATTTGCATAACCTTCAATGACGAATACAGTATTATTCACGTAAAAATTTCAGCGGAAAAAACTAATAAAGATCGTAACACGTATGTTTATCGTCACCGGAAAATTTGTTAATTTATTATTCAATTATCAAAATAATTAGGGAAAATAGTGCCACTTGCGGTCGTGACATTTGCGGTCAAAACAATTATCGTCACACTTGCGGTCAATCGATATTCATCATCATCATCCTAAGCTCGACAGCCCTGGGTGGGCCTTGGCTGAATCCAGGAGCTTCCTCCATTCTTGTCTGTTTGATGCCCTTATTCTCCAATTTCTCACTTGCAACACCGATGCATCCGTGTTGACACTGTCCATCCATCGCATTTGGGCCTTCCTGGTCTTCTACGTCCCTGTGGTACTGAGAGCGTGAGGCGTTTTGTAGGGTTGTCGTCGTCCATTCTGATTATGTGACCAGCCCATCTCAAGCGCCCTACTTTGATGGATCTGATCACATCGGGCTCTTTATAGATATCATATAGCTCTCGGTTATATCGACGACGCCAACCATTGTGGTCTCTCACTGGGCCATATATTGTCCTAAGAACCCTTCTATCAAATGCTGCGATGGACCTTTCAGTGTGTTTTGTCATCACCCAGGTTTCAGAGGCATATGTGAGGACTGGTTTGATCAGGGTCTTGTACAATAGTGTTTTTGTGGTTCTTCGCAGTAATTTGGATCTTAACTGTTTTTGGAGAGCGTAGTAACATCGGTTTGCTGCCATTATCCTTCTGTCAATTTCTTCTCGGGTGTTATTATCACTGATAACTGTTGAGCCTAAGTATGTAAATGAATTAATCGATATTATTTGAAGATAATAATGTCAGGCATAAGACAATAAATGCAGTAGAAATGAGATCTCTTAGACGAATGTGTGGATACTCTGTGTATGATAGAGCGTCAAATGAAAATTTAAGAAGTGAATGCGATGCGAATGGTGGTGTTAAGAACAAAATAATGAATGGATCATTAAAATAGTTTGGACACATGGGAATATTAATTGAAGAAAGAATGGTAAAAAAAAAGTATATGTTATCGATGTAAATGGAACTAGGAATAGAGGAAGACCGAGGAAAACGTGGCATGATCAAATAAGTCAAATATTGAATGTCGGCCGCGTGAGGAGTCAAAGAAATCGTAGCGCGCGCATTACACGATGTATGAATGATGAGGAAGCGAGAGAAACATGTCAGGACAGAAAAGTGTGGCAGTCCATTCTTCCTGCCTACCCCTTCGGTAGGCGGCGTGATGGTTAGTTGGTAAGTTAATTATACGACACTCTGTCATACACAGAGTATCCACATATTCGTCTAAGAGATCATTTCTACTGCATTTATTCTACTTTGATCCTTCTTTTGCCATTTCCATGCTTCGCTTCCATACATACGTAGGTACAAGAACACCATTGTGCACTGCTATTTTAGCTTTTTTGTGTAGGTTTTTGTTTTCGATGACAACTTTAAGTGTACCATTCACTTTGTTGCCTGCCCCAACCCTTCGTTCAATATCCCTCTCCACTCGCCCATATTTTGTAAACATACTACTCAAATACACGAACTCATCTGCTTGCTCCAAACTTTCACCATTCACGCTAATGTTGAAGACTGTCAAGGTTTCTTATTTTTCAAAAATTACCTTGGACTTATTCACATTCATCATCAGATCATTTCGCATGCATACCTCATACATACTATTCACCAGGACTTGTAGTTCATGCTCGTTGTCTGCAAGTAGGACAGCGTCATCCGCATACATGAGACAGCTTATTTAGTTTTTATAATTCAAGTTTTTGGATATAACCTAAGAATTTTAAACTAACCTAACCTAACCTAACCCACCTACCCACGTTATAACTAAAACTAGCATGGAGGGCAATTTGACCATTATTTTTATCTACATGATGATTCGATTCGCAATTTGGAATTGCCGATTTATAAAGTTATTTTCTTGACCGCAAGTGGGACGAAAATGGTTCCGACCGCAAAAGGCTCGACCGCAAGAGGCAATACACCAATTAGGGTGAGCAAACCGAATATTGACCACATCCAAATGTTAACCCTTCATTGATGAAAAACGATGCTTTAAAATATATACCTATTGCTAAATATGCGCATTACCGCAAATAGAAATACATAGACTGAAGCAAAGATGGAAGTACACAATGAAGTTCTAGTCCTCGGAGTTAGCAAAAGAAGGATGAAAGTAAAATAAATGCTGTAGAAATGAGAGTCAGTAAGAAAAATATGAGAAAAAATAATGGATGATAGAATAGAAAGGATTATAAAGCGGATGTAAGTAAAATTAAGAAAGGATCACTAAGGTGGTTTGGATATATGGAACGAATGGATTAGTGAAAAATTGTTAAAAAGATACAACTGGTAGTGTGGATAGAAAAATAATTCAAGAAAGGCCAAGGAAGATTTGGCATTACCAAATTAATCAATTACTGAAAGGTGGCCATTTTTAAAGTAGAAACAATTGACGAGCGCGCATGTCACGATGTGTGAATGTAGAATATGAAGAGAAGAGAAGTTTGTTGATGAAATAACTGAATGGTGCTCTAGTGAAGAAGAATGGGATTCGTCATCGTAATTAATCCACTGATTTTTTATTTCTTCAAAGTGTATTAGGTATATTCTTACAATAAATTACTCTTATATCATATTATACTTTTCTATAAAATATGTTCACCAAAGGTTAAATCTACCGTTAATTTGAAAATATAAATGATTTCAAATAGAAAGACAAAGAATTTATTTTTGACCTCCTAATTAGCAGAAATACCCCTATGTGCGACGTGACGTTTTTTTTTTTCGTTTAAAAAAATATGTTTTTGCAGACAACCTAGCTGGTGGGGAAGACGATCACGGATGGAGAAGAACCTCACCCTGCTGTCCTTAATAGCCTTATTCCTGATTTCTGGCCTCATCATCGCGCTAGCCATCGTCCTGTGCTCCAGCGGCGCTGATACAGACTATGGTAACACTTCTATAACTCGTCCAATCCTCATGCATTCGCCACCATCGCACGGGATAAACTTCGTTAAAATGGCGCCAGAAACCTTCCTTTACCGATGTGGTGTATCTAATACACATTGATTCTAAAAGCTTTAATCCTTATATTGCGGTTGGCCACATTTGCATTAAAAAATAATATGTTTTCGAACTACATTTACAGCTCAAATTCAAATCAAATCAAATCAGTTTATTAACTCAAAAGACATTACAAACAGCTAAATGTTTAAGGCATCTATTGAGTACAGGTAAAATATTATTTAAAAAAATACAACATAATACCAAGAACGCATTAGAGATGGTTCGACATTAGAAAGACAAGATACTTTCTAAAGTCAAGAGTATTTGTCTCCTGAACGTACCTTCACAAATATGAAAGACGTCGATCTCCGAGGAGACCGCGTTCAGCAGACTAATTGCTCTTCCCACCGATGTTACCAGAGGCAGATTGGTTCTGGTGTCCGGTAGGTAAAATAATCTGTGCTATCGCTGTCTGAGATATCTATCAGTGACAGAAAGACCAACACCCTCTAGCACGGCCGAGTTCTCGAAATATCCCCAGATTAATTTGGAGAAATGGGTAATGAGATGCCCATCTCTTCGAAGCTGTAAAGTATTGGTTCCAAGCATCCCCAAAAGAAATGCCGTGGGATGGAGCCACGGATAACTACCATACTCCCTCATGTAGATATACATCAGAATTTTTTTCTGAACCCTCTCCAGCATAACGGAATATCTCGCCTCGTGAGGACTTCATATCACAGAACTCATTTCGAGTCTACTCCGAACCAATGCGTTGTATAGGACTCTGAACTTATCAAACATTCAGGACACGCTCTCTCCATATCATCTCTCCAGTAAAGTCTTCTTGTTATTCTCCATCGCACAGCATCTTAAACATCACAGATCTTCCTTATTTAGAATTTTTCACCATGTCTTGGAATCTTGAAATATCGTTCTTGCAATGGATCAGAGAGTCCGCATTTCCGTGGCTCTTAGGAGACTTTTTGTTCTGATAGTGTCCGCTGTCGTCTCAATTTCATATGTCATTATAGGTCGAATTAGTGGTGTTTTTAAATCGGTAAGGGAAAGGTTATTGACGTCATTACATTTGGGCACTATCTTCAATAATTGTTGTACAATATTGGTATGGTTTTATTTTCATTGTGATTTACAAAGAAAGCCATTTATTAAATTCAAAATGTAACTAATATCGGTTAATTTATTGTTTCTTAAGCAATGACATAAAATACCATTTTAAATATTTACAATTTATGAAGGCGTTAATTTTCTGTACGTTTTATTATATTTTATTTTATTGGAAATGCTCTTCTTAACTTTCTTCTTAGGCTTTGTGGCCTGTTTCTTAAGGGGTTAGGGGCAGTCAGAGGTATGAAAAAACTACTATACGATGTTTTAATTTAATCTGACCCAAATTTGAAAAAAATATACGAGTAGATTATATATGAAGTTACCGCCCTGTTGGACCCTATTCCATAATGCGGTGACCTTTACAACTTCTAACAGGTTCATCTTAAATCATGATTTAATTGTATCTCAATAGAGACGAAGATGCAAATTGGAAACTGAATATGGTAGATCAAGGTGTTTACAGGACTTATGACCTGTCATTGGTTGGGTTAAGCGCACGCTTTATGTAATTACAACATTCCCCATTCCACCTTTCTTTATGACCATGTCTAACAATTTTTTGGAAGTTGTATATATTTATGTTAAAGTCCTATGCCAGATTTCACATGTCAGTTTCAATATGCCATCTATGAAGATTTTGATTACATATGTTAATCTTTTTAAGATTACTCTATATATAATCTACATACTAACGCCATCTATGGAGATTTATGTTTAGATGGCGTTAGTATGTAGATTATGTATAGAGTAATCTTAAAAAGATTAACTTATGTAAACAAAATCTTCATAGATGGCACATTCAAACTGACATGTGAAATCTGGCATAGGACCTTAACATATATACAACTTCCAAAAATTTGTCAGACATGGTCATAAAGAAAGGTGGAATGGGGAATGTTGTAATTTCATAAAGCGTGCGCTTAACCCAACCAATGACATATTGTAATCATCATCTTAAATCATTCAAATAATAATTAAATAAAACGATATTTTTTAACTACTTCCACTTTTGTCTTTATTTCGACAGCGACCGGTTTCGCCAGGCTCGCTGGCATCGACAAACTGGACAGACCAGTCTGTCGATGCTTGACATGACATTAACAAGAGCTTAATTTATAGTGTTAATGCCATATTTTTTTATATAAATTTGCATGCATTAATAATTTGTTAATAAGAAACAAATGCTAATAGATTTTATGTACATAATATATTAGCATTTGTTTAATTATTATATAAATACAGATATGCCGTTAATATATAAAAATAAACTTTTCCTTTATACAATCTAACAAAAAAATATTAACACCACCTTGCACTTTTATTCCCTTTTTTTATTAATGTAATCTGCTTCCATCTTATGTTTAACGTCCCTAATGTACAGGTATCCCAAAATAAAGTTTATTTTTAGTGGATCGATTTAAAAATATTTGTTAATTATTAAAGAACACAATTAGGGAATTTATTTCTTAAAAATCTTCTTCTTTCGGTGCCGTATCAGGTCCCCCCATCGTTAGCGATCACTACAGCAAAGGCATCTCATTCCTGCGCCACTTGGAACAGGTTCTGAACTGTTATTCCTGTCCACTCTTCGATGTTACGCAGCCAGGACAGCTGCCTTCTACCAACTCCCCGACGTCCCTCCACTTTATCCATTAATATCTGTCGAAGGAGGTGGTATTTTTCTCCCTTTAGCACATGACCCAAATATGAGACATTTCTAATTTTCACACTCGACAACAGCTCTATTGGCTCTGGCTCTCTAGTAGGTCTGCATTACTGACCCTATCGGTCCACGGTATACGGAGCATTCTGCGGTATATCCACATCTCGAACGCTTCCCACCCGTTCATTACATTCACTTTCAGAGTCCAGGTTTCGCAGCCATATAGTAGAACAGACCATTTATAACATTTATTCATTCGTATCTTAAAAATAATATTGTCCAAATGTCAACCCTCGCATTCGCGGCACTCATTTGATCGAACAGTAAAAAATCTTATGACGGCTCGGCCAACTGATTAATACTATCCACGTTTTTAACCGCTCTAGATGATATTGGTCGCCCGGAATTTGTTTTTTCAGTATTGTACCGGTCTCTTCAAACTGTTTGACCCATTTTTGAATTAGAGGTATGCTTGGCGCATCATTTAAGAGGTGAAAACATCAAATAATGCAGAATATTTTATACACTATAGCCGCCGAATCACAGTTTTTGTAAAACTCAAGCATTCACAACGCGCGGTCCGCTCCCGAGAAACGCTCCATAGCGACTGATTTCCCAAGAGCCAGGCTACCGATTGACATACATACCCCCGCGACCTTCGAATTTTTTGCGTTCACGCAGTAAACTTAACAAACATAAACTTTCTTTTGAGACAACCTGTATTGCACTCACTGCACTTGAATTTATAATTTTTCTCACTTTTATTATGATCACTTGAAATATTATTTGTAGTTTCTTCACCTCATTAATATCAACTGTGACATTTTTTTATTATTTCTATTATGTATAACTGTCATTTCTAATAACTGTTCTTTTTTCCACCTTTGATATATTTGTTTGTAAAATTGTCAACAGATTTCGCTTACTTAATTTTAGCTGTGACTAATTAATTACACTAATGAGTTTTATACCCTTTACATAGTAAGTCTTTCAATTTGTATATTTAGTTGTTTGTAACACCTGATGATGGGTGTTTTTCAAAAAGTTTGCTCGTTGCGTAATAATTCCACTACGTCACATTTGGCGTTCCACTAATACATCACGTCGCGTAGTGGATGTGACGTATGATGCCAGTATTGAAACAAACTCCAAAATGCAGGTTTATGAATATGATTTTACTAAATATTACATTGAATTCAGATTCTAGATGTCGGTCATTTTTACCCATGAAAAGCTGTAAGTCAAACAATCAATACTTACATTATAGAATCACGTTCGTAGTGGAAAATAAAAACAGCACGTCGTGACGCCCGACCACTATTTCACATAACATAATGCGACTGGTGTCAATTTACGAACATGGCGACCGTTGACGAGCTATAAAATGTTGCCATCAATCAAATATATACTTAGTTTATAGTAAATTTTTCGTTTAAATCAGTATATCGACGTAGCGTATACGGAATTTTCCACCAACGTCGTTTTGAGTGACTAAATAAAAACAGTATTTTATATTATTTTGAACTCTAATACGCTGTTATCTAGGAATATTATTGAATCATATAATCATAACATAAAACTCTTGGACAAGAAGTAGCTTATCAATGAATATTTTTCGTTTATAAAGTGCAAAAGGAGCGTGGGACACTAGAAAAATCACCACTTTTCTATCGTATATTCCCAATAATTAAGCAAAATAAACAGATATAAGTACTTTTGGATATGTGAATAATCAATTTGTGAGTTATTCTGTTGTTTTGAGATATAAAAAAAACAGTTTTAAAATCAATAGCCTGCAGAATTACCTCGAAAGTCATAGGACATGTAATTTTCGAGTAAACATTTTATTTGAAAAACACCCTGATGCCAACATCGGTAGGCGAAACAGCTGTCGCGACACTCAAAAAGTAAATAATAAAAATGGTGATATCATAGCAGTGATATATTCTTCTTCTTCTTTGTTTAGGTCGTATGACCTGTTTGTGACGGTGGGCTGTCCTGGGAAGATGATGTCCAGCCATCTATCCATCTTTTTGGCGGCCTTCCTGGTAATCTCTTGCAGCTTGGGTTTTCATCTTTAACAAATTTTGCAATAATTCTTGTATTCTCCATGCGGTCTACGTGGTCTCTCCAAAAGCGCCTTCTGCTTCTTCCCCATCTCACTATGTCCTCAACACCACCTTATCGTTTCATTTCTGATCCGATCTGTGAGGGTTTTGCCTGCGATGGAGCGTAGGGTTCGTATTTTTGCTACTCTAAGAAGGTTCTTAGTTCTATTGGTATCGGCTCTGACCTCTATTCCATACGTCATGATGGGGCGAACGAATGCCTTGTATATCCTGACTTTACTTTCGGTTAGCATGTTTTTGTTCCTCCATATGGTGTCGCGCAAGCAGCCAGCCACGGCTGTCGCTTTGTTGGTTTGTGCTCGCACCTCGTCATATAGGTCACTGTAGCTACCGATCTCTATGCCTAGGTAAGTGAATCGCATGACTTGCTCAATAGGTGATATATTGGATGTGTTACTTGTCTTCCACGACCAACATTTTGGAGATCGCTGCAGTCTCCATCTTCACACAAAATCACGATGACGCCTTAGCAAAGCAGAGAAGAGCAATCGCCCGGAACGCGAATAGTCACAAGTTTCTCTGTGGAAAGGAAATAGTCACAAGTTTCACAATTAATGGCGATTAAAAAGTTGTTTTTCTATATTTTTGTAGTGACTGCTTCCACCTGTTTGCAGAGAGAAGTCTTGTTATAATTCAATCCGCATCATATGGAATGTATCAATTTCCTGAAAATATTAGTCAAGCACACTTGTTCTTATTGTTTTAGATGTTGATTGAGCACACATATGTAAAAAAAACTTGTTCAAATGTTAATGAGACTGCATTTTCCAGGAATATATTAATTAATTAATCATTTATTTAATCAGAAGAAGCAATTTACCTAATTTATTTATCTGGGAAGTATGTTTACAAAAGATACAAAAATTGAAAAAGATATCGAAAGAAGGATCGGTGCTAGGAACAAAATTAATGGCGCCCTCAAAGTCATCACTGCAAATAGAAATATTTCTAGGATTAATTGTATCTCAATAGAGACGAAGATGCAAATTGGAAACAGAATATGGTGATCGAGGCGTTTACAGGACTTATGACCTGTCATTGGTTAGGTTAAGCTTTATGTAATACAACATTCCCCATTCCTCCCTTCTTACGACCGACATGTCTGTCAAATTTTTGGAAGTTGTATATATGCTACAATGTAACACCACACTTCACATTTTTTAGTTCAGTTCACACTAGCGCCATCTATTAAGATTGGATTAAGCATTAAGCAGAATATCTTTATTAACGCAATGTGAAAGGCAACCGCCATTAACGTATTGCTAGATAACGCCTGGAGAAGTCTCTCCAAGTTTTATTCTATTTTTAACATGGACCCGTTTTTTTACAATATTTTGAATGTATACAAACTATGAATTTGTGTACATTCAAAATTTTAGAAATATTTCAACAATTTTTTTTTAATTTATACATAAACTTGTATACGAATACTGGATTTCACCCATTGCGGGTTATCAATTCATGATTTAATTGTATCTCAATAGAGACGAAGATGCAAATTGGAAACAGAATATGGTTGATCAAGGTGTCATCTTCGTCTCTATTGAGATACAATTAAATCATGAATTTATTTATTTATTTATTTTAGGGTAACAACAAATGCAAAGCTGGCAGTGTTTATTTAAATAGCTTTATGGGTTTTGGGTTATCACATTTTCACATGCGTCCAACTTCAAGCACCGAGCTTCTCATACTGGTTTGGCGTAAGAATTAGCATGAAAATGGGTCTGACTGGAAAATGTATAATTTTGTTAATTGATTAATTATAATTCTAGATTCAGAATTTCAGAATGATCAATCAGTATCGCTTCGTATTGAAGATAATCATATTATTCCCGTAGGACGAAAGGGAAACTCGGAGATATGTATGTCACCTGGGTGTGTGTCAATGGGTAAGTTTTTTTCATATATATTGTTATTATTATTATTTTTAGCAACTTTGCAAAGCATTCTTCAAAATAACTACAACATTAAGATAAATTAAGACAAAACAAAGCTGCTGACTGTAGGCCGAACGCAACATCAGATGAGAGTAGTGATATCAGGAGTTCCACTAAAGAACACCAAGGAGTTTGTCTACCTCGGGAGCAAAATAACGTGAGATGGTCGGTCTAAGAACGAGGTCAACAACCGTATACACCAGGCTAGTAGGCTAATCAAATTATATTGGCCTAAAACTGAGAATACTCTTCATCATGACCTATGTATGGAGTATCTTGATGTACGGTTGCGAGACATGGTGCCTATCCGAAAGAGATAAACGGAGACTAGAGGCTTTTGAGATGTGGTCCTATAGAATACTATTAGGAATTTCCTGGAGAGACCACATCACGAATGAGGAGGTTCTTCAAAGAATCGAAGGAGGAAGGCACCTGCTCAGGACCTTGTCCGAAAGGCGTGCAAGATGGATCGGCCATGTAATACAAGAAGGCCTCTTACATGCCATAATGGAGGGTATGACCGAGGGGACAAACTCTAGGGGACACCCACGCCGAGAGTACCTGGAGGACCTGTTGGTGGACGTGCGCTGCTCATCATATGCAGATTTCAAAAGAGCCGCACAAGACAGGGAAGAATGGAAGAGAAGAATAGAAGAAATTGCTGCAAACCAATCCCAGGATTGAAACTTTCTAACTAACTATTATTATTTTACTTCTTAAAGAGTAAGAAGAGAATCTATAAAGCATGCGTAAGACCAATGATAACATATGGCGTTGAAGCAAGGGCAGATACAGTAAGGACCAAACAGATTTTGAGGACTTCCGAGATGAAGACACTGAGGACGATAGCAGGCAAGACACTGAGAGATCGCGTGAGGAACTCGTGAATTCGGTAGATATTTGGCAAAAGGTCCCAGATGTGTTTTTTTTTTGTGAAATTGAGTTAAATACACCATCAGTATTATTGTTGCACACTTTATGTTTTGACAAAACGTTAGAGCTGTACTTTTTTTTATTAAATTTTTTAATGTATTTTTTTTAACATTTTAAATGTATACAAATACTTGTAGACGAATACTGGATTTTACCCAATTGCGGGTTATCATTTTTAAGGATTAATTGTATCTCAATAGAGACGAAGATGCCAATTGGAAACAGAATATGGTGGTCGAGGCGTTTACAGGACTTATGACCGTATTATGGTTGGGTTAAGCGCACGCTTTATGTAATATAACATTCCCATTCCGCCCTTCTTACGACCACCATGTCTGACAAATTTTTGAAAGATGTATTATAAGAAGTATATAATATATTTTTTTATGTACAATTGAATTCAACCCCTATTTTTATAAATATATGTATATATTTTTTTTATTTAGTTATTTGTTTATCTTGTACGTAAATTGACATTCGATATAAACAATTTGGAACAAAAATATCGTTTTTATAAATAATCAAAATAATGTAAAAATCTTATTTTTGCTCTCCTGTAAAATTCATTAAAAAAGCAGTTGGGACCTCTTGCCAAATAGGTACTGAATTAGAGATATATGTGAGGGTATTAGTTGCAAACCTGGCAAACTCCATCATTATATGTTCTGAGTAAATCGCAAAAAAACTGATACGCTAATAAAATGCGCTTTTTTACGATATTTATTTTTTTCATCTAAACCAGTAATCAGTCATGAAATAATCATCATTATGTTGATAATTAAAGTAAAATAATGAATTTCATTTTGGAGTGTAGCCAGCTTTGCAACACTCAAGTGGAAGTTGCCATGTTTGCAACAAACCCTATATTTTAATAGCAAAATTCTTCAGAATGAAGCCGAATTTGAAACTGAGAATCAATAAAAATTGTGTGCAAATGTATTATGAATAAGACCCAATTCATATCTCACTTTTGATTGTTGGTGGAGTTTGCCGGGTTTGCAAATAATACCCTCATGTGAGACTGAGGATATTATAAGATGGAGCAGACAGCGAAGAAGGGACTGGTACGGTCATGTTCAAAGAATGGTCATTTTATTTTCACGTGGATTCTTCACCAGACCACAGACAGTGTGACAATCAATCTGCCGGGAATCGAACCCGTGACTTTAGGTGTGACAAGAATAGCACGAATGTCGTCAATGGTCATTGTAACCTCTTCCTTTAAAAGCAGTTGTTATAAACAATAATTTATCGAGCGAAACTTGCCATTCACAATGGAGTTCTGCCACAACCCTTATATATGGAAGCGAATAATGAAACGAAGCGAATAATGAAACAAAGAAGAACTAGATGAGAGCAGAATAAATGCGGTTGAGATGAGATCCCTTAGACGTATGTGTGATAAAAAGACGCACGATAGAAATTCAAATGCTAATATATTAAAGGAATGTAGAGCGGAATAAAGTATGGGGTGATTTTTAGAGGTATACAATACATATTCAAAATGAAAAAAAAACACACATTATAATAATGTTAATGTCTATAATATTTGCTATATTTAATAGATAATTTTATGCCATTATTGTTAAAATATGATTTCGGGCTTATGAGCGCCACGGCTAGCTCGAATGAAGTGCAATCGTGAAATCCAATTTTCGACAATTGTCGTCTTTGTCGATGCGTGTTATCCACTAGAGTTTACGTGGTGCGAAAACGATCCATGGTATTCCGAATAACTTGCTCGGATGGACGATTATGTCGACCGTAAAATGGACGTAGTGCACGATAAGTTTGGCGAACAGAACTATGTCAGTCAGTCTATTCATGATAAAATGGCAAAACGTACTGACTACAAATCTACTGTCAATTGTCAAATGAACGAGACCTTCTTGACGTATTACATGGCCGGTCCATCTTGCACGCCTTTCGGACAAGGTCCTGAGCAGGTGCCTTCCTCCTTCGATTCCTTGAAGAACTTCCTCATTCGTGATGTGGTCTCTCCAGGAAATTCTTAACAGTCTTCTATAGGACCACATCTCAAAAGCCTCTAGTCTCCGCTTATCTCTTTCGGATAGGCACCATGTCTCGCAGCCGTACATCAAGATACTCCATACATTGGTTTTGGATGAGGAGTATTCTCAGTTTAAGGTCTATATTATTTGATTATATTATTTTCGACCTTTTATTAAATGCAAGCCTAGCCTAACAATGATGCTAGTTTAAAAACCAAACCTCTAAAAAAAACATCCTGTATTATGAACAAAATTATGAAAGGATTGCTGTGTTGGTTTGGTCACATGGAACGCATATATGAAGAAATAATGGTTAAGAAAGTATACGTCGACGATGCGAATGGAGTAGAGAGTCGAGGAAGACCGAGGAAAACATGGCATGACCAAAATTTTAAGGGTCGGCCTTGTTAAAAGTCGGAAGAATCAAAGGTGCGTGTATGACTCGCTGTATGAATATGGAGGAATCTAGAGAAGTGTGTCAGGATAGAGTGGTGTGACGGTCCATTCTGTCTGCCTACCCTTTCTGTGAAACAGCGTGATGGTTTGTTGTTGTTGTAAGTTATTTTTTTTTGTCTCTGTCAGCTGCCAATCTTTTGAAGCACATGGACACAGAAGCAGATCCATGCGATGACTTCTACGAATTCGCCTGCGGAAACTTCATCAAGACGTCGAAGATCCCTGACGACAAGGTGTCGGTGAACACCTTCTCCGCCATCAACGACGAACTCCTGATGCAGCTGAGGAACTTGCTGGAAGGTTTGGAAGTGGAAGGAGAGCCCAGAGCTTTCCAACTGGCAAGGCGGTTCTACAAATCCTGCATGAATACTAGTAAGAAATAACTTGATTATTATTTATTGTTTATTAAACAATGTAAAACTCCATATTAAATAATTAATATGAATTGAAACGTCAGTTTTCTAGAAGTTTTATTGTATTTTATGGCAATGACATTAGAAGGAATCCAAATATGTCGACGTCAGTGAGGCAGTACTCTCTCCAGAATTCGTAATATTTTTTTTATGAATACTGCCTCACTGACACTAAAAATGTCCAAATCCGAGACGATTAGATTCAACGTCCGAATTGCTCTTCTTACTGGCATCACCAAAGGCAGGTTGGTTCTTCATGATGGAGCAAAGAACAATTGATGTCGGCGCTGTCGCAGGTAATTATCAGGAAACAAAAGACCTGTTTGTTCCAGAACATAGGGGTTCTCAATATATAGTATGAATGTGAAGGAATCTAGAGAGGTATGTCAGGATAGAGTAGTGTGGCGGTCCATTCTCTCTGACTACCCCTGCGGGGAATCGGTTTGATGTTTATTTTTATTTTTTTTATTTGAATCGCTCTTTATATCATGACAGCATGAGCCAAATCGATGTGAAGGGTATTAAGCTATCATAGTGATTCTCGTGACATGTGATAGGTAGCCAATCTATCGCCATTTTATTGTCATGTGAATTCTACACCAGACCAAAGACAGTGTGACAATCACACTGCCATCGCCGGGAATCGAACCCGGAACATTCGGGGTGGCAGTCAATGCACTTACCATTCAGCCACGAAGTCTGTTTGTTGTTGTTGTAGATTTGATAATTTCTTAGACAAGCGAAACATGACATTCACATAAAAAATATAATAAAACTTCGATAAAACATACGTTTTCAATAGAATTAATTGCTTTTTTTTTTATTGTTTTAGCTGAAATTGAAAGAGACGGCATCTCTCCTCTGCTGAACGTGGTAAAAGAATTAGGAACGTGGCCTGTCCTCGAAGGAACAAATTATAACGAAGCCGAATTCGATTGGATCGACACAATAATCAAATTTCACAAGATGGGGTACTCCACGAAATACCTAATAGAGTGCATCATTGCTCCAGATATCAAAAACTCCACAATTCGGATGTTCTCGGTAAGAATTTGATCACTTTTATTTTTTTTTAGATAAACTTAAGGCGTTCCTAATCTGTGGAATTCCATGATGATGATTTTTTTAAAATTAAAACACTGTTTTTTTCCACTTTTGAGAATATTTTTCTCGACATCGCGAGAACGATACAAACAGTTTATATCGTCCTCCCGATGATGAAGGCGTAAAGCCTTCGAAACATGTCGAGAAAAATAATCTCAAAAGTGAAAAAAACACTGTTTTAATTAAAATAAAAATTATCACTGATTTTATTAGGTGTAGTGGAACCTCGATGTAACGAACCTCTATATAACGAATTCCTCTATGTAACGAAACGTGTTTAATCTACTTAAACTAGCCATAGCATAGCAACGAACCTCAATAGAGTGGAACATCGATGTAACGAACCTCAATATAACGATTACTCGATGTAACAAAATGTGTGAAATCCTCTTGAACTAGCCACAGCATTGCAACGAACCCCAATTTAACGAATTCCTCGATGTAACGAATCTCTCTAGATATTTTACATTGATTTTTATTGTATTATTGTATTTTAAAAACTAACTAACTAACTAACTAACCATCACGCCGTCTCCCTGAAAGGGTAGGCAGAAAGAATGGACTGCCACAATTTAACCGATGCGGCACTCCATCCTTCTCATTTCGCCCCCGCGAGAGACGCGGTGTGATGGGTTGCGAACCTCATCACCACCAATAGGCATCTCCCGCGCACACTTCGATCGTTCAATCATTTTATTGACGCTTGAATTCTACACCAGACCAAAGACAGTGTGACAATCACACTGCCATCGCCGAGAATCGAATCCGGGACCTTCGATATGGCAGTCAGAACTCTAACCATTCTGCCACGAAGATCTTATTAATCATTGTTCAAGAAATAACAGACAATTATAATGTTATTCTATTAACAGACAAAAATAAAGAGTTGATTTAAATTTTAAAAACAATAATCTTAAATAAAAGCTAACTATTACCGATGTAGAAGAACTTTTTCTTTTTAAAAAAAAAAGACTAATACCAAGGATTTAGATCAATGATATTAGAATTAGGTGCCAAAATGAGCGGGGTGTCAGTAAGCTGTCTCTTGTATGCGGATGACGCTGTCCTACTTGCAGACAACGAGCATGAACTACAAGTCCTGGTGAATTGTATGTATGAGGTATGCATGCGAAATGATCTGATGATGAATGTTAATAAGTCCAAGGTAATGTTTTTCGAAAAACGAGAAACCATGACAGTCTGCAACATTAGCGTGAATGGTGAAAATTTGGAGCAAGTAGTTGAGTTCGTGTATTTAGGTAGTATGTTCACAAGAGATGGGCGAGTGGAGAGGGATATTGAAAGAAGGGTTGGGGCAGACAACAAAGTGAATGGTGCACTTAAAGTTGTCATCACAAACAAAAATGGTGTTCTTCTACCGACCCTTATGTATGGAAGCGAAGCATGGAACTGGCAAAAGAAGGATGAAAGTAGAATAAATGCAGAAAAAATTAGATCTCTTAGACGAATGTGTGGATACTCTGTGTATGATATAGTGTCGAATGAAAATATAAGAAGTGAATGCGGTGCGAATGATGGTGTCATGAACAAAATAATGAAAGGATCATTAAGATGGTTTGGACACATGGAAAGAATGAATGAAGAAAGAATGGTATAAAAATTATATGTTAATGATGTAAATGGAACCAGTAATAGAGGAAGACCGAGGAAAACGTGGCACGATCAAATAAATCAAATATTGAATGTCGGCCATGTGAGGAGTCAGAGAAATCGACGCGCGTGCATGACACGATGTATGAATGTTCAGGAAGTGTGGCAGTCCATTCTTTCTGCCTACCCCTTCGGGATGACGGCGTGATGGTTAATTAGTTAGTTAGTTATATTAGAATTTATTTTACAATCTTCAATGCGAGCAGAAAATAGCTCATTATTATGAAGAAGGAATCTGGTCGTGTCCAGGCTTGAACCCATATCCCCTGGAACAGGAGCCAAGCGTTCTATCCCCTAGACCACCACCCGATTTATTTATTTATTACTTAATTTCTCTGTTTACCTTCGCGGAGATATGGTGTGCTGGTTAGTCATAAGTTAACAGATAATAAGTTTAAAAATATTTTTTTTTATTATATACATGGTGCGTCATTCTAAATGAAAATAGGTTCCTACGTATTACAATTTGAACTCTTTCAAAGCGAAAAAAACTGTTTGTCCAGTTTACAATTGCTGTAAATGTGTCAAAATATAAACACAGTAGTTATTTGTGACTACTGAACTGGAATTCCAAAGTAAATTTACAAAGATTAGATGTGTTAACAGTGGCGTATAAAACCATGAGCGGCCCCTCAGCGTTATGTTTCGTGGCCATCAAACCAAAGATAGAAAAAAGTATTATGAAATATGTTAAAATGTAAACTAGATTGTTGTATCGTCTTATAAGAGATTTTATGTACCTATATAAACTAACTAACTAACTAAACATCACGCCATCTCACTGAAAGGGAAGGCAGAAAGAATGGACTGTCACACTTTTACTGATGCGGCACTCCATCCTTCTCTTTTCGCTCCGCGGGAGACGCGGTGTGATGGGTTGCGAACCTCATCGCCACCAATAGGCATCTCCCGCGCACACTTTGATCGTGCAACACCCACAAAATAAATCTAAAATAAATAATATAAAATACAATGATATAAAATAAAATAACAAAATAAAAATTATTTAACACAACATGCTCTTTTTAGATGGTGCACATATTGTCTATTTAATTTATGTTCCACGAATCCTTCGTTTTTTTAATTTGGCACATAATATAATAACACATAATGTTTTTTTCGATGTTGCACATGTTGACATGGACGATTCAGACTTTTGTGTTTATTTAATTTATGTTACACGTATCCACCGTGTTTTAAATTAGCTGTAATTAGGCACTTAACCAGCAAGAACTTTGAAATTATGTTGAAGGAATTATTCAAATTGTCATTGGAACAAATGAAAAAATTATTTTTACACCTGTCAAAATTCTTTATAAAAACGATAAAACTAATATAATTTTAACAGCACAATTAACTATTATAAATATCAAAATATAAATACTGGGTAATAAAATTGTTTTGCCTGGAGAGAGCTTTCTCAAACATTTAAAAAAATATAAAGCAAAAAATAAAAATACACATATAATAATAATAAGAAAATTTTAATTAAAATTAAAATGAAATACACCTTTTAATTTAAATTAAATTTAATACAGAAATAAAAAAAGAAACAAAAGTAATTTTTTTTTTAAGTTAATTTAATTTAAAGAAGTTTACTAACTAACCATCACGCCGTCTTCCCGAAGGGGTAGGCAGAAAGAATGGACTTCCACACTTTTCTTTCCTGACATACTTCTCTCGCTTCCTCAACATTCATACATCGTGTCATGCACGCGTGTCGATTAGTAGACACCAGGGCTTGTAATTCATGTTTATAACATTTTCATTCGCACTGCATTTGTTTTTATATTTGCATTTGACACTATCATAAACACATTTGTCTAAGAAATCTCATTATTTGGGCATACAGAAAGAATGTATTAAGAAAGGACGTTGAAGAAAATATATTTTAACGATGTAAACAGAAATAGAAAAGGAAGGAACAGCGAGGAAAATTTGGCACGATCAAATCTATCAAATGTTAATTGTCAGCCACTTGAGGAGTCAGAAAAATCGACGCGCGTGTATGACACAATGTATGAATGTTGAGGAATCGAAAGAAGTACGGAAAGAACAATGTGACTATTCATTCTTTCAGCTCTCTTTCAGGGAGACGGCGTGTTGGTTAGTTATTTTGTTAGTTACGCCAGTGTGTGTTTGTTTTACACACACAATAACCTAAAAAAGCATATTTCAAACTGTAATAAACTTCTGTTTGATATTAAGATAACAATGATTCACTCACTACAAAGGAAGGTGAGACAATGACCGCGAAATATGTTATTGTTTGTTCATACGTACATTGGTAATGCCGATAGGAAGAGCAATTGATCTTCTTTTTCTTCTTTAAGTGCCCTGTTGGGTCCCCCCAACGTTGGCGATCACCTCGGCGAACCTGTCCCTGTCCTTCGTCGCTCAGAACAGCTCCTCCACACTTCAGATGGCGATCCACTCCCTCACGTTTTGCAGCCAGGACATCTGTCTCCTACCGGGCTCTCGGCGTCCCTCAATTTTCCCCTCCAATATCAGTTGGAGAAGGTGGTACTTTTCCCCACGCAGTATATAACCCAGATGTGAAATCTTCTGAACCTTGATAGTTGATAACAGTTCCCTGTTAACTCTAGCTCGCCTCAGGACTTTGGTATTGGTAACCATGTCTGTCCAGGGAATTCTGAGCATTCGGCGATAGAGCCACATTTCAAATACTTACAATCTGTTAATTGAGTGGACTTTTAAGGTTCACGTTTCATATCCATACAATAAAACATACCAAAAAATGGCATTTGATCATTCTCTGGCGGAGTTTTAAATTTATGTTATCATTGCAGAAGAGTGATTTTATTTGGTCTTTGATAATGGTGTTAAAACAAAATAATTCAAATTTATTATTTTTTTAACAATGATGTAAAACTCATGAGATGATGACATAGGTATGGGATCAAATGCAGGACGGACACCATAATCATAAAAAACGCGGTCAAAGTGTCAGAAATTAAGATGCTCAGAAACATATCTGGCAAGACACTACGCGATAGAATTAAGAACTCAAGGATAAGGGAAATATGCGAAGTTGAGGATGTCATTAGGTGGGGAAGGCAAAGGAGAAGATACTGGTATGCACACGTGAGAAGAATGGATCCATCCAGACTCCCCTTCATTGTGTTGCACGACCAACCCCAAGGTAGATGACTCCGGAGTACGCCACCAAAGAGATGGATCAACAGCTGGAAGTCGACCTCGCAGGAAGCCAATTCCTCTTAAGAAACAAGTCACAAGGTCTACACTTAGAAGCAGAAGATGTAAAACTCCGTATTCAATATGTAATATGAACGAAAACGTCTAACATACCTATTGAGCAAGTCATACGATTCACTTACCTAGGTGTAGAGATCGGTAGCTACAGTGACCTATATGACGAGGTGCGAGCACAAACCAACAAAGCGACAGCCGTGGCTGGCTGCTTGTGCGACACCATATGCAGGAACAAACACATGCTAACCGAAAGTAAAGTCAGGATATACAAGGCATTCGTTCGCTCCATCATGAGGTATGGAATAGAGGTCAGAGTCGATACCAATAGAACTAAGAACCTTCTTAGAGTAGCAGAAATGCGAACCTTACGCTCCAGAACAGGCAAAACCCTCAGAGATCGGATCAGTAATGAAACGATAAGGTCTGTCTGTGGTGTTGAGGACATAGTGAGATGGGAAAGAAGCAGAAGGTGCTTTTGGAGAGACCACATGGACCGCAAGGAAAATACAAGATTTGCAAAAATTGTTAAAGATGAAAACCCAAGCAGCGAGAGATTACCAGCCACCAAAAAGATGGAGAGATGACTGGACATCATCATCCCAGGAAAGAAGTCATAAACAGAAGAAACAAGAATAAGAACAAGAAGAAAACATCTGTTGTCTAGAAGTTTTATTATGTTTTATGGGAATGTCATGTTTTGTTTTGCTAAGAGGTTATCAAATGATAATTTGGTGATGATGTTGACAAAACATATTTAATAATTCGATTTCAAAGATCTTGATTGCGTTTGAATTTTGTTTGTGATTGTTGGCTGATATATTTTACAATATCCATTGTGTTATTGTTCTATGGGCTTATTGGAATACATTAGTTATAATATTTTGAGCGTGTGAAGAAAAAAAAAAACTTTGACAAATTATTATTATTATTATTTTGTTATGCAAATCCATGTGAAGGGTATAGCTATCATATTGATTATCATGACGTGTGATAGGTAACTAATCTATCGTCAATTTATTGTCATGTGAATTCTACACCAGACCAAAGACAGTGTGACAATTACACTGTCATCGCCGGGAATCGAACTCGGGACCAGTGGCGGTACTCCCATAGAAGCCCAGAAGCCCGGCTTGCATAAGAAATTTGGAATCAAAACCTCTTCTGGCTCACAGGGGTTCAGTTTGTGTTGCGATTCCTCTTACGTCTGATGGGATCATTGTTGGAAGGTGCTTTGGTGGGTTGTTGGTTTATGCGGAGGCATGATTACTTAGATTTGGAGGTTTTGGGCTTCTGGGCTTCTATGGGAGAACCGCAACTGCCCGGGACCTTCAGTGTGGCAGTAATAGTTCTTTCCATTCTGCCACAAAGGTCGTTATCTCCTTCTTCTCTCAGTGATGATATACCAAATTCACGAGACCTACGACAGTGTGACAATCACCCTGCCACGAAGGTCGCCAATTTAGTTTATTAAATGAAATGTTTATTTTTTATACGTACTGTGCATTTTTAACTCGTAAATATTTTTAAAAAATGTTCCTGTCCGCGACAAATTAATGGTGTTTAAATATTTTGTTAATTTTATTTTTTTATTTCAGATAGACCAGCCCAGTTTAGGGTTGAACCGGGAGTACCTTATTGAAGGGATGAATGAAAAGCTGGTGGCTGCTTACTTCGAGTACATGGTGGACATTTCTGTACTTCTTGGGGCAGATAAGGATGCTGCAGAAACAGAACTTAAAGAAGCACTCATCTTCGAAATGGCCCTAGCAAATGTAAGTACGGCATTATTTTTAATTTCCCATTTACACAAATTAAAAAATTATTACAACCCATAGAACAGGTCAGAACGTTTAAGTATCTGGGCATAGACCCGGTGTGAGGAGCTGATCTGCGGGAAGAAATACAAGCCCAAGTAAACAAGGCATAGCCACATGGAAATACAAAGACATAGCCATTAAGAGTAAGATGAGAATCTATAAAGCATGCGTAAGACCAATAATAACATATGGCGTCGAAGCAAGGGCAAACACAGTAAGGACCAAACAAGTTTTAAGGACTTCCGAGGTGAAGACACTGAGAGATCGCGTGAGGAACACCAGAATAAGAGAGATATGTGAGGTTGAGGATATTATAAGATGGAGCAGATAGCGAAAAAGGGACTGGTACGGTCATGTTCAAAGAATGGACACCACCAGACTCCCCTATATTGAACTACATAATCAGCCTCATGGGACTCGTCCTCATGGAAGACCTCCTAAAAGATGGAAGAACAGCGGAAATCTACCTCACAGGAGGAGCAACACTCTGGAAAACAGACCACATAGGTCTACAACAAGGAAGAAGAAGAAAAAAATATTCTAATATTGAGATTTTTCTACATTGACATCACTCGACACTAAACTCAATCTGATTTCCTCAAACCATTCTCTGAAAAGTGGCACAGATATCCATCTTAACAAACAAACAGAGACATTCATCAACATTAATTTAAGACAGATGTACAAATTCTATTTTATTTTTTGTATTATACATATTATTTTGGAAAACACATCATTCTATATAATCAAACCAAATCAATTTATTAATTCAACAGATATTACAAACAGCATAAATGTTTAAAGCATTATATATATCGCACCGTGAGTGTAAAACCGAAACAAGTGCAAATATACAGTTTGGAGATATGGTTAAAGACTTCATATTGCTTGGAAAAACTGTTTTTTTTTTAATAAACCAATGATTTTCAGTTTAAAGTAATATACCTAACCGAAAATCATTGGTTTATTAAAAAAAAAAACATTTTTTTCAAGCAATATGAAGTCTTTAAACTCCCATATCTCCAAAATTTATATTTGCAGTTATCTCGGTTTTACACTCACGGTGCGATATTATGATTTCGAAAAACAAAGCATTCTAAATAATCAAATCAGTTTTGATTTATTTGATCATGTCACGTTTTCCTCGGTTCCATTTGCTTCGTTAACATATAATTTTTTTACCATTCTTTCTTCATTCATTCTTTCCATATGTCCAAACCATCTTAATGATCCTTTCATTATTTTCAAATCAAATCAAATCAAATCAGTTTATTAACTCAACAGACATTACAAACAGCATAAATGTTTAAGGCATTAAATATAAATATACAACATAATACTAGGAACGCATGAGAGATGGCTCGACATTAGGAAGACAAGATACTCTCTAAAGTCAAAAGTATTTGTCTTCTGAATGTACTTTCACTGATATGAAAGACGTCAATCTCCAAGAAGACCGCGTTCAGCAGAGCTCTTCCCACCATTGTCACCAGAGGCAGATTGATTCTGGCGGCTGGTAGATAAAACAATCTGTGCTGTCGCTGTCGGAGATCAGCGACAAAAAGACCAACACCCTCCAGCACGGCCGAGTCTGCGAAATATCCCATGATTAATCTAAAGAAATGGATTATGTGATGCGTCCATCTCTTCGAAGCTGCAGGGAGTTAGTCCCGAGCATTCCCAAAAGAAATACTGTGGGATAGAGCCACGGATAACTTTTCGATACTGTACTTTCTTCTATGTTCACCAAAACTTTGTTTTACGGATTCACTAAAGATAGATCAATTGTTGAAGTTTTACATGTTAATAATAGGAATAACTTTGAATAAACTTGAAATATTATAAATTAAAAATAAACAAATTATAAATAAGTCCAAGGTAATGATTTTTGAAAAGGAAGAAACCACGACAGTCTGCAACATTAGCGTGAATGGTGAAAATGTGGAGCAAGTAGTTGAGTTCGTGTATTTAGGTAGTATGTTTACAAGAGATGGGCAAGTGGAGAGGGATATTGAAAGAAGGGTCGGGGCAGGCAACAAAGTGAATGGTGCACTTAAAGTTGTCATCGCAAACAAAAACCTATCAAAAAAAGCTAGAATGGCAGTGCACAATGGTGTTCTTCTACCGACCCTTATGTATGGAAGCGAAGCATGGAACTGGCAAAAGAAGGATGAAAGTAGAATAAATGCAGTTGAAATGAGATCTCTTAGAAGAATGTGTGAATACTCTGTGTATGATAGAGTGCCGAATGAAAATATAATAAGTGAATGCGGTGCGAATGATGGTGTCATGAACGAAATAATGAAAGGATCATTAAGATGGTTTGGACATATTGAAAGAATGAATGAAGAAAAAATGGTAAAAAAATTATATGTTAATGATGTAAATAGAACCAGAAATAGAGGAAGACCGAGGAAAACCACGCACGATCAAATAAATCAAATATTGAATGTCGGCCATGTGAGGAGTCAGAGAAATCGACGCGCGTGCATGACATGATGTGTGAATGTTGAGGAATCGAGAGAAATATGTCAGGAAAGAAAAGTGTGGCAGTCCATTCTTTCTGCCTACCACTTCGGGGAGACGGCGTGATGGTTAGTTAGTTAGTTAGTTAAATAATCTAATAAATCTAACCTCAAGTCCAACAATGGATTTATTTTCTTTGTCGCAAGATTAATACCTGGACCCCGATAAGAACTTTGAAATGTTATTTTAGATTTGCTCAAAATATTTGTTCATGAACAATTTGTTTAAATATTTATTTTGTATATACAATAATTAACTACACTGATGAAGGGTTTCTGTGTCCGAAACATGTTTGTGAAAAGTGCCAAAAAGTGTTGTAAAAATACAGTGTTTTCTAAAAGTTGTTAAAAATTAATGAAAATCCAATTAAGATGGTTTGGACACATGGAAAGAATGAATGTAGAAATAATGATTAAGAAAGTATATGTAAACATTGCAAACAGAACAAGAAATAGAAGAAGGCCAAGGAAAATGTGTTACAATCAAATTAATCAAATATATAATGTCTCCTATGTCACTCTTGACTTTAGAGAGTATCTTGTATTCCTTAACTCTAACCATCTCTCGTGCGTTACTGGTATTATATATTATATTTTACCTGTTCTCAATAGATGCTTTAAGCTTGTAATATCTTTTGAGAAAATAAACTGATTTGATTTAATTGATTTAACACGATCATAACACGATGTGTGCATGTTCGGAAAGTGAGAGAAGTATGTGGAGGTCCATTATTTCTGCCTTTGGTTAGTGAGTTAGTTACAAAATATGGATGCATTTCTTAAAAATAAATGTGTTTTTTTTATCTTTCAGATTTCCTTGCCGCAAGAAAAACGGCGTGATGCGAATGCCCTATATCACGCATACAGCGCTGCTGACTTAGACACAACATTCCCTGGGTAATATTTTTAAATATACATTTGGAGACAATACATTATCATCATCATAGGCTATCCCTCGTATCCGAGGAAAACTGTCCTTCGCAGTTGTAGGTCTCATATGGCTAAAGAGTCCAATCGTGGACCCACACACTCTGGGGCATCTAGAGATAATCTAGAACCACCACCGTCTCCTAATGGTTTCTCCTTTTGCTTCCTTTTCTCCTCTGAGCTGTGCTTCAAAATCCTGTGTGCCTTCATGTACTGTTATTCTACACCTAGATATATCTTCTGCAGTCTTTTCCCAGTTAATCCTTTGGAGGTTTGCTTTTAAGGAGTCTTTGAAATGTTTCGTCTGAACTCCGTGTGAATGTTTCTCTTGAGTCAGTTGAGAGTGCATAATTTTCCTACGAAGGGAGACAATACTGCTATTAGAAGATGCATTTGGTATAATAAATAACTGTACTAGTGGCGCCATCTAACGGGACACAGGAACACTATCTGCTGTCACTATCTTGCTCAGCTGCACAAAAGACCCCTGTTTTTATATTTAACAATTTATTATCTTAGTGAAATATAACCTGTTTCCGGACCGATAATGATAAACAGTTCTATCTGATCTGTTAGCAATCTTAGGCATAAGGAATGGACTGCCTCACTACCTATATAATATTACAAGGCATCATGCACGTACGTCGATTCCTTGAACTCCTAGCGTGTCTGACATTTAATATTTGATTGATTTGAAAACGCCACATTTTCCTCGGACTTCCTGTATTCCTGTTCCATTTACATCGTTTTACTGTTGACTCTTTACCAATTATTATTTTCATGCGTCCAAACCATTTTTAATATTTTGTTCATAATGCTTTCGTTCATACTGCATTTAAATTAAGATGGTTTGAACACATGGAAAGAATGAATGAAGAAAGAATGATAAAGAAAGTAAAGGGTCTTCCAATAGGGACTTCCAAACTTTAACAGTTGGTAGCGGCAATATTGTTGAAGCAACAACTGTCAAATTGGCTGTCATTATTCAGTATGTTTTGCTAAATCTCCATGGACGGATATAGCGTTCAACATCACGTGCAAATGTTAAAGTTGTTTTATCAAAATGGGTGTTCTGTTCGGGCAACGTTCCATGCGCTTCGCCCATTTTACAGTCGCCATAAGCATCCTACCGAGAGGACTATTTGCAGTGTGGTGGATAAATTTGAGTCCACTGGTTCAGTAATCAATCAACCGTCACCCGCACGTCGACGAAACGTAAGATCTGCCAAAACATCGCCGCTGTCCAGGAGAGTGTACAGGCGAATCCGAGGCAGTCGATTTCGCATTGCTCACAAGAACTCGGCCTTTCACAGACTACAACTTGGTGAAATTTGCGTCGTGACTTAAGCCTACACCCGTACAAAATTCTACTGACCCAGAAGCTGATTATTTATATGTTAACGGTGTAAACGGAACGAGAAATAGAGGTTCTGTCTACCCCTTTGGAGAGACAGCGTGATGGTCAGTTAGTTAGTTTTTATTTATGTAATTTGTGTGGTAGCATATAATTGGCTCTGCTGAATTATTTCTTTACATTTTTATTAATACAAATCAGGTGGAAAAACCAATTTAATCTCTTTGAATTTCTATATTATTTTCAGCTTTTCATTTAAAGACATTTTGGCAACAAATGTATATGGATCAATCCTCGATAACAGCGTTGATTTGATTACAATGGAAAATAAATTCCCAATAATATTATTGTTCTAAAATAATAATAGAGTATTGTGTTTTGTTTGGTTTCAGTCTTCCGTGGATGAAAATGTTCAATAGCTTCCTGGAGCCTCACACGAGCCTAACCGAGAGTGACGTCATTGTGGTTTTTGTACCTCAGTACGTAAAAGATGTAATTGTACGTAAAAGATATTTTAAACTCTTAACTTAACTTAACTCTTAACTTAATGTAACTAACTAACTAACTAACCACCATGCCATATCATTTCTACTTAAAAATATATCTGGAATATATAATAGTTTATTTTGCAGTCAGTTGTTTAAATGTGATCTGGGGTACCGTTTGCTTAGCTCCAATCAGGCTCGCATGGACAGAGGACAGGCCTAGGAGTGCAAAAGCAAACTGATAAAAAGTACGTTCAGAAGGCAAATACTCTCGATTCTGAAGAGTTCGACATTAGGAAGACAAGAGTCTTCCTAATGTCGAACCATCTCTCATGTGTTTCCAGTAGTAAACTATACACAATATATTTTTTTACCTGTTCTCTGGTAATGTAATGTCTATTGATGTAATAAACTGATTTGATTTGACTTGGTACACATCCGAGATTGTCATAGGACGCAGATGTGCCCTTTTGTCAGTTTTACTCTTGCACTTTTTACTTTGCGAGGCTTATCCCCTGGCCTTGCAATTTGCTTGCTTACATTTAAAAGTAGAAATGATATCTCTTAGATGAATGTGTATAATGAAAACTAACCATCACGCCATCTCCCCGAAAGGGTAGGTAGTAAGAATGAACTGATACACTTTTGTTTCTTGACATACTTCTCTCTCTTCCTCAACATTCATACAACTTTAAGTGCACCATTCACTTTGTTGTCTGCCCCAACCCTTCTTTCAATATCCCTCTCCACTCACTCATCCTTTTTAAACATACTACCTAAATATACAAACTCATCTCCTTGCTGAAGATTTTTACCATTCATGCTAATGTTGTAGACTGTCGTGATTTCTTATTTTTCAAAAATTATTATCTTAGACTTATTGTTATTTATTAGCTAGCTCTCGAAATATCCCCTGAGTAATCTAAAGAAATTGGTTATGAGATTCCCGTCTTGGTGTTGGTCCCAAGCATTCCCAAAAGAAATGCCGTGGGATAGAGCCACGAAGTCGAGAATAATGTATGCATATTTTATTTTATTTTTAGGCTCTGATAGAGAAAACACCCAAAAGGGTTCAAGCCAACTACGTGATTTGGCGTGCCGTGAAGGACACAATATCCTACACAAATGACAAGCTGCGACAGCGCCTCCTGGTATACAACGGGGTCTTGGCAGGTATAACGGCCAACGAACCAAAGTGGAAAGAATGTGTCTCCACTGTAAGCAGTACGTGAGTTCGATCCTTCATTTCTTTTAACTTACTATTCTTTTTTAGGTGAGTAAATAATTGTAGTATGATAGTATGAGGATAACGATAATCTTAACTTGAAACTCCGACAAAGAATGATTTAATGTTATATATGGTCTGTTCTACTATAATATATGGCTGCGAAACCTGGACTCTGAAAGTGAATGTAATGAACCGGTTCCGCATACCGCAGAATGCTCCGTATACCGTGGACCGATAGGGTCAGTAATGCAGACATACTACAGATAGCCAGAGCCAATAGAGAGCTGTTGTCGAGTGTGAAAACTAGAAAGGTCTCATATTTTGGTCATGTGCTAAGGGGAGAAAAATACCACCTCCTTCGACTGATATTAATAGGTAAAGTGGAGGGACGTCGGGTAGTTGGAAGAAGGCCGCTATCCTGGCTGCGGAACATCAAAGAGTGGACAGGAATAACAAGAGTTCAGAACCTGTTCCAAGTGGTGCAGGATTAGAGATGCCTTTGCTGCAATGATCGCCAACGTTGGGGGACCTGACACGGCACCGAAAGAAGAAGTATGAGGACAAAATTAACTTAAAATTGAGACAGAGGATGGTCAAGTGCTACATTTGGTCCATATTACTATACGGAGTGGAGACCTGGACCCTCAAAGTGAATACAATAAACCGTATAGAAGCAATTATCAATCAGCCAGAACGAGTGGTGATCTAGAAGACTAAACACTTGGCACATGATTAATAGAACTTAGGTTCAATCCTGGACAAGACCCAGTTCTTTCTTCATAATAATAGTGAACTATAATTAATATTCAAATTGGGAACTGCGCAAAATAAATCAAATGATTTAAATCAATTTTAGATAAACTTAAGTCATTAGTTAACACTGTGGAATTCCATAATGACGATTTTTTATGAATTAAAATACTGTTTTTTCCACTTTTGAGTTTATTTTTCTTGACATGTTTCGAAGGTACCTTCATCATCAGGTTTAGGGTAATAAATCTCTCTCAATTCAATATGTGTTAACCCTAATTCTTATAATTATGTGTTTTTTTTTAGCTATTTAGATACTTGACCTATTATATTACCAAAATTTCTCTATTTGTAAAGATCTTGACCCGTCACAAATTCAAATTTATGTTTTGTAACTGCTTTAGCCTGCTATTATGTATAGGGACACAAAGTTATATGTTACTTTTTAAATAAATTTGTCATTTCTTTACAATCATAAAACCGTGAGATGGATCTTTTGTTAAAATTCTATTGTGTTAAAGTATTTTTTCAACTTGTGTCAATGTTCATTTGTTTTTTCTTAAAATATAAACTGCCCCCTTACTTAATCAATAACCTAAGAGCAATAAAACGCCCTCAACTCAATACTTCCATCTAAAAATCCTTTCAAAAATTTAACCCATTGATATGTCTATTGTTATCTCCCTAGTACTAGCCAAGTTAACTAACACCTGTTATATATGTTTCTAGGTTCTTGCACTCAGTTTATAATAATTTTGGTTAGTTTATATCGTTCTCCTGATGATGAAGGCGTAAGCCTTCGAAACATGCCGAGAAAAATAAACTCAAAATTGGAAAAAACAGTGTTTTTACCTTTCCTGGTTCTTGATGTATTTGCTATAACAATGATGAAAAACATTTGATTTCTAGAAGTTTTCTTGTGTTATATTAAACCAAAAGATTTATAAAATAATGTTTTTTCAGCCTTTCAATAGCTATTGGCTCCATGTACGTGAGAACATATTTTAATGAAAAGTCTAAAGAAACGGCTTTAGAAATGGTCAAAGATATCAGGTAAGTTAAAGTAAAGAATTTTTATTTGTTCCAATACATAAGTTTCCCTTATAACCCTCATTCTCTTAACAAAATTAATTCGAGTCATGTTTATAAAATTTGTTAGTTACTCAGATATCCCACAAGGGTCTAACATGGATCCACTACTTTACAAAGTTTATACTTTTTCGCAGTTTCAATCCTGTAATTTGTACTCTCAACCATCACCTCTATTAGGTCATACAGAAGATCGATCCATCCAAGGCTCGCCTTTCTGAAATGGTTATGATTAGTTACCTCCTTCGTCGATTCGACTGAGAACCTCGTCGTTCATGATGTGGTCTATCCAGGAAATTCCTAATATTCTTCTGTAGCACCACATCTCAAGCTTCAACTCTGTTTCTTTAACTTTTGGTCTGTGTCTCACAGCCACACATCAAGATCCTCCATACAGAACTTTAGATCTATGTTATTTGACTCAAAAATCTTTGATTTGAAGAATTAAGTCAATAATATTATTATGCGTATATTTTTCAACTGCTTGAAACTTTGGTCTAATATCCAAAAAAAAATTAAATAAATAATTGTTCAATTGATTTACAGTTTTTGTATGTTCAAGCCATTATAATCGCTCCATTTTTTGCAGAAACGAATTCAGACGTAACTTGGAGCAAGTGGAGTGGATGGACGAAGCAACAAGAGCCGCAGCTCTTGAAAAGGCAGACAAGATAGTCCCCCACATCGCCTATCCTCAAGAACTGATTGACAACAACAAGATTAATGAATACTACGAAGGGGTAAGTTAACATTTCATCTTCAATGATGTTGCCATTTATTATTGTGCCAAATGTCAATTAAACATTTGATCTATTTAGGTTCATTAATGCTATAGAAAGACTCTATAAAATTAATTCCAATTCAATAACATTATTTTCTTCTTCATCTTCTGCTTTATTTAGGACTGTGTCCTGTTATTTCTCGGAGCCTGTTCCTGGGATGCAGATGTCCAACTGTCTAGCCATCTTTTAGGTGATTTTCCTGCAGGTCGATTTCCTGTTGGTACTTTATTTGCGGTTATATTTATCACTCTTTCAGAACATGCTCTTTCCACATGATCTCTCCAGTAGCGTCTTCTCAGTCTTCCCCATCGCACGACATCTTCCACATTGCAGATCTTTCTTATTCTGTCTCGGAGTGTCGTTCCCGCAACGGATCGGAGAGTCTTCATTTCTGTGGTTCTTAGGAGACTTTTTGTTCAGATTGTATCAGCTCTCGTTTCTATTCCATATGTCATTATAGGACGTACACATGTCTTGTAGATTCGAATTTTGCTCTCCTTTAGCAAATTTTTATGTTTCCAAACAGCATTCGTCAAGCAGCCAGCCACAATGGCGGCCCTGTTTGTTAGTTCACTTACTTCTCCGTAGAGGTCACTGCTACTTGATACATCAACACCTAAGTACTTGAAATGCATCACTTGTTCTATTATTTTATTATCTAATACAAGCTTGCATCGTACTGGTTGCCTTGATGTTATTATTAAAAATTAACTTCAAAATGGTAAATACAGACATAAATATATTTAAATTGTCAATTTGGAAGGGCATCTCAACCTTGAAATACAATTACAAGTACAACACCAGAGAGGCTGAATACTCTACAGAATACTTTACTGAAATAATTAATGTTTGGAGTATTTTTTCTCCCTGGAGCATTATTTCATTAACGTGAAAGATATCGATCTCCGAAGCAAACATGCTCAGCAGTTTGATTAATATCCCTACCAGCAACACCGGAGGATACTCTCCAAGATGCAATTCCCAATTAGACGATGCCTGTTTTGTAGATTTTATAATAACAAGTCCAATCATATTTGGTTTCATCTCCTGCAAATATATATTTTTTTAATAAAACAAGTTTTAACTAGGGTACATAAACAGCAATACATTTAATACGAATGAAAACGTCAGTTCTCCAGAAGTTTTATTATATTTTATGGGAATGACATGTTTCACCCTTCTAAGGCATTATCAAATGTCTGACACACAGTCTGTGACATTTGGTAATGCCTTAGAAGGGCGAAACATGTCATTCCCATAAAATATAATAAAACTTCTAGAACACTGACGTTTTCATTCGTTCAATATGAAGTTTTACATCATTGCTCAAGAAACAATGAATAAGCAATACATTTGATTCTCGCTACATTTGATAATGACGTAACAAGGCAAAACATGATATTCCCATAAAATATAATAAACTTATAGAGAACAAAATGTATCATTTGTATGAATTATTATCATGTTACAGTTGGAACTCCAACCAAGTCAGTTTTTGAGGTCCATGCTGAATTATAGCAAGTTCGCATTGGACTACACCAGCAAGAGGCTGAGGGAGTCAGTCAACAGGACGGAATGGAGCACTCACGGCCAGCCCGCTGTGGTCAACGCTTTCTACTCCTCAATTGAGAACAGTATCCGTATGTACTTTTATTTTATTCAATTTAATTTAATTTTATCTATGGTTCAAAACCACAGATTCACATTTATGTTCTGATATTCATAGATGATCACCCTCCTCTTTATAAGTTTTATTGTGTTGTATTTTTCAGAATTTCCAGCTGGAATTCTTCAAGGTGACTTTTTCTCATCTCAAAGACCACGCTACATGAACTATGGAGCTGTGGGATTCATTATAGCCCATGAGATAACTCATGCCTTTGATGACCAGGTAAAATTTACGCTTTTTCCAATAAAAAAAAAAAAACTAACTAACCATCACGCCGTCTCCCCGAAGGGGTAGGCAGAAAGAATGGACTGCCACACCTTTCTTTCCTGACATATTTCTCTCGCTTCCTCAACATTCATACATCGTGTCATGCACGCGCGTCGATTTCTCTGACTCCTCACATGGCCGACATTCAATATTTGATTTATTTGATCGTGCCACGTTTTCCTCGGTCTTCCTCTATTTCTGGTACCATTTACATCATTAACATATAATTTTTTTATCATTCTTTCTTCATTCATTCTTTCCATATGTCCAAACCATCTTAATGATCCTTTCATTATTTTGTTCATGACACCATCATTCGCACCGCATTCACTTCTTATATTTTCATTCGGCACTCTATCATACACAGAGTATCCACACATTCTTCTAAGAGATCTCATTTCAACTGCATTTATTCTACTTTCATCCTTCTTTTGCCAGTTCCATGCTTCGCTTCCATACATAAGGGTCGGTAGAAGAACACCATTGTGCACTGCCATTCTAACTTTTTTGGATAGGTTTTTGTTTGCGATGACAACTTTAAGTGCACCATTCACTTTGTTGCCTGCCCCAACCCTTCTTTCAATATCCCTCTCCACTCTCCCATCTCTTGTAAACATACTACCTAAATACACAAACTCAACTACTTGCTCCAAGTTTTCACCATTCACGCTAATGTTGCAGACTGTCGTGGTTTCTTCCTTTTCAAAAATCATTACCTTGGACTTATTAACATTCATCATCAGATCATTTTGCATGCATACCTCATACATACAATTCACCAGGACTTGTAGTTCATGCTCGTTGTCAGCAAGTAGGACAGCGTCATCCGCATACAAGAGACAGCTTACTGACACTCCGCTCATTTTGGCACCTTCATCCAACCCTTTCAGCTCTCTCATACAATTGTCCATATACAGATTAAATAACCACGGGGATATTACGCAACCTTGTTTGACGCCTTTATTGATATCAAACCAGGCTGTAAGATCTCCATTTACTCTGACACTAGCAGTGCTTATAAAGAGACTTTTAATTCCTTAAATAAACCAAAAGTTACACACACTTTCAATGATTATACAAAACTGGCAAAACTTTTTTTGAAGGCATAGTTTACAATTCATTTATTAATCTACTTCTTCCCTTACACTTTCTTCTTCTTCTGGTGCCGTGTCAGGTCCCCCCAACGTTAGCAAACACCGCAGCGAATATATACTCGTATATGTCCTGTTCTATTAAGAACAGGTTCTCAACTTCCTCATTCCTGTCCAATGCCTATTCCGCAGCCAGGACAACTGCCTTCTACCAACTCCCTACCATCCCCCTTATCTTAGCCATGATTATCAGCTAATATTGCTCAACTTGTTTGAATAATTTTAAAAATATTTCAAACAAGCTTCTATGTGAAATTTTTGATAATTAATATGTGTCTTAACTAATTTTGAAGTACTTCCATCTCTCTATACTTTGTTGGCATCGGTACAGACTGAATGTGTGCACCCTTTCTTTCCCCACGTTTAATATGTAATACAAGTTGCAACCCGTGAAATATTCACAGAAGTAAAGATTTTCTACCCTTTAAAAACTTGGTTCACTGTACAATCGTAATCAGTAATAAGTTTTTACTTTTATATGAGGTGAGTGAAATATTCACATTCTTCTTTTTGTCCTGTCACGCCTCCGTGGTGCATAGGGCCGTGTAGACTTCACGAGGAAGCGGCAAAAGTAGGTCTCAAAATTAACATGTCCAAGACAGTAGACCTACGGGTGTCCACAAATGACTCCACCCCAATCTTGCTCCACGGTGTTCCCCTTGTGACCACGACCAGCTTTTGCTACCTCGGTAGTGTGATAGCAGGCTCGGGAGGTACGGAGGAAGATGTAGCCAGCAGACTCAACAAGGCAAGGGGAGCTTTCACTATGCTTCGCCCTGTATGGCGTTCCAGTATCATTTCAAGAAAGTAGCGTTAAAAGCGTACTGCTGTACGGATGTGAGACTTGGAATTGTTGTTGAGTTTCCTTCGCTCAATATTCAAGATCTATTGGCCCCAAATCATGTCAAATGCCGTTCTCTGGACCATGGCAGGCGAAAAGCCAATGAGAGAACAAGTCCCTAGACGCAAATGGCAGTGGATCGGTCACACTCTGAAACAGAACCCAGCTTGCACCGCTCAGGGCGCACTAGACTGGTCCCCTATGAGCGGAAAGAGGAAGCGAGGTAGACCTAGAGCCACCTGGAGAAGAACCCTGCAGGACGAGGTTAAGGCAGTAGGCCTCACTTGGGATGATGTTAGGCATCAAGCATGCGATAGAGTCGGGTGGAGAAGGTTCCTTGAGGCCCTATGCCGTATTTACATTATTGGTTTCTAATTAAATATATGATTTTGGTTTATTTTCAGGGAAGCCAATTTGACAAAGATGGAAATCTTCTGAACTGGTGGGCGGAAGATACAAAAGCACGTTACTTGGAGAAAGCCCAGTGCATCATAGACCAGTACTCCAATTATACGGCTAAGGAAGTAGGACTCAATGTAAGAACCATTTTTCTTTTAATTAAATAAGCTTTTATTTGATCAATGCATTATATTGCGTTTAAGATAAGTGCGTATAAAAGAAAGGACCTTTTAATTTAGGAATTATTAGGCGATTTAAATTTCAACGCCATTTGTTGAACAAGTTTATGTTTTTTAGTTGAATGGCATAAATACTCAAGGAGAAAATATCGCTGATAATGCCGGGCTGAAAGTGGTGTATTTGGCCTACTTGAGTTGGATCAAGAGAAACGGAGAGGAACCGACATTGCCAGGTCTTCCCTACACACCAAAACAGGTACCAAATCACATTTATCTTATTTCTTCTTCTTCTTCCTCAGCCTATTCCCGTCCACTCCTGGACAATACCCCTCTATTTGCTTCCATGTCACTCTGTCTTGTGCAGATTGCATCCAGGTTATTCGGACGTGTCTGTTCAGATCATCCTTCCACTGTAATTGCAGTCGCCCTGCACTTCTCTTTGATGTCCACAGTCTCCATTATTCATCTGAGCTTTTGGCTACGTGACCTGCCCATTGCCATTTTAGAGTCGCCACCCAGTGGATGATGTCAGTGACCTTCGGTTTCTGACTCTGTCTCTCAGGCTTATGCCCAACATGGCTCATTCAATGGCTCTGTGGGTCCCTCTTAATTTCTCGGCACTTTGTTTGGACAATGTCACAGTTTCAAGACCATATGTACCAACTGGCAGAACGCAGGCTTCATAGACTTTTTGTTTCAGGTTGATCGGTATTTTCCGTTTTTTAAGGATGTAATTCATGTTTCCGAAAGCTGCCCAGCTTAGTCCAATTCTTCTTTTTAGCTCTGGGGTTTGGCACATGAATATATGATTCAACAATTGCAATGTTTCAGTTGTTCTGGTTGAGTGCAGCCAACATCTGGTGCTCTGTGCACCGTCCTGAGGCACTCAAGAGGCAAATCACTCTTGGAGTGCACGCTCCAGAGAGGTTCCGAGTGCTGGGGCCCATGACCAATATGCCGCAGTTCTCAGAAGACTTCAAGTGCTCGCCCGAGGCAAAGATGAACCCAAAACACAAGTGCACAGTATGGTAGAGCAATAAGCTAGTGGATATTCAATGACAAATCAATTAACACCCAACAAACACCTATTTCACCTGTGACAGCTTAAATATTAATAATTTTAATTTGCGTATTTTTCAATAATTTTGTTTTTCACTTTACTTCAACATTATTTTTATTTATTTTATATTATAAAATAAATAAACGCAAATTAAAACAACCATCAATAAATAAAAGTGCACCCATAAGGAAAGAATTGTTTAGAGGAGTATACTCGTATATTATAAGTAAGAAATATCTAATTGAAGGGGTGGTGGTCTAGGGAAGTGCTCCGCAATATTTTCTCACCTACGGCACACATAAGTTCTTCCTAGAATTCCGCGGCACACCAAAACCTAAAATTCGATCTGGACGTGGGCGTCAATCAGCTCAGGAGACGCTGGTAACCTTTTTTTTTTACTCATCAGCGACTTCCGGCTAGTAGAAATCGGACCCCAAAGATCCAACGTCTGATTTTCACAAACTCTATTAAAAAAATTTGAGGACGCCGGCAACTTCCGGCCAGTAGAAATCAGCGGAGACCGATTTTTGCACGAATGACCTAAAATCAACAACAACAAAAAAGTCATCTATATCTCCTGAACTGATTTACGAAAGATATGACTCTTTCAAAATTCACGCCTTCCGACTAAAACTGAATATTTTTTCATTATGCTTTTGGTCACGGCACACCTGCATCCAGCTCACGTCACACCAGTGTGCCGCGGCACACCGGTTGCGGAGCACTGGTCTAGGGGACAGAACTCTTGGCTCCTGATCCAGGGGACTTGGGTTCAAGTCTGGATACTACCAGATTCCTTCTTCATAATAATTCTTATCATTCTTTCTTCATTCATTCTTTCCATGTGTCCAAAACCATCTAAATGATCCTTTCATATTTTATTCATAACACCATCATTCGTACCGTATTCACTTCTTATATTTTCATTTGACACTATCATACACAGAGTATCCACACATTCGTCTAAGAGATCTCGTTTCTACTGCATTTATTCTACTTTCATCCTTCTTTTGCCAGTTCCATGCTTTGCTTTCATGCATCAGGGTCGGTACAAGAACACCATTGTGCACTGTGTCCAAACCATCTAAATGAATCTTAAATACTAAAATTCTTTCCTTTTGGGTCATTTTGTATATTTAACAATAAACATTTGTTTCATAAATTAAATACTAACTTTAAATTTAAAAGTCAATGTATGATATTAAATATATTATAAGAATTTTCAATAAACTTACTGAATTAATACTGTGGAAATACATAGTTCCAAATTTGTATTAATCAAAACACTGTTTTTTCCACATATGTGAGCATATTTTTCAAGCATAACAGTTAATATAATTTCACCATAGATAAAAAGATATGCAATTAAAAACTATATTATATTCAAAACAGTTTGAGATAAATAAATTTATTTAAAAGAATAGAACAATGTTTTGATACAAAATATTCTAAAGGATGGATTTCCACGCTGTTAATACACTGTGAATATTCGCAATCCTGTTTTTTCTTCAGATAAAAACACTGTTCTTTCCTATAATATGAGTTTATTTATAAAATATTAATGTTGTTGATTGATATTTCTAGGCAGAAGTTCCTTGTAAATAATGAAAAAAAAAATGCAGTTTCATTCTATTTGTTCTTTAGTTTTGACCGTTTTCATCAGCTTATGCCATCTTCTGAAGCCTTAACCAGAAGATAGCAGCAAGCTGCCGAAATTGATCAAAACAAATGAAAAGAAACAAAATGTATGTTACAATTTTTATTTTATTATTTTCATTGGTTTTTTTAATATTTCGAAGGTTATATCACTACTCAGATAATAGGATAAATGGGGGTATTATTGTGATGGAGAAAATATTGTGATGATTTTATAAAGCGTTACCATGGTATTACCTATCCCACCAAGCAAGCTTTTGCAGAGGGCTACCAGTAGGATTCTCTAGGCAACAGGTATGCAGCTTCTCACTTGCTTGCTGTGATAGGCAATACCATGGTAACGTTTTAAAAAAAACTAACTAACCATCACGGCAGAAAGAATGCACTGCCACACTTTAACCGATGGGGCACTCCATCCTTCTCTTTTCGCCCCCGCGGGGGACGCGGTGTGATGGGTTGCAAACCACTAATAGGCATCTCCCATCAGTGGCGGTACTTCCATACAAGCCGAAAAGCCGGGCTTACCTTAAAAAAATTATAATAAAACAACATTTTTTGCGCGTTTGAGCTGTCTACAAATAAAATAATTTATTGCGTTGCAACCATTTAATTCGTTGCTTTGCAAATGACTCCGCTGACATGCGCAGAAATGAGCTAAGTGTATGTTTTGTTCGACTCATACGTGCTGTATTTTATTTCACCTAGGTAGGTGAGATGCCCGCGAAATCGCCTACGTCCACATTTTTTATTTCATGTTTTCAATGGGCTTCATATTTGGCTTGCAAAATGTAAAAGGGTCATTGTCGCACTTATGTATTTTTGGCTTGTAAGCTAGGTGCATACTCGTATATACCAGAATATATCTACAATTTTTTGTATAGATTTGAAGCCGGGCTTTATTACTCTGAAGTATGTTACTATTCAATGTGTCACGAACTTCATTTCTATTGTCAGAATGTTATCTGTCATTCGTTATGTGCAGAAATGTTATAAAAATAATGATTATCGAATTTCTTTAGGAACATTTATTTATAATTCGTGTTTCGGTGTTAACAAATTTATTATTATTGTCTATTTACAGCTTATTTCTTATTGTATATGTAAATACATTATTATATCATACAAGAACATGATTTCGGTGACAGAAAATTATTTTCTGTATAGATATGCGCCTAAAATGGGATTTAAAATCAATTAATTCACTAAATTAATTAAGAAAGATAAAACTCTATTAATCCGAGAAAATACATTATCGTGACCCTCTACTAATATTATAACACAAAAAAGTCAGACGGGCTTGACTTACTGGTTTACCCTAGGCATGCCACTCTCTCCCACATACATTTCGATCATCAAACACAAAATAAACCTAAAACAAATAATAAATTTTAAAAATGTATCACCTTATTTCGTCCATCACAATAATACCTCCATTTATCTTACCTATCGAGACTGTTTATCTTTTGTGTGTGAAAAAAGGAATGTTTTAACAACAACAAAACAAACTATCATGCTGTTTTTCCGAAGGGGTAGGCAGAGAGGATAGACCACTACACTACTCGATTCTGACACGTCTCTCTAGCTTCCTTCATATTCATACAGAGAACCATCTAACTTACTAGACTTCTAACCTTTAAAACTTTATTAAATTAATCATGCCAAGTTTTCCTCCGTGCAATTGTTTTCATTTATGAAAATTCAGAATAATAAGCACATTAATAACTTTAAAACCACCAATTATGTTAGGATTTAATTACTAGACTAAGGTGTTCGTCCATTTTGACTCAAATAATGTGTAGGTTAAGTTTTTTTTTTTCAAAGTTGTAAATAAGATGTTTTATTGGAAGGTTCTATGTTATAACTAATTTTAAAAAATCTTTAAATATCATATTTGTGACGTTGAGATGAAGTATCTTCAATTTGTTTAAATAACTAGTTCAAAACTATCACTTCTCACATCAGCGTCCTCATCTCGGCCACTCTTACTTTAGCCTTCGTTCTTGTGGTATCCACTCTGGTCTCAATGGTATATGTCAGTATAGGCCTTACGCAGGTTTTATATTATATATTCTGACCTTACTGTCAGTTCTCATATACTTGTCTTTCCATATTATATCTTTGAGACAACCTGATACCGCCGAAGCCTTGTTGACTTGTCCTATTGTTTCACTGACAAGATCATTTTGACTGGGCAGGTCCACTCCCAGATATCTAAACTTTGCAACCTGTTCCATCATTCTGTCATTTAAGGCTAACCTGCATCCTAAGGGTTGTTTTGAGAATGTCATGGTTTTTGTTTTTTCAACTGAGATCATCATATTGAAGTTGGCGGCCGATGTCTGAAATCTATTTAAAAGTCTTTGCAGTTCGTCTTCCGACTCTGCTATCAGTGCAGCATCGTCCGCGTAGCATATGACCCTCACTACATCCTTCCCTATGCAGTATCCCAAACCAAGTGATGTAAGTATTATTGTGAAATATTTTTGTTTTTATAATAAATATTTTTTCAATGACTCAAGTGTCCCGGATAATCCGCTTCTCGGTTAACCCGACCCCGGAAAATCGGGAGATACTATTATATATTATGTATTTCATACCCCAAAATCATTGTTTCTTATAAAAATCATTAAAATATATAAATTAATCAACGTGTACATATGATATATTTAGATATATATAAATTTATAGCTATAATTATCTCCTAGATAAGATATCACAAAAATGATTGAATTCTTTGAGCTTAGCTCTGCCGGTCTATACCATGTCGCCAACCACTCTTTTCCTGTGTCTTGTTAATGTTTTAATAAAATGCCATTGTTATAATCCATTTATATGTCAAATTAACAAATGTATGCCCCGCTAACCAAAGAACCTGTTAACATAAATCATTTTGACCTAATTTATATTATATCCTAGTTTAAAAAATATGTATTAAATTGCCATAAAATTATTTTATATTTGTGTATGTTTTAATTAAATAAATGTATTATATTTGTCTTGTTTTGATTTATGTTTATTTTAATTGTTTTTGTACTACCTAAATAAATAAATAAATAAGGAAAATATGTTTAATTTAACCCATTTATCACACTCGGAAGGCTGGGCAACATCTTCAAGTCGGACATGCCACAGAATTTAAAAACAAAAGTGCTGGACCAGTGTGTGTTACCTGTGATGACCTATGCGAGACATGGATGTTAACTAAAGAAGCAATGCATAAAATTAAAGTTACACAACAGGTCATGGAAAGATCCATGTTGGGTATTTCGCTTAGAGACCATATACCCAACATGGTGATTAGAAGACGCATCAGGGTCACTGATATAGGGATAGGCTTTGCGAGGATGAAATGGCAATGGGCTGGACACGTGATATTGTGCGGACAGCAGGAAGGGTCTGGAGAACACTGGAAAAAGATCGAGAGGGATAGCGTGAAAGTGGAGGGGCTTACGTCCAACAGTATCCAGTAAGGACGGAGACAAACTGACGTAGAGAATTTATTGCTGATGTTGCGTTAACGAAATGCTGAGGAACCAGACTGAATTTCAAGGATTAAAAGAACCTGAATGAGAGGCAGTCGATTGTCTGTGCCAAAACGCCTGTCTTGATTGTCTGAGCCTACGCGGTACATGGGTCATCAGCCTAGAATAATCTTCTCCAAATCTCAAGCGCATTGAGAAGCCGTCAGATTTTAGATCGAGACTAGAAATGCACCTTTTCAAATGATCCTATCCTGATCTAAATGTTGATCGAGTGCATCACTTCTTCTTCTTCTTTTCTCCTTCTCCTTCTTCTTCTTCTTCTTCATCTTCATCTTCATCTTCATATTCATCATCGTCTTCTCCTACTTCTTCTTCTTCTTCTTCTTCTTCATCTTCATCTTCATCGTCATCATCATCTTCTCATTCTTCTTCTTCTTCTTCTTCTTCATCTTCATCTTCATCTTCATCATCATATTCTCCATCATATTCATCTTCATCTTCATATTCATCATCATCTTCTCCTTCTTCCTATTCTTCTTCGTCTTCTTTTTCTTCTTATTTTTCTTCTTCTTCATCTTTCTTGAATATATTAATACATATTTTTCTCGCTCAGATCTATTGACCTGAATAATAAATGACTTAAAATCACTAAAATAAAACGGCTACCTATTGGTTAGTTTGAATGTGTATGTGAATGTGTATTAGATTGAATGTGTATGTGTGACATAGCACACGGACATGATTTATAGCAATAAACATTTTTTAAATTCAATACAATGGTATTGTTAATTAAATTAAAAATTTAACTACACGGAATTCAAAACAATGATATTGAATTCATCTTGAAATAAAACAATTTATCGAGCAATGTGAAAAGGTTAATTTTCCAAAGGTTAATTGGGGTAACCAACCTTTTTATAATAATATATTTTTTTTAATTTTTCGTCCCATCTCTACACTATTGTTTAACTGGTTTTTTTTTCCTTCTGTCGCACTCCTTGTGATTATGGGTCGTATACACGATCCACCTAGATGACGTCAGAGACCTTTGTCATGACTCTTTACTGTGTATGTTTTTTGTTTTTTTGTTGTTTTATTTGATTAGAATGATATGGTTCGCCTGGCATTATCAAATTAGATTTGATTTCATTGGTCATTATCATATTATGACTTACCATGGTGATACAATTCGTTTTCATTCTATTCACGCACGTCGATATCACTGACTCCTCACGTGGCCGACATTCAATATTTGATTGATTTGATCGTGCCACGTTTTCCTCAGTCTTCCTCTATTTCTAGCTTCGTTCACGTCGTTTACATAATTATGCTTTCTTCACCATTCTGTCTTCACTCATTCTTTCCATGTGTCCAAACCATCTTAACGACCCTTTCATTATTTTGTTCATAACACCATCATTCACACCGCATTCACTTCTTATATTTTCATTCGACACTATCATACACAGAGCATTCACGCATTCGTCTAAGAGATCTCATTTATTCTACTTTCATCCATCTCTTGCCAGTTCCATGCTTCGCTTCCATACATACGTCGGTACAAGTACACCATTGTGCACTGCCATTATAGCTTTTTTGGATACGTTTTTGTTTGCGATGACAACTTTAAGTGCACCATTCACTTTGTTGCCTGCCCCAACCCTTCATTCAATATCCCTCTCCACTCGCCTATATTTTGTAAACATACTAACCAAATACACAAACTCATCTTCTTGCTCCAGATTTTCACTATTCACGCTAATATTGCAGACTGTCATGATTTTTTTTTTCAAACATTACACTTATTCACATTCATCATCAGATCATTTCGCATGCATACCTCTTACATACTATTCACCAGGACTTGTAGTTCATGCTCGTTGTCTGCAAGTACGACAGCGTCATCCACATACAAGAGACAGCTTTCTGACACTCCGCTCATTTTGGCACCTACATCCAACCCTTTCAGCTCTTTCATACTTTTCACTCGTTCATACATTTCTTAAAAATTAAGGTGCGTCTTATAGTATAGGTGGACGAAATAATGAAGAATGTTTTATTATTCATTTTACTTTTATTTGCTTCCATCATTGTCATTGTATAACCAACACATTTATACATATTTTGCTGTTGCAAAAATGTTCTCCACCGCTTATTAAAGCACTTAGTAAATTAAAAACATCAAAATGTTTAATTTCCTTACATAAAATGTCATGATTAATCAATACTTTTGGACAGTTGATTAATCGAACGACAGACATTAAGTTAAACAAATAAAAATAATGTATTCAAGTGCCTTGTATTTCGAAACATTTTAAATATTATACTCGTACATGTGTCCAACTGTCTGTGTTACAACCTATTTCAAGTTAAGGAATTCTTACGTTTGAGCTCTGTAAATTAATAAAACTTAACAATACATACTATGTTGTATTAGTTGTTAATTTACGTTATAAAAAATATAGTTAAAGTGGAGAAAGAATAGAGAAATTCAGTGCTGTTTCGCTTGTGAAATTAACTTTATAACGAAGCATGGTTTGGTGCATTAATATCAAAGGAATCTTGTAATTTTTGAATGTAATAATGTAACATTTTAATTTACGTTTCGAAAGAGGCATCATTTTATGCACAAATAAAAATGAAAACTTATGATATTTATGTGTAAAATAACATTTTAATTTACAATTCAAAAGAGGCATCGTTTTATTCAGAAATATTAATGTAATATTGTGATATTTACATGTAAAATAACATTTTAAGTTTTTCTACATAACATCAAATTAAATTCAACCTAACATCAAAAGTAGCATCGTTTTACGCACAAATATTAATGGATTCTTGTAATTTTCGAATGTCATAATGTTACATTTTAATTTACGTTTCGAAAGGGGCATCATTTTATGTAAAAATATAAATGAAATCTTGTGATATTCACGTGTAAAATAACATTTTAAGTTACGATTCAAAAGCGGCATCGTTTTATGCACAAATATTAATGGATTCTTGTGATTTTCGCGTGTTATAATGTAACCTTTTAAGCTACGATTCGAAAAAAGCATTGTTATATTAATTTATTAAAGAAATCTTGTAATTATCACATGCAAAGGAAATTTTTTTGTTACGATTAAAAAGAAGCATCGATTTATGCAGAAAAATATTTTGAAATCTGATGATTTTACAAGTTAAGTAGACGTTTCAAATAAGGCATCATTTTATGCAGAAACATTAATCTTTCACTTGTAAAATAAATTGAAATTGAGCATCGTTCCATGCAAAAACTTTAAATATCATTTGCAGTTTACTTTTACGAGTAATAAGTACTTAAATATTATTAAAAGTATTTTTTACGTAGTATTTTAATGGTAATATTAAAATTAATTTGAAAAAAAATCGTATTTTTTCTAGCAATATAGCATGAAAGTTACTATATTATTTGTGAAGTGTTTTGTGTAAAAAATATTTGTATAATTTTGGATATATTTTGTATATCAAAACAGTTCAAAATGAAGAATAATTTCATGAAGAGTGAAGCCAGTATGCTTGCAAAGTTCCGCAAAGCCGAAAATGTAGTTGACGCGATGCAGCCTTTCTCCACGTTATCAAAACTCATGTTCTTGATGCCCTACAACCACCAAAAGATATCCGGTCAATACGTTACAACCTACAATATGGTCGACGTGTTCTTCTCAACTGTAATACTTCTTACGTACTTGACCAGTGTTTACTTCGTAACGAAGTCTGGTGAAACAGCTGTCGGACATTTTCACGTGACGATCCTGTTCCAAATAGGAGATATTTTCAGAATTTATTCGGGTTGCGTGACTGTAATTATTATGTTCGCGAATATATTCAGAAACAAAAGTTTATACTCTGTCACAAAGTGCCTATTGCTCAATTCTGAAAAGAATTTGAAGCTTCTTGGAGTCAAGCTAAAATATGGATACATAAAATATCAACCATTGGCAGCATTGGTTATAACAACTCTAATGGTGTGTGCAAGCTTTGTATTGAACGATACCCTATCTAAATCTTGGATCACAAAACCGTCTATTTTCTTATGGATAACTATATACTTTCCTGGAATAGTTACAACTAATTACGTTGTTGTATATTACAGTATTATAATATTTATATCACACAATTTGAAACTTTTAAATAAAGAATTCCAACGGTTATGCAAGTTGAAATTACAAGACAAAATTTCTCATGTGCATAATGAAAAATTATTCAGGAACGATCTAATCAAAAACGTATCTTTTAAATCTGATAAAAATATCGAATTGGAAAGAGTCAAAATTATGTGGACCGCTTACGATGCAATCTGTGACAGCGTCTGCAATGTAAACAGACTCTTTGGACAGAGGGTTTTGATTATCCTGGGCGTCTGCTTCATCTCAATTGTGTTTAATTCTTTCTACGTCTGGAGCGCGTATGCCCTTATATCCCGTGGAGACGCCACCATAAGGAACCAATATTTCCTTGTATATTCTATTCAGCAAATAGTCATGCAAGGAGTACAAGTTTACGTCGTCGTCTTCACGGCCAATAGTTTCAAAATAATCGTAAGTACATCTGACTAAATTAATTATTCTTTTTCCTTATTGTAGACCTATGTTGTCTGTTCTCCAAACCGTTGCTCCTCCTGTGAGGTAGACTCGCATCTGTCCTTCCATCTTTTAGGAGGTCTTCAATGCATTATAGGGGAGTCTGGTGGTGTCCATTCTTTGAATATGACCGTACCAGTCCCTTCTTCGCTATTTACTCCATCTTATAATATCCTCAACCTCACATATCTCTCTTATTATGATGTTCCTCACGCGATCTCTCGGTGTCTTGCCTGCTATCGTCCTCAGTGTCTTCATTTCGGAAGTCCTCAAAACTTGTTTGGTCCTTACTTTGCCTGTCCTTGCTTCGACGCCACATGTTATTATTGGATAATCAATGTTTTTAATTGACATTTCTTGGTAGACGTTCATTTTAAATAATGAAAACCGTATCGTTTCTGACTCTGTCTCTTAGACTTATTACTAACATGGCTCTTTCCATAGCTCTTTGGGTCACTCGTAGTTTCTCGGCACTTTGTTTGGACAATGTAACAGTTTCAAGACCATAAGTACCAACTGGCAGAACCAAGAATCACATTAAATACATAATAATAATAAAAAATGTATTCATTATTTATATATGAATCAAATAACTCTGTTATCCATTGTTTGGCGAAACACTTTGATACTTCTTCTTCCTTGTTGTAGACCTATGTGGTTTGTTCTCCAAAGCGTTGCTCCTCCTGTGAGGTAGATTCCCAGCTGTCTTTTAGTAGGTCTTTCACGAATACGAGTCACGCGAGGCTGATTATATAGTGCAATATAGGGGAGTCTTGTGGTGTCCATTCTTTGGACATGACCGTACTAGTCCCTCCTTTGCTGTCTACTCCATCTTATGATATCCTCAATCTCACATATCTCTCTAATTCTGGTAATCTTCACGCGATCTATTAGTGTCTTACATACTATCGTCCTCAGTGTCTTCATCTCGGAAGTCCTCAAAACTTGTTTGTTCCTGACTGTGTCTGTTCTTACCTCATCGCCATTTGTTAACATTTATTATATTATACTGATTTAAATCAATGGTTTTAGTATTTTTTTAAAAGTAAGTAATCAAATTATATTTCAGGCGCAGCATTCGTCTGGATTGATACATAAAATAATGGCACTTGAAGATGATAAAGCCATTCTTAAGAAGGTATGCATTCATTAATCTAGTCTACAAAACTGTTTTGGACACATGAAAGAAATAAAGAAAAAACTAACCATCACTCCGTCTCCCCGAAGGGGTAGGCAGAAAGAATGGACTGCCACACTTTTCTTTCCTGATATATTTCTCTCGCTTCCTCAACATTCATACATCGTATCATGCACGCGCGTCGATTTCTCTGACTCCTCAAGTGGCCGACATTCAATATTTTCATCTGAGCTTCTGGCTACGTGACCTGCCCATTGACATTTTCGAGTCGCCACCCGTGGATGATGTCAGTGACCTTTGATTTTTCTCTCACCGTATCGTTTCTGACTCTGTCTCTTAGGCTTATTCCTAACATGGCTCTTTCCATCACTCGTATTCATCAGGGCAGTATAATAACTTATTATATTGCCCTAAATGAAGCTTGTGTCCAAGCGAAACTAGTTGACATCAATTATAATAACCATACCGTGGTTAAATACAAAGTGATTCATTATTTTATATCAATAAGATTAAAAAAAACTAACTAACTAACCATCACGCCGTCTCCCCGAAGGGGTAGGCAGAAATAATGGACTGCCACACTTTTCTTTCCTGACATATTTCTCTCGCTTCCTCAACATTCATACATCGTGTCATGCACGCGCGTCGATTTCTCTGACTCCTCACATGGCCGACATTCAATATTTGATTTATTTGATTTATAGGATTATAAGATTATGTTTTGCCAAAATCTAACTCATATTATAAATTATTATTAATATATATGTTCCTTTCAGCTGCATTACTTTTCAAACTACATTTACCATAGGAAGACACAATTTTCCGCATACGGCCTATTTGAAATCGACAACAGTGTGTTGCTGACGGTAAGTAAATAAATAATTATTGATTTGAAAAATATTATTTATTCATTATTGCTTTTACAATGATGTGAAAATTCATATTTATGATAGTATTTTCAAAACAATAAACAATATAAACCATTAAATGATTTTACTGAAATCTCTTGATGGAAGTTCATTTTAAATAATAATTAAATAAAACGATGTTTTTTAACTACTTCCACTTTTGTCTTTATTTAGACAGCGACCGGTTTCGCCAGGCTCGCTGGCATCGACAGACTGGTGACACTATTGTAAACTTAGTCCTTTATATACATACAGATCAGGGGTGGTAAACATGATTCTATACAAAAATAATCTTCAAATATTTATGTAAAATTTTCTGAATTTAACTATTGGTATTACAGGTATTCTTGGAAGTTCGTATTTAATACAATGGGTTTTAATTTTTATTATCGCTTACATATTCATATATAATGTTTGTATATATAATAAAGACAAAAGTGGAAGTAGTTAAAAAACATCGTTTTATTTAATTATTATTTAATATAAACCATTCTTAGGCGGGAACACTAAGATATTTAAAAACATTTAACTGTTTCATTTGGAAAACTGTTATAATTTCACAATTTATTTATTTAACCTTCCAGCGGGCGCGCTGTCGTAAAATTTATGACAAATGCGCCTTATCGCTTCCCCCACTTTTACCACTTAGTTGCAAGTATCGAGGTCGGTGTCTCTTTAAACTACAGACGTAACGAGTGTGCTTAAAAAGTTTTTGTTATTCATTGGTATTTGGCATTTTCAAACGATAAAATATTTAGAGTATTGTATCTTCTTCTTCTTCAAGTGCCGTGTCGGGTCCCCCCAACGTTGGCGATCACCTCGGCGAACCTGTCCCTGTCCTGCGCCGCTCGGAACAGCTCCTCCACACTTCGGATGCCGGTCCACTCCCTCACGTTTCGCAGCCAGGACATTGGTCTCCTTCCGGTCCCTCGGCGTCCCTCAATTTTCCCCTCCAATATCAATAGTTGGAGAAGGTGGTATGACCCAGATGTGAGATCTTTCGAACCTTGATAGTTGATAATAATTCCCTGTCAACTCTAGCTCGCCTCCGGACTTCGGTATTGGTAACCATGTCTGTCCAGGGAACTCTGAGCATTCGGCGATGGAGCCACATTTCAAATGCTTCCAGTCTGTTCATTGAGTTAACTTTCAAGGTCCACGTTTCACATCCATACAATAAAACAGACCACACATAGCATTTGATCATTCTCTGGCGGAGTTTCAAGTTTACGTTATTATTGCAGAAGAGTGATTTCATTTTATTAATTGTATAATATAATATTAAAAAAACATATATATATATATATATATATATATATATATATATATATATATATATATATATATATATATATATATATATATATATATATATATATATATAGTTTTTTAAAGCACTGTCATTTGTCATTTTTCATAACCTTGCAGCAACTCCCTGATATGTATATATAGAAAACACAATGTATATGGAGAAAACTTGATGACATAAAATTTACGACACGCGGTCGCTCAAGGGAAATTGCACTGCGCGCCCGTTGGAGGGTTCATTTCTATAAAACTGTCGCGACAGCTATTTCGCAAATATGATTACAAATCTGTATTGGCATTATCAAGTGTTACAATCAATAGAAGAAAGGGTGGGAGTTATAGATTTTTTTTTCATTATTAAAGATAGAAGATTTAAAATTCACCGACAGATTAATAGTATCTCATGTTCCATATAAAAAACTTTAATTGGTACTTTGAAGAGATTTTTCAGAATTATTTGTAAAAACGTTATTTCCATTAAATGCAATATCTAAAATACAATTTCTAAGAAACGCTAGTTTGCATTAATAATAAAAATTGATTTGCAGTTTGATTGTTGTTCATAAAACAATAAAAGAGTTTTATCGTTGTTAATGTAAGAACAAATGAGATTTATCGTTGTTCATAAAACAATAAAACAGTTTTATCGTTGTTCTTGAAAAAATAAAGGAGTTTTATCGTTGTTCATAAAACTATAAATAAGTTTTATTGCTGTTCTTGAAACAATAAAGGAGTTTTATCGTTGTTATTATATTTATAAATGAGTTTTATCGTTGTTCTTGAAATAATTAATGAGTTTTATCGTTGTTCTTGAAACTATTAATGAGTTCTATCGTTGTTCTTAAAACAAAAAATAAGTGTCATCGTTGTTATCGATAAAATAAATTAATTTTAATCATTGTTATTGAAACAATAAATGAGTATTATCGTTGTTCTAGAAATAATAAATGGGTGTTATTGTTGTTCTTGAAATAATAAATAAATTTTATCGTTGTTCTTGAAACTATAAATGAGTTCTATCGTAATTCTTGAAACAATAAATGAGTATTATCGTTGTTCTTGAAATAATAAATGAGTTTTATCGTTCATCTTGAAATAATAAATATATTATATCATTGTTTTTGAAACAGCATATGAGTGTTATCGTTGTACTTGAAACTATAAAGGAGTTATATCGTTGTTCATCAATTTATAAATGAGTTTTATCGTTGTTCTTGTAACAATAAATGAGTTTTATCGTTGTTTTTGTAACAATAACTGAGTTTTATCGTTGTTCATGAATTAATAAATGAGTTTTATCGTTGCTAATGAAACAATAAAGCATTATTTTTTAATTTATTTGCAGATGGGTGGAGCTGGGTGTACTTATATCATCATTCTCGCACAGTTCTCGCTGACATCTCTGAACGAAGAAAGCACAACCCCGCTCAATGGTACATCGGTCGAAGATGCTGGCGAGTATCTGCAGATCGTGAAGGGTTGACTGCTGAATTTGAAGAGGGCTTCTCTTCTTGGGGTTCGTCAAACATTGACAATGCAAACTGAATCAAAATTATTAAATATGTAGTCGTGGTGCCAACTATCTGAAAAAAGCATATTGCATTGAAAATAAATTGTTTTCTCTTGAAATTATATTCAAGCATTTTATTTATGATACATAATTTATTAATATACTAAGACGATCTTCGTGGCAGAGTGAAAAAAGCTATACTGCCACACCGAAGGTTCCGGGTAAAAACATGTTTTTATATTCATTATTTACAATGAATATAAAAACATGTTTATTGTTGCTGAAATATAACATTCAACTATACGTAACATACAAGTATATGTTACTTCGACAAGTAATAAAAATATATCACAAAAATGACTTTAAAATATGTTATGTTTCCAAAAGTTTGCTAGTTCATTATAGGGCAAATTTTCAAATCAAATCAAATCAATTTATTATCTCAATCGACATTACAAACAATTTTAATGTTTAAGTCATATATTCTTCTTCTTCAAGTGCACTGTCGGGTCCCCCCGTTGGCGATCACCTCGGCGAACCTGTCCCTGCCCTGCACCGCTCAGAAAAGCTCCTCCACCCTTCGGATGCCGGTCCACTCCCTCACGTTTCGCAGCCAGGACATCTGTCTCCTACCGGGCCCTCGGCGTCCCTCAATTTTCCCCTCCAATATCATTTGGAGAAGGTGGTACTTTTCCCCACGCAGCACATGACCCAGATGTGAAATCTTCCGAACCTTGATAGTTGGCAACACCTCCCTGTCAACTCTAGCTCGCCTCAGGACTTCGGTATTGGTAACCATGTCTGTCCAGGGAATTCTGAGCTTCGGCGATAGAGCCACATTTCAAATGTTTCCAGTCTGTTCATTGAGTTGACTTTTAAGATCCACGTTTCACATCCATACAATAAAACAGACCACACATAGCATTTGATCATTCGCTGGCGGAGTTTCAAATTTATGTTATCATTGCAGAAGAGTGATTTCAATTTATTCAATGTAGCTCTTGCTACCTCAATTCTGCATTTTACCTCTACATCTGGGTCAAGAGATTACGTTAGTATGCTGCCGAGGTATTTAAGTTTCTCCACCCTTTCAACGTTACGGCCGTTTAAATGCAATACTGACCCACTGTAGTCAAGCCGTCCGAATGTCATCCATTTGGTTTTACTGACATTTATTGTTAGCCCCAATCTTTCACCGGATTTGTCCTGAAGGTCCTGAAGATCACTGACACTTTCAGCCAGTAAAACAGTGTCATCGACATATCTCATATTGTTTATCACAACGCCATTTATTTTCAGTCCTTTCTCGGTGTTGATGAAGGCTCTTTTGAAGCTATAGTCAGAGTAGAGATTAAACAATAATGAAGAAAGGATACAACTCTGTCTTACTATTTATCTATTGAGTACAGGTAAAATATAATATATGCAATATAATACCAGGAACGCGTGAGAGATGGTTCGACATTAGGAAGACAAAATACTTTCTAAAGTCGAGGGTATTTGGCTTCTGAACTTACTTCCACTAATATGACAGACGTGGTCTCCGAGGAGACCGCGTTCAGCAGACTAATTGCTCTTCCCACCGGTGTCACAAAAGGCAGGAAGAGATTTATACCCTTCCCGCAATCAACGTGTTAACAACATTAATATCAAAATATGATACATATTATCTAATTTATGGAATATTTATAGAAAATTGGTTCAATTAACAATAGGTGAAGTCGCAAGTGATAATAAAATGATATTTTCAATAAAATTGACAAAAAAGCCATAAGCGTTTTAAAAACCGAGAAGCTCGTTGACAGACAACAGCCCAAACTGACTGATAAAAAAAATAATTGACTTTCTCGCGCTCGCAAAAATAAAAGTAGCAAGAACGTTACGTAAATAGTGAGTGTGAGACAGGTCTATATTCTATACTCTTAACACATCGATACGTGAAATCGCGACACATTGATACACTTTTTATACAAAACAAACCATCACGCCGTTTCTTCGCAGGGGTAGACAGAGAGAATGGGCCGCCACACTACTCTATCCTGGCACACACTCCACATTCATACAGCGAGTCATACAAGCACGTCGATTCCTCCGACTTCTAACATGACCAACCTTTAAAATTTTATTAATTTGGTCATGCCATGTTTTCCTCGGTCTGCCTCGACTTCGTACCCCATTTACATCATTAATGTATACTTTCTTAACCATTATTTATCCATCCAAGCGTTCCATATGTCCGAACCAACGCAGCGATCCTTTCATAATTTTGTTTACAATACCTTCTTCCGCTCTACATTCCTTTCTTATATCAGTATTTGAGATTCTGTCGTATATCGTTCTATCACACATACGTCCTAGGGACATCATCTCTACCACATTTATTTTGCTCTCATCCTTCTTCTGCCAGTTCCATGCTTCGCTTCCATACATTAGGGTTGGGAACAGAACTCCACTGTGAACGGCCGTTTTTGCTTTCATTGATAAATTCTTGTTTCCAATAACTATGTTTAAAGCTCCATTCACTTTGTTACCCGCACCAACCCTTCTTTCGACGTCACTATCCGTTCGGCCATCTGCTGTGAGCATGCTACAATACACAAATTTGTAATTTGCTAAAACAAATGAAAATCGCCTCACCGTCAAAAGAAGTGTGTTATCCAAAGGAAACAGTCCTAAGACTGTGAATTTAGGCTGCCTGCTAAGTAATGCCATTGAAAATTGGAATAACTGAAAAAAAATTACATTACATTGAACAGGGAAAAGGGGTTACACCACAATATAATTTAAATCAATATTTTTTTTATAATATCATTAACAATTAAAACGATGTTAATTTTTTAATTAATTGTAATTTTGTCATTATTTTGTTTTTGTTTATAGCGAGCGGTTAACTTAACCAATGAAAGGTCATAAGTCCTGTAAACCCCTCGGCCATCATATTCTGTTTCCAAATAATTTACATCTTCGTCTCTATTGAGATACAATTAATTCTTATATAAAACGATGTTCACTTTTTTATTACTCGTAATTTTGTCTTTATTTCGACAATCAGCGGTTTCACCAGGTTCACTGGCATCGACAGACTAGACCAGTCTCTCTAAAGTCAAGAGTATTTGTATTCTGAACGTAGGTACTTTCACTTATATAAAAGACGTCGATCTCCGAGGAGACCGCCTTCAACAGACTAATTATTCTTCCCACCGGTGTCACCAGAAGCAGGTTGGTTCTGGCGGCCGGTAGATAAAACAATCTGTGCTGTCGCTTTCGGAGATATCTATCAGGGACAAAAGACTAACATCTTCAACCACGGGCGAGTTCTCGAAATCTTCTTCTTCTTCTTCCTCAGCCTATTCCCGTCCACTCCTGGACAAAGGCCTCCTCCATTCGCTTCCATGTCACTCTGTCCTGTGCAGACTGCATCCAGGTTATTCCAACGTGTCTGTTCAGGTCATCCATCCACCGTAGTTGCGATCGCCCTGCACTTTTCTTTGCCGTCCACGGTCTCCAAGTCAGCAGTCTTCTTGTCCACTTTTCATCTGAGCTTCTGGCTACGTGACCCGCCCATTGCCATTTTAGAGTCGCCACCCGGTGAATGATGTCAGTGACCCTTATTCTTTCTCTCGCCGTATCGTTTCTGACTCTGTCTCTTAGGCTTATTCTTAACATGGCTCTTTCCATGGCTCTTTGGGTCACTCGCAGTTTCTCGGCACTTTGATTGGACAATGTAACAGTTTCAAGACCATAAGTACCAACTGGCAGAACGCAGGCTTCATAGACTTTTCGTTTCAGGTTGATCGGTATTTTCCGGTTTTTAAGGATGTAACTCATGTTACCGAAAGCTGCCCAGCTTAGCCCAATTCTTCTTTCTAATTCTCGAAATATCCTCTGATAATCTAAAGACATGGATTATGAGATGCCCATCTGTTCGAAGCTGCAAAGAGTTGGTCCCCAGCATTCCCAAAAGAAATGGGATAGAGCCACGGATAGCTACCATACTCACTCATGTAGAGATACGTCAGATTTTTTTTCTTTCCTCATCCATATGCCCAAAATGACGCAGTATTCCTCTAGTAATACTATCTTCCACTCTAAACTCTTTCCTGATATCAGAATTTGAAATTCTGTTTTGAAACTTACTGTTTTTTTGATATGTTCATCGCTCTCCCTAATGTTGAGTTTAGTGACTAAAGTGGATGTACGCTTGGCCTGAAAAATACAAAACACATATTAACACATATTATGCGGATAATTAGTAAGCAAGATGGTAGTACATGATGGAGTTCTAGTGCCAACCCTTATTTAAGTATAACTTTGGGCTGGCAAAAGAAGAATGAAAATAGGTTAAATGCCATAAAAATTAGATCACTGAGAAGAATGTGCCGGAAAACGATATATTATAGATTACAAGTCACGGTGTTGAGAATAGGTATATGAGGTATGCAAGTCAAATGATTTAATGATGAATGTCGGAAAGTCAAAGGTGTTAGTTTTTGAAAGGGAAGAGCAAATGACAGTTTGTAATGTAAGTGTGAACGAAGAGAACTTGGAACAGGTGAGGGAATTTGTGTATTTAGGTAGCATGTTGGATGGCCGAACGGACAGTGATGTTGAAAGAAGGGTTGGTGCGGGTAACAAAGTGAATGGAGCTTTAAAAATAGTTATTGGAAACATGAATTTATCAACGAAAGCGAAAATGGCCGTTCACAATGGAGTTCTGGTCCCAACCCTTATGTATGGAAGCGAAGCATGGAACTGGCAGAAGAAAGATGAGAGCAGAATAAATGCGGTAGAGATGAGGTCCCATATGATTAGAAAGGAATGAAGACCGATGGATGGTATTATGAACAAAATTATGAAAGGATCGCTGCATTGGTTTGGACATATGGAGCGCATGGGTGAAGAAAGAATGGTTAAAAAAGTAAACGTAAACGATGTTAATGGAGTCGAGGTAGACCGAGGAAAACATGGCATGACCAAATTAATAAGATTTCACATCGACCCGTCTTAATTGGATGAACCTTTGTTATATCGTAACAATTCGATTTGACAGCTGTCAGATTAGACCGGCCCCACATTTGATTCAATATTAGGGCCTGGCAAATGGTGATTTCGAGACGGCATTGTGTTAAATACTTTCAAGGCGGCATTGGCATTGTACACAGAATACATTATCATGAATACTTACTTCATCTTGACATCGCTCGCATCCGTGGACTGTACCCCATATTACGGTCGAGAGCAGAAGTAACTGACTTATCGTGAAATAAATTATCACAAAATGGCCCCTCGTAAATGGTTTAGACACCAACGAAGCCAATGTTACAAACAAGTCAAAAATATAAAATACAATGCAAATAAAGGATAAAGCTATTATTATTAGAAATTTGAAACCGTACGACTTGTTTAAATTATCCACACAATCGCATACTTTATCATAAATTTTCAAAAATACGTTAAGCTTTTGAATCAATTCCAAATCAGCCGTTCGATTTAAATGTATATTATATAAAGAATCGCTTTTTGTATTGACGATGAATTTAGTGCGTGTATTTGTATTAAAATCGCGCTTCAATGCGATTGACAATTGCTCGTTTAGGTTGCACAAGTGTTTAATCAATAGCTGAATCATCGAACGAAACATAATCAAAACTGAAGTAGACACAAAACTTGGGGAATACAGAGCGAACGCTAATTCGTTCGATTTTATAATGTGCCTAGAAATAAAAATAAGATTCAAAGCAATGAGTGACACTTGAGAAACGTAGAATATTGTTAAGCGTACTACGAAATATATTTTAGTTTGTGAGTAATCTCTAATTAGATTCAGTTCATTGTAGAAATTATCTAATTCTAAGAATAAACCGACAGTGCTAGCGTCTGTATTTCTCATCAAAATTATCAACATGATCAAACTCACGGTGGAAAATGCTCCAAACACGACGAAAAAAAAGTTACTGATTTGTTGCATTGTATAATATGGATCTCCTGGTAGAAGTATCAATTCGCCACATACTAAAACTTTGATAAGGCAATATATATAAGAACAAGAACTCAATACAAACATCAAAACCGACACAACATTTGGAACTGCTTGAGGAATGTTATCGATGACAACGAAATCAAAAGGACAAACTCCGAAGAAGCAAGTAAACAGCTTAACAGGATACATAGTTTGAGTGAAATTTTCGGCTTGAAAAAGCCCTTTAAAACGTGAAAGTAATGTTGGTTTTTCATACTTATATTTAAAAATATTATTTCGCTCAGTATTAAAGTGGTGCTTCGGGGCGTTCATTGCGAGGGCAACTGATTTTTTAAACTCAAAAGTCAATGTAACATTTGTTTAAAATAAAAAGCGTTTCATAATTAATTACTAAGCCCCACTAAACACGAAAAGTGCATTTTAATTGGTACGAGTATTAAATATTTATTCTATATCAATTTTCTATTCTTAATTACTGTGAAATGCTTCGTATGCAGTTTGAATGTTAAAATATAACATTTTTTATAAAAAGTACACGGTGATTAAAAAATATATACTTAATGAATTTAAAATTTGATTGAAAATTGGTGGATTTAAAATTTGATTTAAAATCACCTGTCAAAATGATCTTGTCAGTTAACTAATAGGACAAGTCAACAGAGCTTCGGCGGTATCAGGTTGCGCCAAGGATATAATTTGGAAAAACAAGTATATGAGAACTGACAGTAAGGTCAGGATAAGGTTATTTTTTTTTTTTTTTTTAAAGGAACATAGAAGTTCCCGCCACATACCCGAGGCTGTTATAGGGCGTAGCGGCGCCCTTTTATCAGCCTCGCTCGTACACTCCCTGGGCCTGTCCCCGGTCCATCCGGGACTTACATTTAAATACGGCAACAACAAGGGGGTGCCAGACCACATTTAATCTACTCAATTTCACTTCTATGCTCCGCTGTACTTTATTGTATAAATAAATAAGCATAATATATAATACATGAACATTTCATAAAAGATAAAATATACACCGCAGGAATATACAGCGGGAAGAACAGGAGAGGCAGAAGAGACAAATGCGGGATGGGGAAAAAAAAATAATAATAACGTAGAGTACAGTTTTTGGCATGTAGGACAAAGGACGAGGTTTAGGAAGCATTTCATAATATTAAATAAATATATAAAACCACTGCACAAATTATTATTATGGCCAACAGGGAGAGGAACGAGACCCGTCACAGAGGGGCAACCTCCCTCTCCCAGCTGGAAAACAGCGCACCCTCAGAGGGCAAGAAACAGCACAAATTCCGGTGAATTCCGGTGGGGTAGACAACCGTAAAACCCCTCTATCCAGGAGCAGTAGCCCCAGCATCCTTATATACTTGGAGGCCGGCTAAGTGTCGGCCTCGGCAAATGCATTAATCCACGCTCTCACGAATACTTTCAAACACCCAAAGTTATGTTGACTCTCCGTCAGATCTGAGTTCCAGACCGGGCGGACAGCCACTTTTACATCATCTATCATCCGATTCCGCGCGCTCACCAGGGAACTACACTCCCAGAGGATGTGGAAGGCCGTCTGGGGCCCCCGCCGCACGTACACTCCGGGTCCGGCACCAGACCAAAATCATGGAGCCTGGCACGGAAGTTTCCGTGGCCCGAGAGCATCTGCACAACGTGGTGATCCAAGGCGATCCACTCACTGCTCATCCTTCTTCTCAAGGAGGGAAAGAAAGAGTGGGTCCACCTCCCTCTGGGCGATTCGTCCCATCTCTTTTGCCAATCACACATGGAAGCCTCCCTTATCCTTCCGCGCAAGGCTGTAAGTCCGTCCTCTTCAAGGTCAAGAGTGAGGCCCAGATGGGTCACCCTCTCGCCCCGCTTGAGGCGTCTCCTGGCAACCGCCTCCAGCACCTCCAGATCGGCAGGGAGAACCCCTCCAATTGCCGGAAGCGCCACCGAGGCGGCAGTCCTGTAGGCACCGGTCAGAGCTAAGAGGGGCACGCGTTGGCCCCTCAGCAGTGCGGAGGACACCGTCCGAACCGCTAGACGACCCGACCACACACCCGCCGCGTACGTGATTCGGGGCACATACACGGCTTTGTATAGTAACCGAGTCGCCGGCGCCCGAAGGCCCCACGCCGCAGTGCTTAGGCGCCTGACCTGCATGAACAGATTCGCGGACCCCTCAGATACCGCCTTTACATGCCCCAGGAATGAGAGCGACATGTCGACCTGAACACCTAGGTACTTGAGCGAACTCTTGAACCTGATGCCAGATTCATTCATCCGTATAGTCGGGTTTCTGTTACGGCTTAGATTCCCACGGAGAAGCATGGCGGACGTCTTGGCAGGGGAGAAGGAAAGCTTGTTTCGTTAAGGATAAGGTTAGGTCAGGATAAGGTCAGGATAAGGTCAGGATAATATAAGGTTTTATTTTGCGGCACCGTCGCCACACACATCATTAATCCTTCGAGCCGTTTCTGCAGCACTGGTGCCACGGTGGAACTCGTACTCGTAAATAACGCGATATTTCAAGTTTTCCATTTTGTAAACTGAGTGACGCAAAGAAAAAAAACAATTGAGGAAAAAACAAATGAATTATAATTTTCGAAACACAAATACTTGAGTAAATAACTGTATAAATTTGAATTTGGAATTCCTAACCACAGAGAAGATATTTGAGATCAAAGTTGCCAGTACGGCAAAACGCCAATTTCATATGTAAGGACCTAATACAAAGTATATAAAAAAGAAAAAGACAAATGTTCCATTTCTGTTATAATTTATAACCACCGTGAATTTTCTATTAGGTTCAGTAGCCATTACGAATTCCTAATTAATAATTCCCATTCATTCCAAAACGCTTCACACATTGTAGAATTATTGTGAAAAATATAGTAATGGCTGTTGGACATGCAATATTGGAGAATTACCATTGAATTTTTTATACGAAAAAAATTCAAGTGAAAATTATTTAATATTCATAAAAAAAAAACATGGTTGATGTTCACGTGATCTGTGCCTTAGAGGTAAAAGATGTTAAGACCGAACCGCAATTTAATTATTAATAAATAGTTGTCTACTTAGTAAGTTAGAAAGTGTCAATCCTGGGATTGGTTTGCAGCAATTTCTTCTATTCTTCTCTTCCATTCTTCCCTGTCTTGTGCGGCTCTTTTCTGCATCTGCATATAATGAGCAGCGCACGTCCACCAACAGGTCCTCCAGGTACTCTCGGCGTGGGTGTCCCCTAGAGTTTGTCCCCTCGGTCATACCCTCCATTATGCCATGCAAGAGACCTTCTTGACGTATTACATGACCGATCCATCTTGCACGCCTTTCGGACAAGGTCCTGAGCAGGTGCCTTCCTCCTTCGATCCCTTGAAGAACTACCTCATTCGTGATGTGGTCTCTCCAGGAAATTCCTAATAGTTTTCTATAGGACCACATCTCAAAAGCCTCTAGTCTCCGCTTATCTCTTTCGGATAGGCACCATGTCTCGCAGCCGTACATCAAGATACTCCATACATAGGTTTTGATGAGGAGTATTCTCAGTTTTAGGTTTATATTATTTGATTCTATTATTTTCGACCTTTTATTAAATGCAAGCCTAGCCTGATGTATACGGCTGTCGACCTCGCTCTTAGACCGACCGTCCCATGTTATTTTGCTCCCGAGGTAGACAAACTCCTTGGTGTTCTTTAGTGGAACTCCTGACATCACTACTCTCATCTGATGTTGCGTTCGGCCTACAGTCAGCAGCTTTGTTTTGTTTTAAATTTTCACAGTAAATTTGTAGAATAATATGTTCTCCAGACACGAACAGGGACAAATAGGATTGACGACCTTCGTGTCAGAGTGGTAAGAGCTCTAACTAACTAACTAACCATCACGCCGTTTCCCAGGAGGGGTAAGCAGAGAGGATGGATCGCCACATTGTTCTATCCTGGCATAATTCTCGCGCCTCTTCTACGAGTACATTTACACATTGTGACATGCACGCTCGTCGATTGTTCCTACTTCGAACATGGCCGCCTTTCAATAATTGATTAATTTGGTCATGCCACGTCTTCCTTGGCCTTCCTCGACTTTTTTCCCATTCACACTACTTGTATATATATTTTTAACCATTCTTCCCTCATTCATTCATTCCATAGGTCCAAACTATCTACCCTTTCTTAATTTTATTTTTCACGTTTACATTCCTTTCTTACTTCATCATTATTAATTCCATCACACATTGTTTTTCCGCACATTCTTCTTAGTGACCTCGTTTCTACAGCATTTATCCTACTTTCATCCTTCTTCTGCCAACTCCAAGCTTCACTTCCATACATAAGGGTCGGGACTAGAACTCCATTGTGCACTGCCATCTTTGCTTCAGTCGATATATTTCTATTTGCGGTAATGACTTTGAGTGCACCATTTATTTTGTTTCCAGCTCCAACCCTTCTTCCGATATCTTTCTCCATTCTTCCATCTCTTGCAAATATGCTTCCCAGATAAACAAATTCGGTAACTTGCTCTAATTTCTCACCGTTCGCACTTATGTCACAATCCGTCATACATTCTTCCTTTTCAAATACCATAACTTTACACTTTGACACGTTCATCACAAGGTCATACTTATTGTTTACTTCATAAATTATTAAAAACTAGGACTTGTAGTTCGTCCCTGCTGTCATCCATTAAAACAGCATCATCTGCATATAGCAAACAGCTGATGGACATATCGTTCATTTTTGCACCAGCGTTAATGCCATCTAATTATTTCATACACTTGTCCATGTATAGATTAAACAACCACGGGACATTACACATCCCTGTTTGACACCTTTCGTGATATCAAACCAAGAAGTGAAAACCAAAATCACCCTGTATATACAATCATCCGAACAGTAGTGACCTGTGGATGTGAGGCGTGGACAATGACAGTGAAATCCGCAGAGCAACTGAATACTTTTGAGAGAAGGGTGCTGCGGAGAATTCTGGGACTTGTGAATGACGGTGAAGGCTGGAGAGTACGGCATAAAAAGGAGCTGTACCATATGTACAAAGCTCCCAGTCTCTCCACACAGGTCAGACTGAATAGACTGAGATGGGCCCGTCACGTGCAGAGGATGCCGTCATCACGAACCCCAAAAAGATTGCTGGAGCGGCACCCAGGTGGTAGAAGACCAATTGGTCGACCAAGGCTGCGATGGGAGGATAAAGTTGGGAGAGATGGGGCAAGATTGTTACGAGTGTCAGATTGGAGGGTCGATGCGGAGGACAGGAGGAGTTGGAGGCAAAGAATACTGGAGGCTAAGGCTCGGTATGGGCTGTAGGGCCATCGAAGAAGAAGAAGAAGAAGATGAATAATAATATACATTTTTTTTATCTTTTATTTTTGAGAAAACTTATACATATATAATTTTTAATTATCTATTAACATGAAATATTTTGTGAAAATAAAAATTCTTCTTATTATATATAAACATATCACTATACTTAAAAAAAAACAAGTGTTCTATGAACTAAAAGTCAATTTAAAAAAAAATTATTAATATCAACTTAAGGCGTTAAAACTATAGAATTTCGTAATGATGTTTTTTTAGTAATTAAATCACTTTTTTCCCGCTTTTGTGTTTATTTTTCTCACCCTTTTAAGGTAAGGTGTGACCTGGATGCAGTCTGCTCAAGACATAGTGGCGTGGACATAGTGGATGGATGAGGAACTTTGACCAGGAGTGGACGGTAATAGGCTGACGAAGTCATAACCCATTTTTCAACATTTTTTTAAACTCACATACTGCCATGCTTACGATAAACGCATAAACTAAGGTTTTTGTCAAAATTGAGTTATTACATTATCTGGTATCAGGAAAACAAGATCTACAACTTTCTCTAAATGACATTTCTTGATTTTTTCATTTTCTCGGTTTTTCAGTTTTCATAAACGCCTTGAGTGACCAACTAAGACTTGGAGTGCAGTTTTACTTATCAAGAACGCACTAGCTGTAGTTAGTATAGACTTGTTTTCTAGCATTCAATAGCTTCTTAGTCATAAATGCACTATGTTTGAGGAATCGCACTAATTTTACAATATTTGTATACAAATAGCTATTTTCCTTAACATAAATGCATTATGTGATGTAGTTGCACTTATCATATGTATTGTTGAAGAATTGAGGTATAAGCTTACTATATAAAATGCATTAAATTGATTTACTAAACATAAATGCATCAAGTAGGGTAGTTGATGCGTTTATGACTAGTTATTATGGCCTAAAAGTATTAGAGGCTGCTAGCGATAAGTACATTTTAAAATTATATGTACACTATAATTTATTTTTATATATGTTTGTATTTTTTAGTATTCTTAACTCTTTTCTCTTTGTTTTGGTACTACTTTCATGTTGGCATCTTATATAGTTCCTGAGATACAAACAAAATAAAAATAAAAAGTTTAAGCGCGTTTTTTTCAAAAAGCGTCAAACCCTAGTTAAGTGTTCATCTTAAGTGCGGCAGCATAGCTCAAATCGTATTTTTTAGCATTCCACCTTCACAATTCATACAAACAAACCATTATATTGTTTTTTTTATATATATTTTTAATTAAGTCATCATTGAATTTTTACTATTCGAGTACATTTTGATTTCAAATCCAATCTCATATTGATTCTATCCAAGCTATCATATTGATTCTCGTGACATGTGATTGGTAGCTAATCTTCTTCTCTTCTTCTTCCTCAGCCTATTCCCGTCCACTCCTGGACAAAGGCCTCCTCCATTCGCTTCCACGTCATTCTGTCCTGTGCAGACTGTATCCAGGTTATTCCGACGTGTCTGTTCAGATCATCCTTCCACCGTAATTGCGGTCGCCCTGCACTTCTCTTTGCCGTCCACGGTCTCCAAGTCAGCAGTCTTCTTATCCACTTTTCATCTGAGCTTCTGGCTACGTGGCCTGCCCATTGCCATTTTAGAGTCGCCACCCGGTGGATGATGTCAGTCTCTTAGGCTTAGTCCTAACATGGCTCTTTGGGTCACTCATAGTTTCTCGGCACCTTGTTTGGACAGTGTAACAGTTTCAAGACCAAAAGTACCAACTGGCAGAACGCAGGCTTCATAGACTTTCGTTTCAGGTTGATCGGTATTTTCCGGTTTTTAATTAAATGGTGATAGATTAGGTAGCTAATCTATCACCATTTCATTGTCACGTGAATTTATCACCAGATCAAAGTCAGTGTGACAATCACACTGCTATCGCCGGGAATGGAACCCGGAACCTCCCTATATTTGAAAATATAATAAAAATTCAATAAAACAGACATTTTCATTAATATTCATTATTGGCATGACCATTATGCGCTAACAAAATGTATTTGTAATACAATTAATATAAAATTAATAACTTTTAACACCAAGTAACAATTTGTATAAATTATTAAGTATAAAAAAACTAAATATAAAATATTATTTTACGTTTTTAAATAGATAACAATGTTTATTTTAAAAAAAATAACTATAATAAATTATTACTAACATATGTAAATTAAATAAACATTACATTTCAATATCCTATAAATACAAAAATAGTACATTCAATAGGGCCAATACCATACTTGTAAGAAGTTTGAAAAATTCTAGCATTACTAAAAAGAATACCATCTTCCTGATTGTCATAATCGTGGAAATCTCTTCTAGGAATAAACGCATTCAATACAATAATGAATAACAGACTAACTAATTAACCATCACGCAGTTTCCCGGAGGGGTAGGCAGAGAGGATGGATTGCCACATTGTTCTATCCTGACATAATTGTCGATGATCGTCGATTGTTCCTACTTCGCCTTTAAGTAATTGATTAATTTGGTCATGCCATGTCTTCCTTGGCCTTCCTCGACTCCTCTTTCCATTCACACTACTAGTATTTTTAACCATTCTACCCTCATCCATTCATTCCATATGTCCAAACTATCTTAGTGACCCTTTCTTAATTTTATTTGTCACGCATTCATCCGCTTTACATTCTTTTCTTACTTGATCATTGGATATTCTATCATACATTGTTTTTCCGCACATTCTTCTCAGTGACCTCATTTCTACGGCAATCATCCTACTTTCATCCTTCTTCTGCCAACTGCAAGCTTCACTTCGGTGAAACGGCGTGATGCTTTGATGTTGTTGTCATTAAGATTGTTTGGACACATGGAAAGAATGAATGAAGGAAGCTAAAGAAAATATATGTGAACGACGTAAACGGAAATAGAAATGGGGGAAAACCAAGGAAAACGTGGCACCTTCCAATAAATCAAATATTAAATGTCGGCCACGCGAGGAGTCGGCGAAATCAAAGTGCTGCATGAATGTTGAAGAAACAAGAGAGAACAATGTGGCAGTCCATTCTTTCTGCCTACCACTGATGGTTAGTAGAGATGGCTTGATGGTTAGTTAGTTAGTATAAAATGACCTGCAATAATAAACCTATTGATTTTAAAACATGAAAAAATATTTATTAAAAAATTTTACACATAAAATATATTTTATTTAAATTTTAACAAATGTAAATATTCTAATAATTTAAAGGGTAAATGCCTAAAATAAAAGTACTCCAATTATAAAAATAATAATAACAACTAATCTATAAACTATTGAAGACATAAAATTTTAACTTATGTAAATGAGATTTATTGTCAAAATTGATTGTCGAATTGTCGATGTCAGCAAGCCTGGCGAAACTGATCACTGTCAAAATAAAGACAAGAGTGGAAGTAATTCTTAAAAAACATTGTTTTATTTAATTATCATTTTAAATGAATTTTAGTAAAATCATTTGATTACAGCAAAGATATATAATATGTATTTTTTGTACACATATTTAGTACTTTTGTCTTGTTTTGCAAAAATAAAAATAAATTATAAATATTACAGCGAGTCGCTTATTTGAGACAAAGTATTCAAGGCCCAATTGTGCCAAAAGAGAAAATATAATTGAATTCATTAAATACCAATATCCATAATAACATTAAGAAAGGATCCCTGAGATGGTTCGGACATATGGAACGAATGGATGAGAGTAGAATGGTTAAAAAGTTGTACACAAGCAGTGTGAGTGGGAAAAGAAGCCGAGGACGACCGAGGAAAACATGGCATGACCAAATTAACCAATTACTAAAAGGCGGCCAAATTCGAAGTCGGAATAATCGACGTGCGTGCATGGTGCAATGTATGAATGTGGAGGAAGCCCGAGAGGTGTGCCAGGACAGGCCAGTGTGGCGATCCATCCTCTCTGCCTACCCCTCCGGGGAAATGGCGTGATGGTTAGTTAGTTAGTTAGTCATAATAACAAATGTTAAAACCATCTTGTATTTGACGTGGAGCAAATGAAATACCTTGTCACTATGTGACGAATGAAAAATTCCACAAAATACATGCATACAATATATCGTGGGCGTTCTGCAAAAAAGCACTAGGTAAGTCAAAATTACTACTTCTGAGATAATTGAAGTTCAAAGTTTGTAAGGATATAACTTATTTTTTATACTAAACATTACTAAGCCAAATTGAAATAATGGTATATTGATCTATTAACTACATTTTATTTAATGGTTTAATAAATAATAACTGAACTATCAGCACATTATTTTCAAAATAATAGTGGATTGACATGACTTATGATACATAATACCACAGTAAGGTATTCAAATTGAAGTCACATTATACCTACTATAGTCACTTTGTGAGAAATGTTTTTTTTTTCTTTAATTAAAAAAGTTATGCAATAATTTTATGTTATGTACAGTACCTATTACATTACGTAAAATAATAATTAATTAGTAAAAAAAATTGCCCCTGAGTGAGGCATGTAGACATCACTTAGTAGACATCTCCAGGATATCATGTCGCCGACCAACAATCTCACCTTTTTTCAAGTCAGTACTGCTCCATAAGCTCCGCCTAATACATCCCAAATATTGTTATTGATAATTTATCATCAAAAATTTATTCAGGCAATTTGCATTAAGACCCTTGGTGCTTTTTATTTGAACGGATTTATGTTATATTGACTTATTACAAAAAGTCCTGGCGCTCCGTAGCTGCCGGACGTTTTTTCAAATAGCTCCCCATTTAAATAAATTGTTGAGGGTCTGAGTACTCCATTTGCGTCTATTTAACATCTATTATCACCTTTTAATGAATCAAACAAATCTGTGTATCCAAAATTAATTATTTACGTATAGTTTCAGTGAAAAGAACAAATTAAGTTGAAATACGTGAAAGTTTTAAATATAAAGTGCATCGTGTAAACGTCTCTAATTGGCTATTTCCGAGTCGAGACCTCAAAGATGGTTGCCACATGTGTGTCCGAGTGTCCGAGTGTCCAGTGAATTGTGTGAAGTGCAACAGGATGATTTATGAGGGAACGCCCAAATTCTTGGAAATAATTTGTGAACTTTTACTATGTGCCAAAACATTAAGATTGATAAAACAGAGCATCTTCTACAGCGCCCATGAGATGAGCAATTCATAAAAATGGCGCTTTATAAATTATCCAATTTATTATTATTACAGAAAATATCTCGACTCGTAGTGTAGACAGGACTTAGTGCGTTTTTGCAGATTGCAGAGTATTTTTTCAACAGATCATTAACAGATCATTAACAATAGATCATTATCATTAAGTCAAAACACCAAAAGTTTGACTAAGTGCTTTTTCGCAGAATACCCATGATATAGAGTTTTTCATTAAAAGCGCTCGAACTTTGAAATGAAATAAAAGTGATATTGCCGCAATTTTAAAGGACATTTAATGACGTTATGTATGGAATATAATTTCGGCCAAATGGCCATCATGGCTTCGCTGCAGGTGGTGTATCTTGGTGGTCAAAGGGTTTTGCAATAGGGACGCTCGAACTTTGACAGTTAATTATCAGAAAAAAATAGATAAATCGGTCATGTAAAATTTTGATTCCAGTATAAAAACATGTTCCATGCTACTTTTTGAACAATATTAGCCTCCTTGAACAAGAGATTGATTTCATCGTGCCCTAACAAAAGAATACACATCTCTATAACAATAGTTAAACACTAGGAACACGTTAGAAGCAAGGACAAACAAACGATTGTAAAAATATATTAAAACTATTCCATTAACTAAACTGCACCTTATATAAATAAATTGCTCTCAGTTTAAAACAATTATTGCCTTTAGTTATCAATATTAATAACTATTATTTTTATACACGAATATATAATATCAAATTCAAATAAATATAACAAAGTCATTTTTAACAGATCTTAAAGTGGAATAGGGTGAATCAACGACTGAATTGGAATAATTTTTGACTTAAAACACTGTAAATTGGATTATCGAATTATCAAATACAATAGAATGTCGATTTTCACAAATGAGCAAAAAAAAAAGGTCGCCGCCGACTTTGACCGTCTGATTTTCACGAATGGTCTAAAAAAAAAGGTCGCTAAAGAAAAATATTATAACTAAAATGTGTCACAATGCCACGGACCCCCTGAATAATCCCAGGGACCCCTGGGAGTATGTAGGGACCACATTGCGAACCACTGCTCTAGAGAAATTTTAGGCAAAATCACAAATGACTCCCCCCCAATCTTGCTCCACGGTGTCCCCCTTGTGACCACGACCAGCTTTTGCTACCTCGGTAGTATAATAGCAGGCTCGGGAGGTATGGAAGAAAATGTAGCCAGCAGACTCAACAAGGCAAGGGGAGCTTTCGCTATGCTTCGCCCTGTATGGCGTTCCAGTATCATTTCGAGAAAGCTCAAACTCCAAATATTCAGCAGTAGCGTTAAAAGCGTACTGCTGTACGGATGTGAGACTTGGAAAAAAGTTATTGGAAAACTCCAGGTGTTCCCTCCCCAAACAGTGTCAAATGCCGTTCTCTGGACCATGGCAGGCGAAAAGCCAATTAGAGAACAAGTCGCTAGACGCAAATGGCAGTGGATCGGACACACTCTGAGACGGAACCCAGCCTGCATCGCTCAGGGCGCACTAGACTGGTCCCCTATAGGGGGAAAGAGGAAGCGAGGCAGACCTAGAGCCACCTGGAGAAGAGCCCTGCAGGACGAGGTTAAGGCAGCAGCCCTCACTTGGGATGATGTTAGGCATAAGGCATGCGATAGTCAGGTGGAGAAGGTTCCTTGAGGCCCTATGCACCACGGAGGTGTGATAGGACAAAAAGAAGAAAGAAGAAGAAGAAACCATTTTAGTAGCGCCAATCGGTTTCGCGAGAGAGCTTCCAACAAAAGTTTTGTGTATAGCTCTGAAGAACCTTGCTACAGAGTGGAACCAGTTGACGATACTAAGTGAAAAGTGTTGAATTTTATTTTTAAAAAGTTTTTACTTTCAGTTTTTGAATCACACCAATTCCACGTTTATACATATTTTTTTGCAGGGACCCTGTATATAAAAATAATTAAACAACGTCTCTTTTTCACCAATAACGAGAAGTGACTAATTATTTTCATTTTGATATAACGTTACCCTTACAAATGGAAGGTTAAACTAATTAAACGTTAAATCTAACGCAGGCCAAAAATTATCGGTTTCAAATCGGGCACTTCTTTTAAAACTTTGTCCTTGCAATCGTCCCCTTTGTCTATGTGAGATTTTTGCTCCAATAAGTGCTCCACACCTCTATGGTTGTACCTGAAATGGCTCTTCATGTTGGACTTCTGAGAGAATCCTTTCTTACATACCGGGCAGCTGTACGGCGTCTCACCCGTGTGGATTCTCTCGTGTTCCTTGAGTGTCTTGAGTATAGCAAACTTGCCATCGCAAAACTTGCAAGAGTACGGCTTTTCACCCGTGTGGATCCTCATATGCAGCGTCAGGCACGGTTTCGATATGAACTTTCTATCGCAAACCTCGCACTGGAACTCCTTCTCGCCCGTATGACTCTTCATATGCAACTGCAAATAGATTAAATAGTTTTTAACCGATCATGATATATTATTATTATTATTATTATAACTAACTAACCATCACGCCGTCTCTCCGAAGGGGTAGACAGAAAGAATGGACTGCCACACTTTTCTTTCCTGACATATTTCTCTCGATTCCTCAACATTCATACATCGTGTCATGCACGCGCGTCGATTACTTTGACTCCTCACATAGCCGATATTCAATATTTGGTTTATTTGATCGTGACACGTTTTCCTCGGTCTTCCTGTGACATTGACAGTGTCAGAACCAAACATCTCATAAGAGTAGCAGAAATGAAAACATTGTAACCTATCGTAGGGAGAACCCTTACACAAAAGATACCCGACGAAGATATCACAACACAGATCCTGCAAAATTGATGACATAGTGAGATGGAGTAGGCAGAGAAGACGATTTTGCAGGGACCACATCGAGAGGATGAATCCAGCGAGGATTCCTAAGATCGTGATGCACGAGACTCCAGAGGGCCGTCGACCACCAGGACGACCACCAAAGATCTAGAGAGTAGGCTGGTCGTCTTCATCACAGGAAGAATGTTGATATCCCGCATAAACATTGAATATTTCACGGATTACAACTAGTAAATGATATTTACCTTTAACCCAGAGTTGGACGAGAGGTACTTTTGACACAGCTTACACTGCACAGTTCTCTTCTTGTTATGCACCGTGTCTATGTGCCTTCTTGTATCCCGAGGAGTCTTAAACAGCTTCCCGCAAGCTTCACAAGGATAGCTCCTCACGTCCGTATGAATCTTCTTGTGCTCGTGCATATGCCACTTTTCGAAGAACGTTTTAGAACAAATATCGCAGGTGAACGGGCGATCAGTCCGGTGTGTCTTAATATGGGCATTCAACGAGGCGAGTTTATTAAAAGTCTTACCGCAAAACGGACAGAGAGTGCTCTTTGATAGAACTCTCCGTCGCTTCCTAAGTATTTTTCCATCAGTATCGTCTTCGTCCTCAGATTTTAATTTCAATTCGTCGCTTACTTCATTGTCATCGAGTTTTTTAGATTTCCGTTTGCTTCTGCGTTCGTTTTGACCTCTGTGTGACTTAACCTTTTTCTTCTTGACCTTTTTTACATCCTCAAAATCATCGTAGCTATCGTAACTATCGTAGTTGTTGTTAAAGCCATCGTCGGAGGAACACTCTTCTTTAACTCTGGTTTTGTTGATTTCCGCCGATAGAGCATTGCTACGGAGAATTCTATCGCTTTCTAGGCACTGATTTTTAAAAGATTCAGCAATATCGAGTGTGCTGTAGCAATTGGTACAAATGTGATCAGGGAATCCATCATTCTGAAAAATCTGTAAAAACAAAACACAGAATTAATTAATACAATGAAACATGTCATTTCCATAAACTACATATTAGGTGTTTATAGTCTATCTTTGCCGTCAACGAAAAAAACAGATTTGAAGAGTCTATACCGTTCTCTGCATGATTTATCCGATGGGGTATGATCGCCATAAACTCCCACAAGCATTTCGTGCACCTCAGATGCACTCTTCTTCCAATTAACCGCCCTACTATCAGGTAATTTTCCGAGACATGCGCAAAAAAAAAGCAAGTTTTTTATTAATTAAATTTAATTACATTTCTTTAAATTACAAAACGTCAAAAACTCGACCGCGCACTTCGCCTGCCTCTTGTAAAACTATCATACTTGTAAAGAATTGTACTCAAGTGCTGTTGGCACACGCGCATATCATTACTTTTTAGCGCATATTACTTTTTCTCAAGCGCGTACGTGATACGGGATAGCGCAGAATGGTACAGTCAAAGTGTGCGTATCACGTACGTTCATTTGCATAGGGCGGTTAAAATAGCAGAACTTCCCGAAAATACTTCTTATTTACTACGAATGACAATATTTTAAGCGATAAAACAAATGGTGTTGTAAGAATGACAAACATGTACGAACTGAACTTAATTGACAGATACTCAGGCTTACTAAAAAATAATTGGCCGCCAGATTAAAAGGCTTGAAGCAGCCAGAGCCCTCTGTTGTAAAACAGACCGAACTTTCCGAAACACCCGATATAATAAAACTTCTAGAAAACAGACGTTTTTGTTTGTATTAATTATTCAATATGGAGTTTAACATCATTGTTCAAGAAACAATAAACACAGAATCGTTTATAACTTAACAGTACTTCTTACACAAACTTTATTAACATTATTTGATGGAATATTTTAATTAAACTCATATAATGACACATTGAAAATTATTTGAACCCCTATGGTGTGGCTGGCTACAATTGCAGTCCAAAAAAGTTTAAACTGTTGCAGACTACATTTGCTGTTCATATTCAAATAAATTTTATAAACCTTAATGCTTCAGTTCCTTACTACTAACTAACTAACTAACCATCACGCCGTCTCTCCGAAAGGGGTAGGCAGAAAGAATGAACTGCCACACTTTTCTTTCCTGACATATTTCTCTCGCTTCCTCAACATTCATATTTGATTTATTTGATCGTGACACATTTTCCTCGGTCTTCCTCTATTTCTAGTTCCATTTACATCGTTAACATATATTTTTTTTTTACCATTCTTCCTTCATGCATTCTTTCCATCCAAACCATCTTAATAATACTTTCATTATTTTGTTCATAACACCATCATTCGCACCGCATTCACTTTTTATATTTTCATTCAACATATCATACACAGAGTATCTACACATTCCTCTAAGAGATCTCATTTTTACTGTATTTATTCTACTTTCATCCTTCTGTTGCCAGTTCCTTAATACTAATTTAAATATAACATTGTGATGAACTGGGACTATCTATCTGAGTTGTAAATATTAGGTCCTTACATATGAAATTGGCGTTTTGTATGGGAGGAACATAAAGTTGATTTTTTTTAAATATAATATATTTATTTAATCAAAGTATGTACCATTGCTATCTATGCACTTTTGCCATCTCATAGGTAGTTCATCGATCCCTTTACTAAAAAAACCATTCGGACGGAATCAATAAAATCTTTGAAGTCGGTTTGGACTGCCCCATCGGAGTTGAATTTTTTCCCTTGCAAGAAGTTATCCAAATTTCGAAAAAAATAGTAATCTGTTGGGGCAAGGTCCGGAGAGTACGGTGGATGTCTTAGACATTCCAATTGAAGCTCTTCTAATTTGGTAGCCGTCTGTTGTGCAGTGTGTGGTCTAGCGTTATCATGAAGCAGCAGTGGCCTAGAGCGATTAACCAGCCTCGGTTATTTAGCAGCTAGCTTTTCCATCATGGTTTGCAGTTGCTGACAATAGACATCTGCCGTAATCGTCTGGCCAGATTTAAGAAAGCTGTAGTGAACGACACCAGCACTAGTCCACCAAACGCTCACAAGTAACTTTTTTGGAGTCAATTTTCGCTTGGGGCATGGTTTGGCTGGTTCGGCAAGGTTCAGCCATTGCGATGAGCGCTTCCGATTATCATACAGGATCCACTTTTCATCACAGGTAATGATTCGATTCAAAATCCCTTCATTATTGTGCCGGTTGAGTAATGCAACGCAGCAGTCAACGCGCGTTTGTTGATTTGCTTCACTCAATTCGTGAGGTACCCACCTTTCAAGCTTTTTCACCTTCTCAATTTGCTTCAAGTGGATTAAAACAGTTTTATCACTAACACCGCAGCCTGCAGCTAACTCGGACGTGGTTTGCGATGGATCCGCTTCCACAATAGCCTTCAATTCTTCATTATCAACTTTGGTCTCCGGCCGTCCACGGGGCTTGTTCTGCAGGTCGAAATTTCCAGAACGAAAACGTTGGAACCAAAAACGCACTGTGTTTTCTTTTGCGGCACCGTCGCCATACACATCAATAATCCTTCGAGCCGTTTCTGCAGCACTGGTGCCACGGTGGAACTCGTACTCGTAAATAACGCGATATTTCAAGTTTTCCATTTTGTAAACTGAGTGACGCAAAGAAAAAAAACAATTGAGGAAAAAACAAATGAATTATAATTTTCGAAACACAAATACTTGAGTAAATAGCTGTATAAATTTGAATTTGGAATTCCTTACTAAAGAGAAGATATTTGAGATCAAAGTTGCCAGAACGGCAAAACGCCAATTTCATATGTAAGGACCTAATATATCCAACCACAGTTTGAGACCTTTCTGTGTCACTGCAAATGAAGACAGTCAAATAATGGGAGTTAAGAATACTGGGAACGAACTAATGAAAATAATACTGAGAATGATCCAGGGACCCAAACCAGGTATTGCAGCGGGAACTTGGAGGCATAGGACCAACCAAGAGATTAGTACGATGACCCAGCAGCCCCTTATAACGAGCACCGTGAGAGCCGGTCGCCTAACATGGATCGGGTACGTATGTCGAGCCGGAGAGACCAGAGCAATTAAGACCCTGTACGCGTCTAGACCAACCGGAGTAAGACCTCTTGGAAGGCCTTGACAGCGCCTTATGGATAATGTTCTAGCTGATCTGGCTAAGTTGGGCGAATCGGACTGCTGGGAGCAAAAGGCGCAGGATCGAGGAGCTTGAAGGAAAATCATCAAGGAGGCTAAAACTCTTCAGTTGTATGGTCATAGGAAATAAGTAAGTATGAAGACATGTCAAATGAACATGTAAGAACTTAATGCAATGCGAATGTTATAAACAAAATAATGAAAGGTTTATTAAAAGTTCAAACAAATGAAAAAAAATGGTAAAGAAAGTATGTTAAGGATATAAACTGAGGTAAACATGACCCAATCAAATCAACAAGATGTTGAGGAAGCTAGAGAAGTATGTCAGGAAAGAACACTGTGATCTTCTATTATTTTAGCCTATCCATTTGGAGAGACGGTGTGATGGTTACTTAATTAGTTAAGTATTAACTTTATGGTAAAAATATTTTATTTCAACCACAGGCGGAATACATATTTAAGATTATTTAAAAAAATTCCTTTTAACTTTTTTGGTTTTTATTTATAATGAATTACTTATTTCATAAATATATATTTACATGATGAAGGAATACAGAGTGTTAAACACAATTAATGTTTTTTAAAGTTGTTGAATTCATTGATGTGCCACTTTATCAAAATTATTTACTAGTGTTAAAAAAAAAACTTTGAAAATCTGCAAAAGTGGTTCAATATTGTAATATTCCTTAATTTACATTATGTTAAATACAAAATAAATTAAATAACTTGATATTCAGTAGAATTTAAAAATATATTTAAAAAAAAACAACAAATGAAGGTTTAAAACTTGTGTTTCAAAATGTCTAAATGTTGTCACTAAATATATTAATACAAGTAATATTATTGTCCCATATTAGCAAAAACAGTTATCTCCGCATTGTATTAAATAAAATTGCGAACAAACAGTTCATCGATTGTTAAAAAAAATAACAAAATGCAGTCAAAACAAATCTAATTGTCAAAATGTTATTATAATTTATAGTAAAGACGGCATATTTTTTTAGACATATAGAAATCACTATGAATAAAAAACAAATACTAACCTCCAGCTCACAATATTTCTGAATTTTATGTATCATTGGCAAATCTTCATTGAAAATATTGTGGTTTGCCCCATCACATAAACATAACCTACATGTTTTTCCCTCGCCTTTCACGTACAAACCCAATTTTTCATCGTCGCTAAATTCAATCTTAAATGACTGCGACATATTTTAAATAGTCAGGTAAAAAGTTTTGTACAATATATACAGTTATTCAACATTTTAAAAACATTTAGGTATTTCTGCATACAAATCAGTACACAAAACTGACACTTCCACAATTCACAATAAATATTTCTGCTTCTTATGTTGGCTATAATATTAAATTCCAACATAATCAGTTGGCGAACCTGTGATAACATTTGAAATTACAAATAAGATGGATGAAGTTGCTTGTGAATGAGAATGGAACAAAATTCTTATGTAAGCCAGAAGATCCAAGTCCACTATTTGGTACGCACAACTAATATGACATTTAATAATTTAAAAAGAAAACGATATTAATACAAAACAGCGCTATCGTAACATCGAAACTATAAAAAAATGGCGCTTTATATTCGAAGTAAGCTGAATTATAAAGATTCATAAAAGTAGTAATATCTTTGTTTTGAAAGTTATGAATGGAATAAATTATTGCATTTTAATTTCATTTATTATTATTTTCTCAGACTAATCGCACACTTATGTTTTAAATTAAGTTTTTCAAGTATTTTATCATAAGATATCACCATGTTAATTTATAAACTTATGACAGCTGAGTAGCTATCGTATGTCAAAGTAAATTAACCCTAGAAGCATTATCTATATAAGAGGTACACAAAGCCTAAACATACGTCTCAGAGACGTACACATATAAATGACGCTCTGTAGGCAAAAATATACCTATTTTAGGTAAATTATTTTAAGGAAATGTAGGTTAGGAAATAAACTAACAGTAAAATCATTGTTATCAATTAAAATACGATCACAGCTCTTTATTATAAAGAAACTTAATATTATTGTTAAATTCTCAAACAACAAAAAAAATGACTTCTGAAAAATCAACTAAAACATATATTTTTTTTATATAAACTATTCAGTATTTTTTTTTAAATCTTCTTCTTAGGACACACATTAAACACAATCAGACTTTAAGTGACTAGTAATAATTTAAATGCAGTATACACACTCATCAACTTTATGCTCGCTACATACTGACTTTTTACATTTACGGCACACTAATTTTGACATTATTTTTTTTTTGTACGAACAAAATGCGCAATATTTACGTATTTTTGGCTCTGGTTCTTCTGCTTGGTGTTCATTACTTGAATCTGTAGGTTTTATGAGAATTTGACTTATATTGTCTCGTAAAGATCGTTTCAAAGTCGGTGCTTCAATTCTCTTCTCCATCCAAGGCGTGACCAAATCTGTGCTGAGTCGCTTTATAAATTCTCTTCTGTTCAACGGTTTTTTATTGTTCCTGAACATGTTGGCCACAAATTAGAGTATAATTTACAAAGGCCATGTTTAAAATTCCATAAAATACAGCCATAGGCCATCTATTAGTCTTGCGGCTGCACGACATTGAGGAGCACATTTGGTCGAATGAGTCTACCCCGCCTTTGGTTTGGTTGTAGAACATAATCATGTTAGGTTTGCCACTTGAATCATCAATTACTGGATTTTCATCGCAGGAGGATAAGAGGTAAACCATATTTACAGGTTTGGGCTAATACGATACCAGTGTCAGGGGGCCATCAAAACAGAACATAGAACTACCAACAGGCCGAGATCTCGAGTTTTTAAATTGTTCTGGGACTTCTCGTTTATTCGATCGTAAAGTGCCCACTATGGTCAAATTATAAGGTTGTTGTAATAAGTTTTTGGCTAGAGGAACAGATGTCAACCAATTGCCGCAGGTTATGTTTCTGTTCGATCGATGAATAGTCGTCGACAATTTCTTCATATAATATTCGCCAAGTGGCATCCCTACAGTATTTGTGCTCCTGCCTATATATGGATCAGCGTCAATAATATATTTGGAGGTTGCATCACACATCATCGAAAATTTGATGCCGTATTTATCCGGCTTGTTTGGTTCTGTGGTCTACAATAATCTCGTTATCCTCGACTTCAGAAGCCGAATCTCACAAAGATAAATGATCTTCCTCGTTTAAAATTAGCAAAATATCGCCACTGTCTAAATTTTTAAACCGTGACATATTGTTATCTAAAAAAAACGACAAAGAAAGATATAAAATACACGAAAAATGAACAAAAGTTAAATCGTATAAACTTGTACAAAGTTACACAAAGTCTAAACATACGTCTCGCAGGCGTGCAGTACCTCAATAAGTCAAAAATGGCTAGACATACCTTAACGACACAGGAACCTTCCGCTAGTTCCTATCGGCAACTGAGTTGGCTAAAAAGCACGTGGAGCTAGCTTCAACCGTTAAAAAGAGACAAAGAATTTTCGAATACGTGTACGCCTCGCAGGCGTAGATTAGGCTTTTAGGGTTAAGGCTTATTTCTTGTATCTAATTAATTTTTACGCATTTCATTTTAATAATTTGTATTTTGTCAAATATTAAACACGAAAATTATTACCTCAATTATTGTAAACATGTGTATATTATGACAAAACTTGAAATGTATGCTTTACCAGAATTCGTTTAAAAATTATGGACGTAATCAAGCGAAATTAGTTTTTATTTAAGAATGTAATGAAATATTAAGTACTTTTTTAAACTGCTTTAAATATTTATCTAATACTCTTGCAAAGTTAATTTCAACTGACGCCAAAATAACTATTTTTGGTTGCTTAGTTTGATTTTGATCTTAAATAATTTATTTTATTGTGACCTCTATTACTAATTTAATGTATCCGAAATATTATTTTAAAATAAAATCTCATTAAGATTAAATACAATTGCAATTTACTGCAATGAAATGGCTATTTAATTTACTGCAAGTTCCATGGGATATACCATATTTTTGATGCTTTTTAAACAGGTAGGTACTAAGTATTTTCGTATCCATATAAATTCCTAGTTTCCACTAGTACCTACCTACTCGTACCAGCTGACATGTTTGAATTTCAAATAAGAGTAAGTTTAGCCTCAATGTTCCCATCAGACGTAAGAGGAATAGCCACATGATCTGAACCTCTGTAAGCCAGAAGATCCAAGTCCAAGTCCAATGATCCATAGAAAATATATCCATTGAAACAAATATGGCAGCACATAGTGGAATTCTAGTGGCAATCCTTATTGCGTGGAAGTGAAGCAAAGTGGCAAAAGAAGGATGAATGTAGGATATGCAGGCACCATATTACTCTTAATTGTATAAACAAAAATCAAAGTATTGTAAAGAGTAAGTTTCCTTGCATTTACTCGTAATTTTTTTAGTTTGCTTAACATTATTGAAATCCTACTATAAATCCCCAAATTAAGTGCATTATATAATCAAATCAAATCAGTTTATTAACTCAATAGACATTACAAACAGGAAAATGTTTAAGGCATCTATTAAGTACAGGTAAAATATCATAAAAATACAACAAAGTACCAGGAACGCATTAGAGATGGTTCGACATTAGGAAGACAAGGTACTTTCTAAAGTCAATAGTATTTGCCCCCTGAACGTACTTTCACTAACATGAAATACGTCGATCTCCGAGGAGACCGCGTTCAGCAGACTAATTGCTCTTCCCACCGGTGTCACCAGAGGCAGATTGGTTCTGGCGGCCGGTAGGTAAAACAATCTGTGCTGTCGCTGTCGGAGATATCTATTGGGGACAAAAAGCCGAACACCCTCCAGTACGGCCGAGTTCTCGAAGTTACCCCCTAATTAATCTAAAGAAATGGGTAATTAGATGTCCATCTCTTCGAAGCTGTAGAGAATTGGTTCCGAGCATTCCCAAAAGAAATGCCGTGGGATAGATAGAGCCAAGGATTATATTATAAGTAGAATCATCAAGGAGGCTAACAGTCTTCAAGAGATGTATGACCATAAGAAGTAGTAATAGACGTTGCAGGAAAACGATATGTGATAGAATACCAAACAACGAAAAAAGAAAGAAATGTAAGGCAGAGAATGGAGAAAGCCATTGAAAGAAGGGTTGGTACTGGTAACAAAATGAGTGATGTACCTACTCAATGTCATCACTGCAAATTGAAATATATCCACTGAAGCAAGATGGCCGTATATAATGGAGTTCTAGTATCAACCCTTATGTATGGAAGTGAAGCTTGGAACTGGCAAAAGAAGGATAAATACCGTAGAAATGAGATCACTGAGAATAATGTGCGGGAAAACGATACATGATAGAATACAGAATGACGAAATAATGAAGAAATGTAAGGCAGATGATTGCATCATAAGTAAAATTAAAAAATGATCCCTGAGATGGTTTAGACATATGGAATGAATGGAAGAGAGAAAAATGATAAAAAATCTTGTATACAAGCAGTGTGAGTGGAAAGAGAAGCTGTGGAAGACCAAGAAAAGCATTATTCTTCTTCTTCAAGTGCCCTGTCGGGTCCCCCCAACGTTGGCGATCACCCCGGCGAACCTGTCCTTGTCCTGCGCCGCTCGGAACAGCTCCTCCACACTTCGGATGCCGGTCCACTCCCTCACGTTTCGCAGCCAGGACATTTGTCTCCTTTCGGGCCCTCGGCGTCCCTCAATTTTCCCCTCCAATATCAGTTGGAGAAGGTGGTACTTTTCCCCACGCAGTATATGACCCAGATGTGAGATCTTTCGAACCTTGATAGTTGAACAAAAGCATGGCATGATCAAATTAATCTAATACTAAAAGGCGGCCACATTCGAAGTCGGAAAAATCGACGAGCGTACTTGTAACGATGTATGAATGTAGTGGATGTTAAAAAGGTATGTCAGGACAGAGACGTATGGCGGTCCATCCTCTCTGCCTATTACTTCGGATAAAGGGTGTGATGGTTAGTAAGTAAGTAAGTTAATTATAATATTTAAAAAAAATGGATTCTTATTTATTACAATTTCCAACTCATTATATTTCGAATATCTATGGATTTTTCGAGATAATTGTATAAGCCTACGTGTTACGGTAAATTGATGAAACAATTCTTATCATAATGTGAAAAGGAAATGGATACAAAATATTGTATTATAGTTTTTTTTTACGGTTTTATATTCACTTCACAACACGACTTGGACGTATAAGCGTCAATACGACCCAACGGCTATATAGATATCAGTTTAGTTTATTTCAGTTTATTTTCAGTTTATTTCATTTCATCAATAGACATTACAAAATTATTTTTTAAGGCATCTATTGAGAACAGGTAAAATAATATATTGTTAAAATAATAATATACTACCAGAAACGCATGAGAGATGGTTGAGCATTAGGAAGACAGGATACCCTCCAGAATTAAGAGTATTTGCCGTCTGAACGTACTTTCACTGATATGAAAGACGTCGATTTCCGAGGAGACCGCGTTCAGCAGATTGATTGCTCTTCCCACCGGTGTCACCAGAGCCAGGTTGGTTCTAGCGGCGGATAGGTAAAACAATCTATGCTGGCGCTGTCGGAGATATCTGTCGGGAACAAAAAGACCTACACCCTCCAGCACGGCTGAGTTTTCAAAATATCCCCTAATAAGCCTAAAGAAATGGGTTATGAGAAACCCGTCTCTTCGAAGCTGCAGAGAATTAGACCCCAACATTCCCAAAAGAAACGCTGTGGGATAGAGCCATGGATAGCTACCATACTCCTTCATGTAGAGATACCTCAGAAATTTTTTCTGAACCCTCTCCAGCATAAGGGAATATCTCGCCTCGTGCGGACTCCATATCACAGAACCACTTTCGAGTCTGCTCCGAACCAATGAATTGTATAGTACTCTGAGCACATTGGGATCTCTGAAAACCCTTCCGGTCCGAATTATGAAGCCCAACATCTTCAGCGCAATGCCACAAATTCTCTCAACATGAGCATGAAAGGTTAATCTACTCTCATAGATGACCCCGAGATCTCTCATAGTGGATACATGTGCCAACTGCTGGTTATTCATCGTGTATCTATGATATATAGTTCTCCGTGCTCTCGTAAAAGATAACATTACGCACTTAGAGACATTGAATTTCATATGATTACTGTGACTCCAGGTGACAATATTATTAATATCCGACTGAAGGTGTAGACTGTCGTCAGGATTATTTATGTCTAGGAATAATTTCAGGTCATCGGCAAATAAAAGAAATCGCGAGAGGTCGTGGTATGTTGGGTGAATCTTTTTACATTTTATGGTGTTCTTGTACCGACCCTTATGTATGGAAGCGAAAAATGGAACTAGGAAACGAAGGATGAAAGTAGAATAAATGCAGTAGAAATGAGATCTCTTAGACGAATGTGTGGATACTCTGCGTATGATGGAGTGTCGAATGAAAATAAAAGAAGTGAATGCGGTGCGAATGATGGTGTTATGAACAAAATAATGAAAGGATCATTAAGATTGTTGGAACACATGGAAAGACTATAAAGTAAAAAAAGTATATGTTAACGATGTAAATGGAACTAGAAATAGAGTAAGACCGATGAAAACGTGGCACGATCAAATAAATCAAATATTGAATGTCGGCCACGTGATGAGTCAGAGAAATCGACGCGCGTGCATGACACGATGTATGAATGTTGAGGAATCGAGAGAAATGTCAGGAAAGAAAAGTGTGGCAGTCCATTCTTTCTGCCTACCCCTTCGGAGAAACGGCGTGATGGTTAGTTAGTTATTTAATCGGGTGGTGGTCTAGGGGATAGAACGCTTGGCTTCTGATCCAGGGGACTTGGGTTCGAACCTGGACACGACCAGATTCATTCTTCATAATAATGAGCTATTTTCTGCTCACATTGAAGATTGTATAATAAATTATAATTTCATTGATGAATCTTTGATGTTAGTCTTAAAAAAAAATCTAAAATTTATATTCTTTATAATCATCATCTCCAAGATCCGTCTTGTGTCGTATTGCACATAATTTTTCATTATTAGGAACTCAAAAACCTTCATGGCCGACCATCATGGCCGAGTGGTAAGTGCATTGACCGCCACACCGAAGGTTCCGGGTTCGATTCCCGGCGAGGGCAGTGTGATAGTCATACTGTCTGATTGGTCTGGTGTAGAATTCACGTGACAATAAAATGGCGATAGATTAGCTACCTATCACATGTCACGAGAATCACTATGATAGCTATAATACCCTTTACATCGATTTGGCTCATGCTGTCGTGATGTAAAGAGCGATTCAACAAAAAAAAAATCGTCTCAAAATTTGGAACATGATGTATAAAATATCCGTAGGAGTTTTTTTTGTATTTTGAAATTTCGACGCTTAATTATATGTATATCAACCACTCACAGGAAACTACCATAAAAACATATTTATATTGCAATCATAATAAATTTATTTTACACGTAGAATTATTTTAACAAAGAGCAAACAATAGTAAATCAGATAACATTTTACATTAAAATGCATTTATCCGTAATAAAATACCGCTTTCGATTTAGAAAAGCCATTTGATAAACCGAATACAATAGATTGACGTTTGTCCACGTACGCTTCTATTCAATTTAAAACAAAATGGCGATTTAGTGGTCCGCGGACAATCGAAATAAAAATGTCTGACTCGGTCATCAAAACAGCGGGTTTAATCTGTAGTTTGTTTTTGTTGATGAATTTGTCGGAATACTCCGTTCATTGTGGGTCCGCTTTTGTAAGTAATGTAATTACATAATCTTCCCGACGTTAACGATCACTCTGGTAAACTCTTCCCTATCCTGCGCTGTCCGGAATAGCTCCTTCACAGTTCCGATTCCCGTCCATTCCCTCACATTGCGCAGCCAAGAGATCTGCCTTCTCCCTGCCCCCCTGCGGCCCTCTATTTTTCCCTTCAAAATAAGATGCAGCAGGCGATATTTTTCTCCTCGTAGAACGTGACCCAGATATAAAATCTCGCGGACTTTGATCAATGTCAGCAGCTTTCCATTTACTGCTGCACGATTCAGGACTTCTATGTTCGTCACTCTGTCTGTCCATGGGATTCTGAACATTCTTCGGTGAAGCCACATTTCAAATGCCTCTAACCGGTTCATTGTATTTAGTTTTAATGTCCATGTCTCACACCCATATAACAGAACAGACCACACATAACACCTTAACATTCTATGTCTTAGTTTTAAGTTGCCATTGTCATTGCAAAAGAGTGACTTCATTTTGTTAAATGCCGTTCTTGCTGCTTCAATCCGACATTTCAACTCTACATCTGGGTCAAGGGTTTCTGTAAGCATGCTGCCGAGGTATCTGAACTTTTCCACCTTTTCAACATTGTAACCGTTCAGTTGCATCACCAAACCAGTATGATCCAGTCGTCCGAATGTCATCCACTTAGTTTTAGTGATATTAATAGTTGACGTAAATGAATCAATAAATGCAGATAGATCGAGAAAAACGTGGCACATCAAATACTTCTACCAGAAAAATAAAACAGAATACTAAAAAGGGGTGCAGTTATGTATAAAGGTGAAGAGGGTATAATTAGGATTGAGGATACGGGAAAATAACGGGAACATTTCGAACATAAGAATTTAATTCTAATTAAAATGTTGCACATTGAGAAAGGTTATGTTATAATCAAAACATGTTTGTGATAAGTGAAATAAAGTGTTGTTATAATAATTGTAGTTATATTTATTTTATTTTTTCAGGGAAAATACAAATTTTTAATTGAAAAACTTGTTAAATGTCGTGGGAGAATTTCAAAAAACGTCAACAGTTCCTTTAACGTAACAATCGACACACATTTCAATAGAATTGCAGATGGAACCCTGGAAGTACTTGATGCTATCGGACCCACAGAGGTAAAACATTGCTGAATTTTTTATTTCCCTTTTCCTCTTCTTCGTAGTGTCAAAGGCATTCGAACCCGAACCCGAACCAGATCCTACTCCGTGTATATCACAGGGCAGTAAGGACACTGAGTTATGAGCAATATGGATTTCTCCATGACAGATGCAGAGCATCCTATCGCCCTGGAGGACACCCCATCTCGCCATGTTGTTCCTGGATCTACCAACGTAGTCGTTTGAGGGGACAGTAACCGTAACGTCACCGACGTAGCCTTGAATCTCACCGACCCGTTATCTCAAATGCTATACTAAAATCGACGTTGAGAGAGTTGATAAGAGACGCGCAGACGTAAAACTGACACTAGTCAACTCTCCCGACAGCTATTTTATTATAGCAGTTGAGATAACGAGTCAGTGAGATTCAAGCAGTGGCGGTACTACGTAAAAGGAATAGCCACAAGAGCTGAACCTCTGTAAGACAGAAGAGGTTTTGATTCAAAATTTCTTACGCAAGCCGGGCTTCTGGGCTTCTATGGGAGTACCGCCACTGCTTAATATACTTTTAAAAAATCGGATGGGCTTGCCTTACTGGTTAACTCTAGGCACGCCACTGGATTCAAGGCTACGTCGGTGACGTTACGGTGCCGTTACGGTCACTGTCCAGTGTAAATGGACCTTAACTCATATTCCGACGGTAGGATCTCCATAGGCATCATCCAGTCCAGGCATCCATAGCTTTCCATCCATATATCAAATCTCTTGACTTCATTTAACCATTGCAGTGGTGTTTTGGGGTTAAAAAAAATGTCAACGAAATAAAAAGTTTGAGAAACCTTAGTCTAGAGATTTTAACTTTTTTTTTATGTTAGAAATTGTTTCAGGCAAGATTTCGATGTTTTATTTTCACAGCTGGAAAATACAAGGCATACATTTCATTGAAAATTCCAAACATATGCGTTGAAAAGTTCGTAGATCGTGTTGCTGATAAGATCATAAATATTGACAAAAACTGTATCCTTCAAAAGGTATGAAACTCATATTTCTCATAATTAAATTAGGGTTGAATGCAGGTGCCAAAATGAGTGGAGTGTCAGTGACCTATAATAATAATAATAATAATAATATGCTAACTTTTAAAGCGCCGTTTTTGTGATGTAATCACCTCAAGGGCGCATTAAGACGTGTTTTAAATCTAGAAATCTAAATGTGACCGCTTAAAAAACGATCGGTTTAAAAGTATAGAAGAACAAAGTATAAATGTTTAAATTGGGTATGAAATATGAAAAAGATGGGTTTTCAATTTAGATCTGAAATCTGTCGGATCATTTATGCATCTAAGGTGTGAAGGGAGATTGTTCCAAGCTGATGGACCGGCTACCGCGAACGCTCGATCCCCGAAATTTGTACTGGGGCAACGCTTCGGCTCAACTAATCTTCCTATTGCTGAGGAGTTTGCCGAGCGAAGTGTGGATTTCCGTGAATTTAGACTGTCCGTTATACAGAGTTCAGATATATAACTTGGCGCCATTCAATGTAGCGCTTTGAAGACTGTCCAGCAGAGTTTATACTGGATTCTTTCTGGATATTATGGATCTTCTATATTTTGTATGACGCTGTTCTACTTGCAGACAACGAGTATGAACGTTAGTTGATTTATAATTCGGTTTTATTACTTAATGAAATGTCTTCTTCTTCTTCCGATGGCGCTACAACCCTTATCAACGCATGTCAACTTTCGCCTCCAGCAGTCCTTGTCTTCAGCAATCTTCCTCTTTATTTCGTCCTACCACCTCAGCCTTGGTTTTCCCACCCTTCTCCTTCCGCCCGGGTGTGGAGATGTTAAAAATGTCTAGACTTCTGGATCCAACCCTTATGTATAGAAGTGAAGTATGGAACTGGTAGCAGAAGGATGAGAGCATAATAAATGCGGTAGAGATGAGGTCCCTTAGACGTATGTGCGGTAGAACAATGTACGACAGAATTTCAAATGCTGATGGTATTATGAATAAAATTATGAAAGGATCGCTGCGTTGGTGGAGCATGGATGGAGAAAGAATGGTTAAGAAACTATACGTTAATGATGTAAATGGAGTACGGAATCGAGGTAGACAGAGGAAAACATAGCATGACCAAATCAATCAAATTTTAAAGGTTGGTCAGAGCATAATAAATGCGGTAGAGATGAGGTCCCTTAGACGTACGAGATGTGCGGTAGAACAATGTACGACAGAATTTCAAATGCTGATGGTATTATGAATAAAATTATGAAAGGATCGCTGTGTTGGTGGAGCATGGATGGAGAAAGAATGGTTAAGAAACTATACGTTAATGATGTAAATGGAGTACGGAGTCGAGGTAGACAGAGGAAAACATGGCATGACCAAATCAATCAAATTTTAAAGGTTGGTCATTTAAGAAGTCGGAAGAATCGACTTGTGTTGTATGAATGTGGAGGAATCTAGAGAGGTGTGTCAGGATAGAGTAGTGTGGCGGTTCATTCTCTCTGCCTACCCCTGCAGGGAAACGACGTTGTTTTAGATTACAATAATTAAATGTTACGATATTTTTCATTAACTACTTACACTTATTATCTTTATTTCGACAGGGACCGGTTTCGCCAGGTTAGCTGGCATCGACAGACTGGTATCATTTAAGAATATCCATTTGATCTTTATTTATTTATTTCAGGGACGTTACACTTTGAATATTGACAGCGATGTGTTTATTCATGACATCTTCGGAGAGACATTCTTCTATGGAAAATACAAGATGGAGTTGTACTTTTTCTCTGGAAGAAAAAGTATTATGTGTTACAACGCCTTCAGCCGAATTATTCCATTATAATATGATTTTTAAAAGACTCTTATATTATATATAACTAGCGGACCCGAAAAAAGTTGTCCTGCCCGAACGTTAGCTTGCCTGATATTAGCTGGTTCTGCAAACGTTTCTTCGATATTCGTATTTTCGATAAACTATATACTTAATGACATTTCACATTGAGTTTGAATTTTAACCCTACGCCACGCTACAACGCAAATGATTTGCGCATGCTTAAATCAAATATACAACAGACATCAGCGCCATCTATGGTAAACGAACATGAATTATTATCAGGACTTCAATTATTCATGAACTTCCCAGAAGGTTTTAAGGAGTTTGAATTGTAAATCTACGCCACGCTACAACGCAAGTGATTTGCTTATGCTTAAACCAAATATACAACAGAATACGACATCAGCGCCATCTATGGTAAACAAACATGAATTATTATCAGGAGTTCAATTATTCATGAACTTCCCAGAAGGTTCTAAGGAGTTTGAATTTTAAACCTACGCCACGCTACAACGAGAGTGATTTGCGCATGCTTAAATCAAATTAACCATAGAATACGACATCTATGGTAAACAAACAAAAACAAATTATTATCAGAAGGTCAATTATTAATGAACTTCCCAGAAGGTTTTAACGGTCACCTACCGGGTCCAATTGTGAATCTCCACTCAAACACACAAAAAAATTCATCAAAATCGGTCTAGCCGTTTAGGAATAGTTCAAATACATATGCCCATACAGAAGAATTACATATATAAATATTATAACTAAGAACTTTTATTATTATTATTATTATTTTGTTGAATCGCTCTTAACATCATGACAGCACGAGCCAATTCGATGTAAAGGGTATTATAGCTATCATAGTGATTCTCGTGACATGTGATAGATAGCTAATCCATCGCCATTTTATTGTCACGTGAATTCTACACCAGACCAAAGACAGTGTGACAATCACACTGCCCTCGCCGGGAATCGAACCCGGAACCTTCGGGGTGGCAGTCAATGCACTTACCACTCGGCCACGAAGTCGTAAGTGCATTGTCGTAACTGCATCTATCTAACTGATGAGGTGGTGGTCTAGGGCAGGGATGCCGAACCTTTTTCGCAAGGGGGTCAAATTTACATTTTTAAAAAGCGCTGGCTAGGGTTTTCATAAAGATGAAAATCGTGAAACGTTTTTATTTAGAAGGAAGTCGATGGCGACCTTTTTTAAGCCCATAAGCGACTTCCGACCGGTAGAATTCAATTCGATTTTCCGGACGGGTAGACCGGAAGTCGCTGATTATTTATTTATGTAGGGACATACATTGATTGTTAATACAAATGTAAATGAACAAACTAACAGTTAAATAAAGACATAGAAGGTTACCCGCCCCTTACCCGAAGCTGTTATAGGACGCAGCGGCGCCCCTTCGTCAGCTTCGCTCAAACAATCCCTAGCCCCGCCCCCCATCCACGCAGGACTTACATTAGCTGGAGAATGCCCCATTCCAGAAAAAAAGCAAAAGAGTATCTAGGCCACATTTAATCCAGTTTAATTTCAATCCACTTCTTTGTCCCAATCTAACAAAACAAAGCAAAATATGGTACATGATTTATTATATTATTTCTAATTGAAAATTGAAAATTGGAAATTGGTTTCTCTTATAAGTTGGTTATATTTTTTATTAGCTACCTGAGGGAGAGGAAACAGTTTGCCTCATACGGTATATTTCAATCTGCACTTTTTCCCGTATATTCCGGAGTGCCACAGGGCTCAAACCTTGGTCCACTCCTCTTCACCATCTTCATTAATGATGTCGTGAGGGTTATAAAATTTTCGCGATTTCTTTTATTTGCAGATGATCTTAAATTATTCCTTGAGATAAAAAGCCCCGAAGATTGCCTCCATCTCCAGTCAGATATAAATAATATCGTCCGCTGGAGTAAAACCAATCAAATTTATTTCAATATCTCTAAATGCGTAGTTTTATATTTTACGAGAGCATTGCGTACTGTTTATTACAGATACACAATGGATAACCAGCAACTTAAGCGTGTTTCAACGATAAAGGATCTTGGTATCGTTTATGAAAGTAGGCTGACTTTCCATGCTCACATCGAGAAAATATGTGGAGTTGCACTGAAAATGTTGGGATTTATTCTCCAAACTGGTAGAGTTTTCAAGAATCCCTATGTTTTGCGAATTTTGTATAACTCATTGGTCCGGAGCCGGCTCGAGTGTGGCTCGGTGATATGGAGTCCCCACGAGGCGAGATACTCGCTCATGTTAGAGAGGGTTCAGAAAAGATTTCTGAGATATCTCTACATGAGGGAGTTTGGTAGCTATCCGTGGCTTTATCCCACTGCATTCCTCTTGGGCATGCTGGGGACCAATAGTTAACAGATAAGAAGGGATGGGTGCACACTTACCCATTTCTTCAGACTTATCAGGGGATTCTTTGAGAATTCCGTCATCTTGGAGGCTATCCATCTTTATGTTCCGGATGGTTATCTTCGACAGCGTCAGCACAGACTGTTTTATCTCCCAACATGCAGAACCAACCTGCCTCTGGTGATGCCGGTGGGGAGAGCAATCAAACTGCTGAACATGATCGCTTCGGAGATCGATGTCTTTCATATTCGTGAAAGTACATTCAGAAGACAAATACTATTGACTTTGGAGAGTATCTTGTATTCCTAATGTCGAACCATCTCTCATGCGTTCCTGGTATTATATAATATATTTATTATGTTTAACCTGTTCTCAATAAATGCTTTAAACTATAAAAAATGTTTGTAATGTCTTTTGAGAAAATAAACTGATTTGATTTGATTTGATTTGATAATTGTGACAGAGTGTGGGATGGGAGAGAAAACTTGGAATGATGAAAGAAATAAAGAAATCTTAAGTAAATAGAGAATATGCATAATATAACATTATTCAAGTCGCTGATTGGCTAAACAAAATACACTAACGAAAAATATCCCTGAAAGCGACCCAGGATTCGTAATCGAATTTCTCTCGCGGGTCAATCGTTCGCCATCCCTGGTCTAGGGGAGAGAACGCTTGGCTCCTGATCCAGGGGACTCGAATATGATTCAAGTCTGGATAAGACTAGATTCATTATTCATAACAATGAGCTATTCATTATACCCTTCCAGGGACCCACTCAAACACACACAAATTTCATCAAAATCGTTCCAGCCATTTAGGAGACATTCAACTACATACGCCCGTACAGAAGAATTATTTATATATAAAGATTACAGTAATAGTGTAGAAATAACTTCACCCTAAAGATGCCACCCTACATGACACTTTTTTTTTTGTACACAACAGGTCGTTTGGACCCAATTACTGTATACAATTTTTATTGTTTAGCTATTATATTGATTCTCGTGACATGTGATAGGTAGCCAATCTATCGCCATTTTATTGTCACGTGAATTCTACACCAGACCAAAGACAGTGTAACAATCACACTGCCATCGCCGGGAATCGAACCCAGGACCTTCGGCATGGAAGTCAGAGCTCTTACCACTCTGCCACGAAGTAATACAAAAGCATTGTGTATAACGACGAAGGGACATGTATATATTCTTACCATATATGAAATAAAGCACAAAACTATTTAATAATAAAAAAAATACTTTCTAAAAGTTGTGTAAGATTTCATTGAAATGATATGTTTTGCCTTGCTTATGTATAATTTAACATTATTCAAGGGAAGTTATGGGTTTAGAGCAGTGATTCTCAAAGCGGTCTATATAAACCCCTAGGGGTCTACGACAACTTGCAAGGGGTCTACGACAGTTGCAAAAAAATATGGGGGTCCATTAGATGTCAATAGGGCTCCACGAGATGGTTCAGCTAAATTGAACCCGAATACTGAAATACTGAATACATCATCATCCCAGGACATCCCAAATCATAAACAGGTCATACAACCTAAACTAAAAGGAAGAAATATAATCGTATTATTTTAAATAAATAAACTTTTTTTTTAATTGAAAAAATAATTTTGTGAAAAAATACTAGCTAACTAACTAACTAACTAACTAACCATCACGCCGTCTCCCCGAAGGGGTAGGCAGAAAGAATGGACTGCCACACCTTTCTTTCCTGACATATTTCTCTCGCTTCCTCAACATTCATACATCGTGTCATGCACGCGCGTCGATTTCTCTGACTCCTCATGGCCGACATTCAATATTTGATTTATTTGATCGTGCCACGTTTTCCTTGGTCTTCCTCTATTTCTGGTACCATTTACATCATTAACATATAATTTTTTTACCATTCTTTCTTCATTCATTCTTTCCATATGTCCAAACCATCTTAATGATCCTTTCATTATTTTGTTCATGACACCATCATTCGCACCGCATTCACTTCTTATATTTTCATTCGACACTCTATCATACACAGAGTATCCACACATTCGTCTAAGAGATCTCATTTCTACTGCATTTATTCTACTTTCATCCTTCCTTTGCCAGTTCCATGCTTCGCTTCCATACATAAGGGTCGGTAGAAGAACACCATTGTGCACTGCCATTCTAGCTTTTTTGGATAGGTTTTTGTTTGCGATGACAACTTTAAGTGCACCATTCACTTTGTTGCCTGCCCCAACCCTTCTTTCAATATCCCTCTCCACTCTCCCATCTCTTGTTAACATACTACCTAAATACACAAACTCAACTACTTGCTCCAAGTTTTCACCATTCACGTAAATGTTGCAGACTGTCGTGGTTTCTTCCTTTTCAAAAATCATTACCTTGGACTTATTAACATGAATGTTAAAAATACTAGCAATGATTTTAATACGAATTGAGGTTCATTTAGAGCTCAAATATGTAAAGAAATGAAATATCACTTTTCAAAATCGTTGATCAAGATCTTTTTTAGCTAGACTCTATACAAATTTTTAAAAAATCGCTTCGAGAAAATCGCTTCGCACTTAACCGCTCATAACTTCACAACGAATTTAAAAAAATATTTGAAATTTTGAGAGCAAATTTTTCAATAGTTTTACTAGCGATATATGGTAAAAAATATTTTTGTTGTCATCTAAACCTATTGTATTTTCTCCCTTAATGTCACCTCTTTTACAATTCAATGGACAATTAAAAAAAACTCCTTAAAGGGATAATAAACTAAAAAAGTTTGGGAACATGTGATCTAAAGGCGAGATCGCCTATCTCTTGATCATATGAAATTATTTCGATAGTAATTATGGTCCAGATCATATAATGAACTAATTGTTATAATTGAACTGTCAAAAGAAGGATGAAAGTAGAATAAATGCAGTAGAAATGAGATCTCTTAGACGAATGTGTGGATACTCTGTGTATGATAGAGTGTCGAATGAAAATATAAGTGCGAATGATGGTGTTATGAACAAAATAATGAATCGATCATTAAGATGGTTTGGACATATAGAAAGAATGAATAAAGAAAGAATGGTTAAAAAATTATATGTTAATGATGTAAATGGAACCAGAAATAGAGGAAGACCGAGAAAAACGTGGCACGATCAAATAAATCAAATCAAATTCAATGGCAAAATCAAATTAAATGGCAGAGTGGTTACGAGCTCTGACTTCCATGCCGAAGGTCCTGGGTTCGATTCCCGGCGATGGCAGTGTGATTGTCACACTGTCTTTGGTCTTGTGTAGAATTCATGTGACAATAAAATGGCGATAGATTGGCTACCTATCACATGTCACGAGAATCAATATAATAGCTAAAAAAAAAAATTGTATACAGTAATTGGGTCCAAACGACCTGTTGTGTACATAAAAAAAAAAAAAAAAAAAATCTTGAATGTCGGCCGTGTGAGCAGTCCGAGAAATTGACGCGCGTGCATGACACGATGTATGAATGTTGAGGAAGCGAGAGAAATATGTCAGGAAAGAAATGTGTGGCAGTCCATTATTTCTGCCTACCCCTTCGGGGAGACGGCGTGATGGTTAGTTAGTTAGTTTTGGACAATTAAAAAAAAACTCCTCGAAGGGATAATAGATTAAAAAAAGTTTGGGAACATGTGATCTAAAGGTGAGATCGCCTATCTCTTGATCATATGAAATTATTTCGATAGTAGTTTTGGTCCAGAACATATAATAAGCTAATTGTAATAATTATTTCCGTCAACAGAGTTATCTGAATAAAAATAATAATAATTAAAAAGCATTTAATATATAAAAATATAAATTACTATATATAACCATGGTTCACTCACGTCTTGCATATGTATCTTCCGTTTGGTCTCCTTATTATGCAGCGCATATCCAACGCATTAAAAGAGTCCAAAAAAATGTTTAATAAACATATTAAGTCGTTGTCAATTATTTAAAAAACTGTAATATAAGTGTGAATGAAGAGAACTTGGAATAGGTGAGGGAATTTGTGTATTTAGGTAGCATGTTCACAGCGGATGACCGAACGGACAGTGATGTTGAAAGAAGGGTTGGTGCGGTTAATAAAGTGAATGGAGCTTTAAAAATAGTTATTGGAAACAAGAATTTATCAATGAAAGCGAAAATGGCCGTTCACAATGGAATTCTGGTCCCAACCCTTATGTATGGAAGCGAAGCATGGAACTGGCAGAAGAAAGATGAGAGCAGAATAAATGCGGTAGAGTTCTACCGCATTTATTCTGCTGCTGTAGAACGATGTACGACAGAATCTCAAATGCTGATATTAGAATGAAATGTAGAACGAAAGAAGGTAATATAAACAAAATTATGAAAGGATCGCTGCGTTGGTTCGGACATACGGAGCGCATGGGTGAAGAAAGAATGGTTAAAAAAGTATACGTTAACGATGTAAATGGAGTACGGAGTCGAGGGAGACCGAGGAAAACATGACATGACCAAATTAATCAAATTTTAAAGATTGGTCATGTCAGAAGCCGGAAGGATGGACGTGTGTGTATGACTCGCTGTATGAATGTGGAGGAAGCTAGAGAGGTATGTCAGGATAGAGTAGTGTAGCAGTCCATTCTCTCTGCCTACCCCTGCGGGGAAACGGCGTGATGGTTTGTTGTTGTTGTCAATTATTAAGACATTGACAATATCCTTTTGGAAAGAGGTATATCACCATCTATAATAAAAACAATCCAAGACCTTAACACTAATGGCAAACGATCATTAAAGCAGATGGGGAGCTCTCTACGGAGATACCTGCTATATCAGGAATAAGACAGGGCGACAGTCTCAGTCCGTTCATTTTTAACCTCATCATGGACAAGATCATAGAGGAGGTCGCATCTCGGATATAGGATAGGAGAAAAACCCATCAATGTGGTATGCTATGCTGACGATGCAACAATACTGGCAGAAAGTGAAAACGATCTACAAAGAATGCTTTATATGTTCCATCTTGTGTCTGAGAAATATAATATGATGATATCCGTCGCCAAAACAAAATGTCTAGCAATATCCAAACAGCCTCTCAGATGCAAATTGGTTGTAGACGATAAACCCATAGAACAGGTCATGAAGTTCAGATATCTGGGTGTGAAGATATCTAGTTGCAGCGATTTATATTATGAAGTTAAAAACAGACTGATAAAGCTGCAGTTATCTCCGGATGGCTAAGCGACACTGTCTGGGACAATAAGCATATGCTTGTGGAAAGCAAAGTTAGAATTTATTAAACATGCATCAGGCCCATAATGACCTACGGAATCGAAGCAAGAGCAGACACTGTCAGAACCAAACATCTCTAAATAATAGAAAAAATGAGAACATTGCGACCTATTGTGGGGAGAACCCTTAGAGATAGGATACCTAATGAAGAAATTCGCAAATCCTGCAAAATTGAAGACATAGTGAGATGGAGTAGGCAGAGAAGACGATTCTGAAGGGACCACATCGAGAGAATGGATTCAGCAAGAATTCCTAAGATCGTTATGCACGAGACTTCAGAAGGCCGTCGACCACCAAAGAGATGGAAAGAAGGCTGGTCGTCTTCATCACAGGAAAAAAGTTGATGAAAAAGTTGCTGCATAAACAGATTGCAAGATCTTAAATCAGAAAAATACGAAGATTAAGTCGTTCTCGGATTACAAATCTGACCCAATTTTTCACTCCTTGGACTCTCTTGAAAATAAACGCACTCTTAATGATATGATTTTGCTTCATAAAATTGTTCTCTTTAAATTTGATAGCTCTGAACTTCTTTGCAAATTGACATTCAATACCCCTATGCCTCGAACAAGACACACCGCGAGCCAAGTTTTCCATCTTCATGTTTATCGCACTATACTACACTCAGAGCGCGGTAATGTATCGGATTTGTGACAACTACAATAAGAATTTTGGAGACATTGATGTTTTTCATTTGAAAGAGCGAAATTTCAAAAAAACGATCGGAGCTTCCTTTCAGCGTGGATGAGACCATAATGTTACATGATATAATAATATATTATATTATTTTTTATTATTATTTTTAACTCTTAATTATTTTGTAAGCCTCATTTTGTCTTAGTTTAACTTCAATCTCGATTCAAACTGTCGTCTGTTAACTGTTAACTATTGTTTTATATTTGTGGTTATATGTAATTGGCCTTATTTTATTTTTTCAAAGTGTTTTTTTCCTAATATATGTTATTGATATCGCTGTAAGTTACCCTTAATAAAAAAAAATTAATTAAAAAATCGTACGTTTTATACATTATTAAATACATAATACGGCTATCCGCGAAATCTACAAGGTGGAAGATTGTGTAAGATGCCAGACAACGCAGAAGATACTGGAATGCGCACGTGCAGAGGATGGATCCCATCAGAATCCCACACGCTGTGGCGCATCTGATTCCTGCTGGCTACCGTCCCCCCGGAAGACCACCAAAAAGATGGAGGGATAGCTTGAGAGGGAAGTCAGCCTGATTACAGGAACAGACCAGAGGTATAAAATAAGAAGAAGAACAAACAAACAAACCATTACGCCGTTTCCCCGTAGGGGTAGGCAGACAGAATGGACCGCCACACTACTCTATCCTGGCACACCTCTCTAGCTTCCTCCACATTCATACAGCGATTCATACACGCACGTTGATTCTTCCGACTTCTAACATGACCAACCATTAAAATTTGATTAATTTGGTCATGCCATGTTTTTCTCGGTCTACCTCGACTCCGTACTCTATTTACATCATTAACGTATACTTTCTTAACCATTCTTTCTCCATCCATGCGCTCCATATGTCCGAACCAACGCAGATTGTTGGCCTCTCTTGGGAGGTTGACTCCATCTCTTCGGCTATCTTCCGGGGGGATGGCAGCTGGCAGGAATCTGATGCGCCACAGCGTGTGGGATTCTGGTGGAATCCATCCTCTGCACGTGCGCATTCCAGTATCTTCTGCGTTGTCTGCCCCATCTCACGACATCCTCCACCTTGCAGATCTCGCGGATAGCCGTGTTCGTCACCCTATCTCGAATAGTCCTTCCTGCTATCATCCTCAGCGTCCTCATCTCTGCCACCCGTACTTTAGCCTTCGTTCTTGTGGTATCCGCTCTGGTCTCAATGGTATATGTCAGTATAGGCCTTACGCAGGTTTTATATATTTTGACCTTACTGTCAGTTCTCATATACTTGTATTTCCATATTATATCATTGAGACAACCTGATACCGCTGAAGCCTTATTGACTTGTCCTATTATTTCACTGACAAGATCATTTTGACGGAGCAGGTCCACTCCCAGATATCTAAACTTTGCAACCTGTTCCAGCATTCTGTCATTTATGGATAACCTGCATCCTAAGGATTCATTTGCGAATGTCATGGTTTTTGTTTTCTCAAATGAGATCATCATATATACAATGATATCTGTAGATATCTAAAATAATAATAATGCTCGTAAAATCGTTTTTTTTCTTCTTTAAAATAAAATTTAAAACCCTGTCATAGCTTGTGTGCTTGAAATATTATCTGTTTAATTGGATATTTACAAAGTATTTAGAACATTTATGTTTCGTGATTATTTTTAAATTAGGCAATGTCATAATAATACAAAAATGGCTCATCCGTAGCGCGCGCCATCTACGTAAATCGTCAATAATTTGTTGTCCTCTACTGAGATCATAAACTGCGTAAAATATGAATAGACTTTTCCAAAATATTATGGTTATCATATGCTTGGCTGCCGCTATTGTTTTGCAAAGCAATTTTGTGAAATCTGTCCCGAATGCCATGGTAAGTGTATAAATAAAACTGCAAAAAAGGATTCACAATATGTTGATGTCTCCTTCTTCTCCTTTATCCACCACTGTTGGTCCACTGCTAGACATAGTCTTCCCTTTCCATTGTTGGTATTGTTGGCAATTTTGACATTGTTGAGATTGCTGGAATTTTTAGCATTTTTGGCATTGTTGGCATAGTTTGGAAGATTGGGATTGTTGGGATTGTTGGGATTGTTGGCATTTTTGGCATTGTTAGTATTGTTGGAATTTTTTGCATTTTTACCATCGTTCGCATTGTTCGCATTGTTGGCATTTTTGGCATTGTTGTTAAGAGTGTTGGGATTGTTGGCATTGTTGGCATACTTCATTTCCGTTGCTATCCATGGAAAGCTTGGTTTTGAACTACGGAGAGGAATTCAGCTAAATTTTATTTAATTTAAAAAAAGATAAGCAATATATCATTGTCTTCTTCTCCCTCATTAGCCACTATGCTAGATATAGTCCTCCCTCAAGGCTTTCCATTGTTGACTAAGGCTTTCCGCTGCTATCTGTGTCAAAAATAAGTTTGAACTGTAGATAGGATATGTCCCTCAATTTACGATTCTCACCTTCACCACTTTCATGATCCCCAGAAATCTTAGACCTCTAAGGCTAACGAGTCGTGGGCACTGACAAGGGGTCAAGTATACATAGTTGAGTCTCCCAGCACGTCATGACGCGACGTGCTGGGAGACTTGACTATGTATACTATGTAAGAGGCATGCTTGGAATAACCATGATGAGCAGAATCAGAAATTAATTTATTCGACAGCGAACCAATGTGACTGAGGTGACTCTGATGATAGGCGGGTTGAAATGGCGGTGGACATACCAAATTTATCAGAGAACCGACAGCCGATGTTGAAGACGAGTACTGAAGTGGAGACCGCGCACAGGATTCCGCAGAATTGGACGCCCGCCTGCCCGCTGGATCGACGATACTCTAAGGATTGCTGTAAATGGATTGATGAGAATGTCAATGGATAGGGTCCAGTGGCGTACTTTGGGAGAGATATACAGCTGATAGGAAGCAGAAGAAGGTTAAATAGAATGGAAGGCTCGCCAACACGCTCAGCAAGCTTGGTGTTTTAATGCCAAAAACTTCTCATGTTGATGACAAATACTCAAAACCTCAAAATATCTGCTAACATAACTTTGAAATTAATCCATGGTTTTAAACTTAACTAACTAACTAACTAACCATCACGCCGTCTCCCCGAAGGGGTAGGCAGAAAGAATGGACTGCCACACCTTTCTTTCCTGACATATTTCTCTCGCTTCCTCAACATTCATACATCGTGTCATGCACGCGCGTCGATTTCTCTGACTCCTCACATGGCCGACATTCAATATTTGATTTATTTGATCGTGCCACGTTTTCCTTGGTCTTCCTCTATTTCTGGTACCATTTACATCATTAACGTATAATTTTTTTACCATTCTTTCTTCATTCATTCTTTCCATATGTCCAAACCATCTTAATGATCCTTTCATTATTTTGTTCATGACACCATCATTCGCACCGCATTCACTTCTTATATTTTCATTCGACACTCTATCATACACAGAATATCCACACATTCGTCTAAGAGATCTCATTTCTACTGCGTTTATTCTACTTTCATCCTTCCTTTGCCAGTTCCATGCTTCGCTTCCATACATAAGGGTCGGTAGAAGAACACCATTGTGCACTGCCATTCTAGCTTTTTTGGATAGGTTTTTGTTTGCGATGACAACTTTAAGTGCACCATTCACTTTGTTGCCTGCCCCAACCCTTCTTTCAATATCCCTCTCCACTCTCCCATCTCTTGTAAACATACTACCTAAATACACAAACTCAACTACTTGCTCCAAGTTTTCATCATTCACGCTAATGTTGCAGACTGTCGTGGTTTCTTCCTTTTCAAAAATCATTACCTTGGACTTATTAACATTCATCATCAGATCATTTCGCATGCATACCTCATACATACAATTCACCAGGACTTGTAGTTCACGCTCGTTGTCAGCAAGTAGGACAGCGTCATCCGCATACAAGAGACAGCTTACTGACACTCCGCTCATTTTGGCACCTACATCCAACCCTTTCAGCTCTCTCATACAATTGTCCATATACAGATTAAATAACCACGGGGACATTACGCAACCTTGTTTGACACCTTTATTGATATCAAACCAGGCTGTAAGATCTCCATTTACTCTGACACTAGCAGTGCTTTCCGTGTATAGCGACTTAATGGCCGTGATCAGTTTTGTACTTATTCCATATTCAGACAATATTTTCCACAACTTTTCTCTATTAACGTAATCATATGCTTTTTGTAAGTCGACAAATGCACAGAAAAGTTTGCGATTTTTGGCCAGAAACTTCTCTGTCAATGTACGAAGTCCAAAAATTTGATCCATACATCCTCTGCCATTCATAAAGGCACCTTGCACATCCCAAACTTTATCACTCGTCAATTTTCTTACTCTTTCTATTAAAATTCTGCCATAGACTTTACCAACGACACTCAAAAGACTAATAGCTCTGTGGTTTCCACATTCCATACGCGATCCTTTTCCTTTGTACAGGGGCATAATTACTGCTCTCCTCCAGTCTAGCGGCGTATATCCCTCCTCCAAGCACTGGTTAAATAACTTACATAACCATGTAGAAACCACTTCGCCACCGCTTTTAATAAAGTCTATGGCAATACAATCAAACCCAACAGCTTTTCCACTTTTCATTGCACTCACGGATCTTTTCATCTCATTCGTACTTATTAAATACAACAAATAAAATGTTTTTCTATTATTTGTTTGTAAACAAAGGATATAAATTAATTATTATCATACGATCTCCAATGTGACAAGAAAACGGCTAATTATTATGAAGAAGGAATCAGATCGTGTCTAAACTTGAATCCAAACCCCCTGGATCAGAAACCATGGGTAATGCCCCCTAGACCACCACCTGATTATAAACCTAAGATCTCTTTCTAAGACCTGGTTGTGTCTATAAGTGTTAAATTCAATATGTTTGTTGTATTCGATTATATCGATGTCTTTGTATAGATTTCTTATAAAGAGTATCATGTCAGATACTTGAAAGTCATTATATATAATAGTTAGTTTCAAATTTCGGATTATCGAGTTCTTGGATGGGTCAATAATGAAATGAACTTTTGATTGCAGGGTAGCTATGCGCTTGTGTTCCTGGAAGTGATTACATGCGCAAACAAAGGACCAGACAACAAGGACGTAATTGGACATCTACAACTGAATAATTTTACAAACAAGATCCAAAATGTTCAAGGATACATTAACGCAGCTGAAAATATAGGACCTGTGTCGGTAAAAACATTGATATTTAATATTCATTTATATGAATTAACATGAAGAGTGAGAAACACCAGTATTAGAACCAGAACAGGAGGAAGAGTGGTAGCACTAAAATGACGCAGGTCATATCCCTCGCAGCTCTGACTATAGATTAATAAAACTTCTTCTTTGCTGGTGTCCTAGTTCTGTTATTCGAAATCCAGGACGTCCTCAACTTCGATGAAGGAACGATATTAAAGAGACCGTCGGTACGACATGGATGCGTTTGCCCAGGATCAACAGATATGGATAGACACAGGCTGATGAAGATGAATTAGATGCTTTTGATACATGGAATGAATGAATGAATGAATCAAGAAATAGTTATTGATTAACACAGGAACTTAACATAGAATAAAAGAAAAAATCGAGAGATTACAAATGAAAAATAGAGTATTTTTGTTTCTTTTAATGTACACAAATACTTGTAGACAAATACTGAATTTTACCCATTTAGAATTAATTGTATCTCAATAGAGACGAAGATTCTCAAAAATAGCTTTAGATCATCTGCAAAGAGCAGGCAGGTGCCGTGCCGAATGCAGTCTTGAATGTCATTTATTAGGATTAAGAATAACAATGGTCCAAGGTTCGATCCTTGCGGAATACCCGATAATGCGGGGAACTCTTTAGAATTACATCCACCAATTCTAACAAATTGACTTCTGGAGTTGAGGTATGACGCACAGAGATTCAGCAGTGGGACACTGAAACCCAAATGATGCATCTCCCTTAAGAGTACATCGTGATCCACCCGATCGAATGGCCTTAATCAGTGTATATCACATCTGTTTGAATTCTACAATCTAGTCCCACTAAGATTTAAATTATTTGGAAACAGAATATGGTGGCCGTCTTTATTGAAATACAATTAATTCATAATGATTTACCCATAATGGGTAAAATCCAGTATTTGTCTACAAGTATTTGTACACATTCAAAAAAACAAAAATGTTGTATAAAAACTGGTCAAAGTTAAAAGCATATAAAAATTGGAGAGTTTTCTCCAGGCGTTGTCTAGTAATGTGTGATAATTGGGTTGATAGCTTTTCACATTACAATAATAAAGATTTTCTGCTTAATGCTTACATCTAATCTCAATAGATGGCGCTAGTGTTGATTGAACTAAAAAAATATGTGAAATGTTTCTCAACATGGTAGCATATATACAACTTTTAAAAAATAATCGTCAGACGTGGTGTTCGTAAGAAGGGCGGAATGGGGAATGTTGTATTACATAAAGCGATCGCTTAACCCAAGAACCCAGAACCTCCATTATTTGGGACACCCATCTGGTGTCCCCTGCCTGGCCATATGTCCTGCCCATTGCCACTTTAATTTTGCCGCAAGGTTCATGACAGCAATAACTTTGGTTCTTCGTCTTATCTCTTGGTTTCTTATTATATCTCTTGGTTTCTTATTATATCTCTTGGTTTCTTATTATATCTCTTGGTTTCTTATTATTCTCGTATACTCTATTCTTATTATGTAGTTGTATGCATTTTAATATTTGGACAATCTTTACTTTTTTATCGATAAAGGTATACAAATGAAAAAAGTATTTTTTGATTAATTTTCCTATATTTTTATTTTTATTTTTTATACACTTTGTATACACAATACTTTTATTAAAACAATTAAATTATATAGACATGTTTCGGACAAACAGTCTTTCTTCAGTAAAGATACTCGTACATATTTATAAAAATATTATATTGTAAAATTGTTGTTGTTTACATAATCTGACAGATGTTATAAAGATTTATAACATCTGTCAGATGTGTATCAAATATGTATCTTTACTGAGGAAGGACTGTTTGTCCGAAACATGTCTATATAATTTTTTTTTTTAATAAAAGTGTTGTATATACAAAGTGTATAAAAAGAAGAATAGAAATAAACCATCATAACAACACAAAGTATGGCGAACATAGAATTTTTTTTCCCATATTTTGCTTTAAAATCGTGCAGTAAAAAGTTAAACTAAGTTATTTTATAATTAATTTTAAATGTTAATATTTTTCAGGGTAAAATAAAAGCTTTTATAATACATGATGGAAAAATGTTTAAAAGCAAACCAGCGATTTCTCTGAATTTTGCCAAAATCTGTGATGAAAAATTTTTAAATTTCGTCATGTCCACTGCAACTGCATTCAGAGGAAACTGTATTCTTCAAAAAGTAAGTTTTATGTACATTTATCTGAGGTTATGTGGCTTGCCCTGGGTGCTCCCTTTTGGATCTCCACCTCCACAACTCCACCTAGAGGCGGCTCTCCTCACTCTAGACGAACACATCCACACACTGGCCGAGCATTTCTTTCAAGGGGTCGCCACACACTCAAACCCCTCTATACAAGAAACCTTAAAGATTTAAAATACTCCGTAACCTCATTGATAGCCCATACCTCTTGGAGTGTTATGATTTCAATGCACCAGATAGGTAGAAGACACGAACTGCTATGCATACCGCATAGCATAACAGGCGCAGCATGCCATGACTCTGGGTATGGTGCTCTTAAATGAGGTGTCAGTCGATGTGTACATTTTTCAAATGACCTATGCATCATTTAAGGATCGTATAGGTTTATTCCTTTTAATTTGTTATTATCTACTTCTTCTTCCTTGTTGTAGACCTATGTGGTCTGTTCTCCAGAGTGTTGCTCCTTATGTGAGGTAGATTCCCAGCTGTCCTTCCATCTTTTAGGAGGTCTTCCACGAGGACGTGTCCCATGAGGCTGATTATGCAATGCAATATAGGGGAGTCTGGTGGTGTCCATTCTTTGAACATGACCGTACCAGTCCCTTTTTCGCTGTCTGCTCCATCTTATAATATCCTCAACCTCACATATCTCTCTTATTCTGGCGTTTCTCACGCAATCTCTCAATGTCTAGCCTGCTAATCAATTTGTTGATTTATGTTATTAATTTGTATTTTATGTGTTAACTATACACAGTAATTGGGTTCAAAAATCTGGTATATATACAACAACAAAACACCTCTAACTATACCCCCAGTACTCACTACCGTCACAAGCGCCCAAAACACATTCTTCTTTAGAAACACACGTTTGGAGCCGGCTTGAGTGTGCTTCGGTGATATGCAGTCCCCATGAGGCGAGATACTCGCTCATGTTAGAGAGAGTTCAGAAAAGATTTCTGAGATACCCCTACATGAGGGAGTTTGGTAGCTATCCGTGTCTTTATCCCGCTGCATTCCTTTTGGGCATGCTGGGGACCAATAGTTTGCAGATAAGGAGAGATGGGTCCACACTTACCCATTTCTTCAGACTTATCAAGGGATTCTTTGAGAATTTCGTCATCTTGGAGGCTATCCATCTTTATGTTCCGGATGGTTATCTTCGACAGCGTCAGCACAGACTGTTTTATCTCCCAGCATGCAGAACCAACCTGCCTCGGGTGATGCCGGTGGGAAGAGCAATCAAACTGCTGAACATGATCGCTTCGGAGATCAACGTCTTTCATATTCGTAAAAGTACGTTCAGAAGATAAATATTCTTTACTTTGGAGAGAATCTTGTATTTCTAATGTTCTCATCTCTCATGCGTTCCTGGTATTATATATTTATTATATTTTACCTGTTCTCAATAGATGTTTTAAACTATAATAATTGTTTGTAATATCTTTTGAAAAAATAAACTGATTTGATTTGATTTGAATCCTACCCTCATTCTATAGAGTATAGACCACAACCTCATTTCCATGAACAGTACTTCCAACAGGTGGAGGAGCAATAGCCTTTGGGGTGATACTACCAAAAGCTAAGATGCAAGCGGAAAAAATGTCTTCTTTTCATGAGTGCCTCATTTGTTTTACCGAAAGTAAAAATAAAAAAACCGGAATTTCTATATGCGCTTTTTGTACCTTTTCACTTCTTATTTTGTCTTCTTCTTCTTCAGCCTGTATTGACCGTCCACTCCTGGACGTAGGCCTCCTCTCGCATTTTCCATTCTCTTCTATCCTGAGCGATCCGCATCCAGGCACTTCCGACACTTCTCTGGACATCGTCGCGCCAACGCAACTGTGGGCGCCCAACTCCACGCTTTGCCGTCCTTGGCCACCAGCACAGCAGTCGCCTTGTCCACTTTTCATCTGGATCGCGAGCGACATGTCCTGCCCATCGCCACTTGAGGGTTGCGGCCATCTTGATAACATCGGAAACTCTTATGTCCTCATTTATTTGATTTTTTCCTCGATATTTGCTTGATTAACAAATACCATAAATAAATAAAATGTTTTGTGTTTTAGGGTAATCATACGCTAAGTTTTAATGGAAACACGATCTCCCATGAAATGTTTGGAAACACAATGTTGTATGGGAAATACAGGATGTTCTTTTCCATGTACTCTCAAAGAAAAATCGTTTTATGCTTCAATGCTATTCTTAATATTATACCAGTTATATAAAAATAAATAGTTTTACTTCACAGAATTATTGTATTAACTCGTTATATACGAGAAACGTAAAAATATTATTACGAGTATCTATTGTAAATGTTTATCACGTGGTGATGGATATCATTTTAATTATCCTTTTATTATAGCATACATTAGTTTTTTGTTTGAGACTTTGCTGTGATTTAATAAAATATTTTCTATATTAATACTTATTATTATTTAACTTATTGAAAGCTAAGGCATTACACTATGGAATTTCATTGTAATTCACTTAAGAAATTGAAAATAACTAAATAATCCACAAAATATAAAAAATAAAAAAAACACGATATGTTTCATTACGTATTTTATGTTACGTAAGTTGCCTTTTAACTAACTTACTAACTAACCATCACGCCATTTCCCCGGAGGTGTAGGCAGAGAGGATGGATCGCCACACTGGCCTGTCCTGGCATACCTCTCGAGTTTCCTCTACATCCATACATCGTACCATGCACGCACGTCGATTGTTCCGACTTCGAATGTGGCCGCCTTTTAGTAATTGATTAATTTGGTCATGCCATGTTTTCCTCGGTCGTCCTCGGCTTCTTTTCCCACTCACTCTGCTTGTGTACAACTTTTTAACCATTCTACTCTCATCCATTCGTTCCATATGTCCAAACCATCTCAGGGATCCTTTTTTAATTTTATTCATGATGCAGTCATCTGCCTTACATTTCTTTCTTATTTCATCGTTCGGTATTCTATCATACAACGTTTTCCCGCACATTATTTTTAGTGATCTCATTTCTACGGCGTTTATCCTGCTTTCATCCTTCTTTTGCCAGCTCCAAGCTTCACTTCCATACATGAGGGTTGGCACTAGAACTCCATTGTGTACTGCCATCTTTGCTTCTGTGGATATATTTCTATTTGCAGTAATGACTTTGAGTGCGCCATTTATTTTATTCCCAGCACCAACCCTCTTTTCGATGTCTTTCTCCATTTTGCCTTTTATGTTTTTAAAATCGAACAATAGATGGCGTTGGTGAGTAACTGTATAACTGTGCATAACTGTATTTGTGAACATTGACGTTTGTTATTGCGAAGCCAGTGGCAACATAGTAATTGACCGATTAGGTTGTTGATAGTGAACGTTTAAAAGAAGCAAGTTTGTGCGAAAATGGAGATCACTCGTGAAGGTTTTCGTTTGATGATTTTTTTATGATTTGAAAAAAGGCCTTACTCGACAACAGTGCATAGAATCGCTTCGTGCAAATTTTGGTAATGAAGCACAATCAGAGAAGACTATTTGCAATTGGTTTGCAGAATTTTGTCGTGGTCGTGCGTCCGTCAGTGATGAATGACGAGAAAGTTGGCTAAAATCGGTTGTCATTCCGAGAAAAATCGATGCTTTGCGCATTATGATTAAAGAAGATCGGCATGTGACTTACAGACAGTTAGAGGCCACTCTTGGCATATCGCAGACTGCAATACAATCGATTTTGCATGAGCATTTAGGTGTGAGAAAGATTTGTTCCAGATGGATTCCGCATAATTGGACCGAAATGAAAAAAGGCTCGTGTTGATTGATGTCACGAATTGTTGAAAAAATTCGACCAAGGAAGATTCAAAATCTTTATACAACATTGTTACAGGACACGAAACTTGTATATATTCGTATGAACCTGAAAACAAACAACAGTATATACTGTTAGGGTGTTTGACGATGAACTCATTCCCACTAAAGTTTTTCGTTCACGGAGCACTTCCAAGAAAATGATCGCTTGTTTCTTCGGTTGTACTGGACACTTTGCAACCCTTCCTTTAGAGGATCGAAGAACAGTTAATGCCGAATGGTAAACAACAATTTGTTTGCCAACGGTCTTCGATGAACTAAGGAAAAACAACAAAAAACGTCGCATCATTCTTCATCACGACAATGCCAGCTCCCATAAAGCACGTCAAACAACTGAATATTTGAAGGAGAAAAACATCGAATTAAGGTCTCATTTCCCGTATTCACGTGATTCATCTACTGTCAAAAAAAAGATGCTTGGACAGCGATTTTCATCACCCCAAGAAGCTGTTGAAGATTTTCAAAACCATATTTCTACAATATCAATTTCAGAGTTTATGCAAAAATGTATAGACCTAAAAAGCAAATATTTCAAAAAACAATAAAACACTTTGTTTCAAACTTGTTTGTTTCTGTTTCACTTTTTGTAAAAACTTATAAGGCAACCCTCGTATTTACACATCTTCAGGTGTAAGTATATAATAAAACTAAACAAAGAAAGACTAATATAAAGAACGCATTTAAAATTCGATACAATAAATTAAATTTAAAAATTAACCTGAGCTCATTGTTTTAAGTACTAATTATTATTTTTTAACAGTAAGAACTAATAAATAATATTAAACAATAATAATACATAATGATTATATAAAAATATAATATTGTAATTTAAAAAAAAACATACATTTGAAAAGACAACATAAGATGGAACACATCGATTGCCGCGCTCTGAGCGTAGTTGGTTCGATAAGCAGGAAGGTGGAATATTTGGTTCGCAGTGTGTCTTGTGCAAAGCATAGGGGTATTAAGTAATAATTTGCTAAGAAATTCGGAGTTGTCTATTTTGATGTATTTATTTTTGTAAAGTAACAAAGTGGAAATACAGAGGCTATAGCTATACAAAGAGGAGTTCGACAAGGTTGTGTTCTGTCACCTCTATTGTTTAATCTGTACTCCAATTAAGTTTTCCAAAGAACTCTAGAAAACTCTAGCCTTGGAGTGAAGATCAATGGAGTCGTTATAAATAATATCAGATATGCTGACGATACAGTCTTATTGGCTGAAAGTATACCTGATCTCCAAGAGCTCCTAAATAAGATTGACACGGCTGGAGAAGAATTGGGTCTGACAATAAATGTCGCTAAGACCAAGTGGATGTCGTTTGGAAGACTTGATTATTCTGGATCATCTTTGCGACTAAAAGGAGTAAATATCGAAATGGTTGACCAGTTTAAATACCTCGGCAGTATCATTACTAAAACACTCAACCCAGATACAGAAGTGAAATGTAGAATAGAAGTTGCACGTGCTGCATTTAATAAGATGAGACCCTTCTTCTGTGACGATAATTTGAATCTTAAACTTCGACAAAGAATGATAAAAGCTTACATATGGTCAGCTCTATTATACGGAAGTGAAACATGGACTCTAAAGGTGAACGTAATGAATCGGTTAGAAGCATTCGAAATGTGGATACACAGAAGAATGCTTCGTATACCTTGGACCGAAAAGGTCAGTAACGTCGAAGTACTTAGGAGAGCCGGAGCCAAGAGAGAGCTGTTGTCGAATGTCAAAGTGAAAAAGGTCTCATATTTGGGTCACGTGCTGCGTGGAGAGAAGTACCGCCTCCTCCGACTTATATTGGAGGGCAAGATAGAGGGAAGACGGGGAGTTGGCAGAAAGCAGATGTCCTGGCTGCGCAACATTAGAGAGTGGACCGGAATGAGGACGGTGGATGACCTGTTTCGGGCAGCGCAGGACAGGGAGGTTTTCGCCGGAGTGATCGTCAACGTTGGGGGGACCTGACACGGCACAGGAAGAAGAAGAAAGTAACATCATATCGTTAATTGTTCGCCTATTATCAAGATAGTCCAAGGAATAAAACATAGGGGCAGAATTGTATTTTGTAAACGACCTGCACATTTTGGAAATGATTTGTTAATGATCATATCAGTAGCAAAGACCAAGAGTATAGTATTCTCTCGAGCTCAGATGGGATGTAGCTTGTCTGTGGGGGGTGTTTCAGTGGAACAGGTGGAAAATTTTAGATATATGGGTGTGGACTTGTGTGGGAAAACGGATCTACCGTGTGAAGTGATAGGGCAAGTAAACAATTCTGCTGTCACAGTCACAATCACAAAAAACGCGCTCAGAGTGTCAGAAATAAAGACGCTCAGAAACATATCTGGCAAGACACTACGAGTTGGTTGGTCCTGATTTTCTTCCCATCTATTTCTTAAAAGGCTGCTCTGAGCTCCTATCATCTCCACTGTATTTTGTATTTAACCTATCGTTAAGTACAAATACTTTTCCTGATCTCTGGAAACTTCCCAGGATCAGTCCTATTTTCAAGAGCGGCGCAAAAGAGTCGGTCGAAAACTACAGACCTGTAGCGATACTGTCGGCTCCAGCCAAGCTATTTGAATTTATTTTGCACAAATTTATATTTCCCAAAGTAGAACCCCACATTATAACGGAACAACATGGGTTCAGGAAGGGGCGTTCTACTGAAACTAATCTCATGGTATTCACAGAATACATATCAAAGGTCTTGGATAAAGGTCACCAAGTTGACTGTTCTTATAATGATTTATCAAAGGCCTTTGATACTGTGAACCATGACATTCTGATAGAAAAGCTATCTCAAATTGGATTCTCTTCTCAGTTGATGATGTTTTTCATTAGCTACCTTAAGGGGAGAAAACAATTCGTCTCATACGGAATTTTTCAATCGGAACATTTTCTTGTAAATTCAGGGATGCCACAAGGTTCAAACCTAGGCCCACTCCTCTGCACCGTCTTCATAAATGATATTGCAAAGGTGATAAACTTCTCGCAATTTCTTTTATTTGCCGATGATATGAAATTATTCCTAGAAATTAACAATCTTGACGACTGTCTACACCTCCAGTCGGACATTAATAATATTGTTAACTGGAGTCACAGTAATAAAATGCAAGTCAATATCTCTACTAGAGCACTGAAAACTGTGTATTATAGATACACAATGAACAATCAGCAACATCTCGGGATCATCTATGAGAGTAGACTAACAATAGAATAATGAAAGGATTATTAAGATGGTTTGGACACATGCAAAAATGAATGATGAAAATGTATATGAGATGAGATATAAGATGTAAACGGAACTAGAAAAAGAGGAAGACCGAGGAAAACGTAGCACAAACAAATAAATCAAATATTGAATGTGGGCCACGTGAGAAATCGACGTGCGTGCCGACATTATGTTGTATATATAATGGTATTATGTTGTATATATAATATTTGACATGTACTCAATAGATGCCTTTAACATTTTTTCTTTTTGTCAATTGAGTGAATAAACAGATTTGATTTAATGAATGTTAAAGAATCGAAAGAAGTATATCAGGAAAGAACGGTGTGGTGATCCATTCGTTCTGTCTGTCCCTTCGGAGAAACCACGTGATAGTTTGCAAATTAGTTAGATCTATCCGGATGGCACATCTATTTTTAAAATCCAATTTTGAGATTTGGTACTGACTGGAACTAAGTGGGGAGATAAGCGTCGTAATTTTTGCCAAAACAAAGATAATTATATTATTTTTAGTATTCGCTTGTCGTTCTTTCATCAATAATGATACCAGAACGTGGCGCATTTTTAATATGGTTAATGTGCTTTATCATGCAGAAGAATTGCGTGAACTGTGACTCAACGGGCTTAGTAAGAACATAAATATTAAAAATAACTAACTAACCATCACGCCGTTTCCCCGTAGGCAGAGAGGATGGATCGCCATATTGTTCTATCCTGGCATAACTCTCGCGCCTCTTCTACATTCACACATCGTCGATTGTTCCTACTTCTAACATGGCCGCCTTTGAGTAATTGATTGATTTGGTCATGCCATGTCTTCCTCGACTATTTTTTCATCCACGCATTCATCCGCCTTACATTCCTTTCCACACATTCTTCTTAGTGACCTCATTTCTACGGTATTTATTCTACTTTCATCCTTCTTCTACCAACTCCAAGCTTCACTAGTCCTTCGTGGCAGAGTGGTTACGAGCTCTGACTTCCATGCCGAAGGTCCTGGGTTCGATTCCCGGCGATGGCAGAGTAATTGTCACACTGTCTTTGGTCTGGTGTAGAATTCACGTGACAATAAAATGGCGATAGATTGGCTACCTATCACATGTCCCGAGAATCAATATAATAGCTAATTTTTTTTTTAATTGTATACAGTAATAATTGGGTTCAAGCATCCTGTTGTATATATGAAAAAAAAAAAAATTTAAAACTACAAGCTTCACTTCCATACATAAGTGTCGGCACTAGAACTCCATTGTGCACTGCAATCTTCGCTTCAGTCGATATATTTCTATTTGCGGTAATGACTTTGAAAACACCATTTATTTTGTTTCCAGCTCCAACACTTCTTCCGATATCTTTCTTCTTTCTTCCATTTCTTGTAAACATGCTTCCCAGATAAACAAATTCTGTAACTTGCTCTAATTTCTCACCGTTCGCACTTATGTCACAATCCGTCATACATTCTCCCTTTTTAAATACCATAACTTTAGGCTTTGATACGTCCATCACAAGGTCATACTTATTGCGTACTTAGTACATTAATGCATATAAATATATATAAAAATGAGTTAAAATATATGACATGTTTCGCCTTGCTAAATACAAACTAAAAATATATAGACATGGGTATCTGGTACTTGGTAATTGGTGCGATAGGCACGAAAGTGGAATACTCAGCTCACGGTGTATGTTATACGAAACTAAGGAATATGAATAATTAATAATTAATACAAATGAAAACGTCAGTTTTTTAGAAGTTTTATTATATTTTATGGGAATGACATGTTTCGCCTATCTAAGGCTTTATCAAATGTAGAGAGCATCCACCCGTAGTATTTCAGTTTACTTTATGGCCTTTACATTTTTTTTCTATCTTCAGTCGATGTAGACCTTTTTTTCCTTGTATAACGGTTGTTTGAACACAATTACTGTGTACAATTTATTTTAGCTATTATATTGATTCTCATGACATGTGATAGGTAGTCAGTTTATTGTCACGTGAATTTTACACCAGACCAAAGACAGTGTGACATTTACACTGCCATCGCCGGGAATTCAATTCAATTTATTAAAAAAAATATATAAATATTACAGAATAATATCAAATTCAAATCGTTTATAATCTCAATATACAAAATAATAATAACAATTTTTAAAAAATATTTGAGCACAATTTAGTAAAAATAAACATTGTTGTACAATGAGAAGAGAAGCAAATAGCAATTTAATACATAAGAGATAGATGCTTTCTGAGGGTAGCCTCACTATCGTGAAAAATGTCCTCATCGGAAGAGATGCGGTTTAAGGGGATTCACCCATGTGAAGGATTTACAAAATCATTTTTTTTATAAATTGCTTCCTTAATACGTCAAGAATACGGTGGTAAAGTTCTTCTTCTTCTTCTTCCCTTTTTGTAGACTCAGGAGTCTGTTATTTCAGGCGGGTCCTCTTGAGATGCTGAACTCCAGCTTTCTCTCCACCGTTTCGGGGGTCTTCCTGGTCGGCGTTGTCCGTTTGGCGTTCCATGGAGAGCTATGTGTGGTATTCTATTTGAGCTCATCCTTTCTACGTGTTGATGCCAGTATCGCCGTCTTTGACGTCCCCATCTGACCACATCTTCGACCTCGCAGATTTCTCGGATTGCTGTATTCCTAACTCGATCACGTAGGGTCTTGCCAGCTATAGCGCGGAGCGTTTTCATCTCGGTTGTCCTGAGCATGCTCTTTGTCTTGACAGTGTCTGCCCTCGATCCAATGCCATATGTGAGGATTGGTCGCACACAGGTCTTGTAGATGCGTACCTTGCTGTCAGTCCTCATGTCCCTGTTTCTCCATATGACATCTTTCAGGCAGCCTGCAACTGCTGCAGCCCTATCCACCTGTGACCTTACTTCTCTGGGGAGGTCATTAGAGCTGGTTACTTCGCTTCCGAGATATCTGAATAAAAAGGAGGAATAATTTAAAAAAATCACTTTATCTGGTGGTAAAGTGATTTTTTAAAATTCGAAGTCGTTACAAAGATACAGCAGTTAGAAGAAGCAACTGTTCGGAGTTCTGGTTGGCAGTCGAAGGCTGGGCCTGTTGTATACAGTCGGCTGAGACCATTCTATACAAATATACATTCATACAAGTATAGACAAGTTTGTACAGGTTTTAAAGGAAATTTCTATAGTTATTCAATATTTTGTCGAACTTGTTTTAGTCATGGTTTAGCTTCGAAGAGTACAACAGCTACAAATTATTTATTTTCGCAATGAGTGGTCGGAAAGGAAGTACGACTGGAAATGTTATAATAAAAATGCAATGCCGTAATAAAAAGCGAAAGCTTAGTGGAAACCGTTTTACCACCCAAAATTATACGGAATTTACATCAGCTTCTGTGAGAAAACATAGTTCATTCAAAATATTATATCATAGTTATTCTACCGACCCTTATGTATGGAAGCGAAGCATGGAACTGGCAAAGGAAGGATGAAAGTAGAATAAATGCAGTAGAAATGAGATCTCTTAGACGAATGTGTGGATATTCTGCGTATGATAGAGTGTCGAATGAAAATATAAGAAGTGAATGCGGTGCGAATGATGGTGTCATGAACAAAATAATGAAAGGATCATTAAGATGGTTTGGACATATGGAAAGAATGAATGAAGAAAGAATGGTAAAAAAATTATATGTTAATGATGTAAATGGTACCAGAAATAGAGGAAGATCATGAATGAAGAATGTCGGCCATGTGAGGAGTCAGAGAAATCGACGCGCGTGCATGACACGATGTATGAATGTTGAGGAAGCGAGAGAAATATGTCAGGAAAGAAAGGTGTGGCAGTCCATTCTTTCTGCCTACCCCTTCGGGGAGACGGCGTGATGGTTAGTTAGTTAGTTAGTTAGTTATGTATTCGACCACGAATCTGTTGAAAAAAAATGAACACCCAGGTGGATAGTTCGTCTAATTTCCAATAATTGGTAGTCCAGTATACCCAGCAAGAAATCAGTTGGGGTAGTAACCGTTTTCTTTGAGGTACAGGAATCGATCCGGGTACCTTCGGTATGGAAGTCAGAGCTCTTACCACTGGACAACTTCCTCGTTTGTGACTCTCTCCGTCTACGATATTGTAAATATCCACATTTCAAAGGCATCCAGCTTTTAAGATACAGCTTTTGTCTATGTCCATGTTTTCATACCGTAGAGAAAGGCTGGTAGCTCGTAACATCGAACTATTCTCATTCGCAATTCGTATTTCAAACAGTTTTTCCAACTTATATAATTTTCATGTTAAACAGTTTGTTTCGTTTTTATTTCAGGGTCACTACGGACTAATTTTTCAAGAGTTTATCATGTGCAGGGATAAGAAACCAGACAACAAAACAATCCACAGCACCCTTCATATTGAAAATCGCACTGAAAACATTCAGTTCCTGGTTGGAAATATTAACGCTTTCAAGGAAGCAGGACCGATCAAGGTAAAAAATAAACTCATTTCATCAACACAATCAATAGTTAACCCGTATTAACATATTAACACACATACCTGCTACATTTGCAGTGCAGAAAAAACGGTTTCGAACTGCCGCAGACTACATTTGCAGCTCATATTTGAATGTATCCTTTTAACAACGCTATTTGTTTTTTGCTTTTATTTTTTAAATATTTTAATAATATAAAATATCAAACACAACATGTTTCGGAGGTAACCTCCATCTTCAGGTGTAAATATAAAAAATATAAATTATGTATTATTAATATGTATGAAAAACCTTAGTTTTCAAGGAGTTTTATTATAATATTTATGTATGACATGCTTCGCCCTTCTAAGGCATTATCAAATGTCACACATTTGATAATGCCTTAGAAGGGCGAAACATGTCAAACATAAATATTATAATAAAACTCCTTGAAAACTATCGTTTTTTCATACATATTAATAATTTAATATGGAGTTTTCATAATTTTTTAACAAACAATAAATAAATTATATTATATGTTACAGTGTAATGACCAAAATAATGATAGAGTCGTTAAGATGGTTTGGACATATGGAAAGAATGAGTGAAGACAGAATGGTGAAGAAGTTATATGTAAACAACGGAATGGAGCTAGAAATAGAGGAAGGCCGAGGAAAACGTGGCTCGATCAAATCAATCAAATATTAAATGTCAGTCATGTGAGGAGTCGGAAAAATCGACTGCGTGCAATACAAGATGTATGAATGTAGAGGAATTCGAGAAAATTATGTCAGGACCGAACAGTGTGGCGGTTAATTCTTTCTGCCTACCCCTCCGGGGAGACGGCGTGATGGTTAGTTAGTTAGTTGGTTATAAATTGTATTAATTGTAAATATGTAAGTAGATATAAGGTCGCTTAAAAGATTGTGCTGAAAAACAATGTATGATAGAATGTATGATAGAAGTTTCATTTGTAACGCACAAAAAACTCATGTTAATATTAGGTATTCCTGGAATATCGTTTTTATGGTGAAGTTTTTTTTAAATAAATTTTTTCATACTAAGCAATTTCCAGTATTATCTATGACTCTTTGCCGTCTATTTACTAAATCTAAAATTCCCTCATAAACAGCTTTTGGTTAACCGCCCTGCCTTTGGGTTTTTTTCGAGAAACGTGCCGAAGTTGCTGTTTTTTTTATTAATGAAATTTAATTATATATTAACCTTTATTTTTTTCATTACGAAACGTCAAATACTAGGCCGCACACTTCGCCTGCCCCTTGTAAAACTATCATATTATATTTATGAAGGCTTGTACTCGAGTGTGGTTGGCACACGCGCGTATCCCTAACAGTTTGTACATTTTAAGTTTAAGATTTTTTTTTTGTACACAACAGGTAGTTTGAACCTAATTACTGTATACAATTATATTTTTATGACATGTGATAGCTGGCTAATCTATCGCCATTTTATTGTCACAAGAATTCTACACAAGACCAATGACAATGTGACAATCACACTGCCATCACTGGGAATCGAACCCAGGACCTTCGGTATACCAGTCAGAGGTCTTACCACTCTGCCACGAAGGTCGTCATTTTAGGTACATTACTTTTTTCTCAAGCGCGTACGTGATACGGGATATCGCAGAATGGTACAATCACAGTGAACGTATCACCTACGTTCAAATACGTAGGGTGGTTAAGATTCGAAGAATTCCGAGAGACTCGATTTCAGTTCCACGACATTGGCGATTTTTTTGTTCCTTGATTTCATTTCTTAAGAGCGAAACAAGTGACAGTCGCTCGGTGCCAAGTGCGAAGAATAAGGTGGATGCAATAAAATATCCCAGGCAAGGTCCTGGATTATTTTCCGGGTTATATCGACAACATGCGGCCGGATGTTAACACATTGAAGAACGACACTCCCTCTATTCACAAGAGCAAGCCTAATTTCTTGTAACATCGCATTAAAATTATCAATGTTTTCACAATAGAGGGCTGTTGTAACAGTTTGGCCTTTTCTTATTAATGACACGGATATATTAATGATTTTTTTCCAGGCACGGCTCAAGGCATTTATTTGGACGCTTGGAACTTTTAAACAAGCTCTGGCTATCAACATTGAAAATATCTGTGACGAGATGTTTATTCAAAACATATCAAGACGATACGTTAAATTTGATAGGAACTGCTTCATTCAAAAGGTAAAGTATTTGTAACCTTAAAAAGTTTAGTTTTGTAATTTTAAACATTCATTATAAAAATAACCCTTTGTGACGGACACTAATAATGTTCAAAATAGCTTTTACGCAATTAATAATAGGTATCAATGACAACAATTGGGTGTTTTAGAAAGTTCGTTTTTTTTTGTATGAAACTCATATTTATTTGAAAGGTGTAAAATAAATAAAAAACACCAATCAAAATATTGTTCATCGTTAGCCACTACTTTTCTCATCTTTCTGGCAATAAATAAACCAACGTCGAAAATCGCCTCGTCTTTTGAGGTAATCAAGGCATCGACCCAATTCCTGACATCTGCATATGAATGGAAGTGCTGCTCTTCTAAGGCATGCGTCATGGATCTGAACAAGTGGTAGTACGATGGTGCCACATCTGGTGAAAAAGGCGGGTGCAGCATAATCTCCCAACTCACATTCTGTATGTAGTTTTTGACCGCGATTGAGATGTGAGGTCAAGCGTTGTTCGGTAGACTTCCCCGAGACCGTTTCATCTGGTTTGAGGAGTTAATTTTTCGGTCTTCCATTGCGATCTTTACCGTCAACGCTAAAATCACAAGCTTTGAAGCGTCTATATCATTCTCTGCTTGATTTATCCGATGGGGCTTGATCGCCATAAACTTCCACAAGCATTTTATGGACGTCAGCTGCACTCTTCTTCCAATTCACAGAACAGCAGAACTTCCAGCAAATGCTTCTTATTTACCACGAAAGTCGACATTTTAAGGAGCGATAAAACAAATGTTTTTGTGAAAATGACAAACATGTATGAACTAAATTTATTTGACCGCCATATTTGAAGAATTGAAGCAGCCAGAACTCTATGTTGTAAAACAGACCGAACTTTCCGAAACACCTAATGTATAATATAGAACAAAAAAAAGTTGTTAAAATAACTCTATTTAATTGAAGACCTGTTTTTTATAACTTTTTATTTTATTTTTACCAACATGTTTTGAAGACGTTTTACATTTGTTACTAAATATGTATTGTATATTGACGATTTTTGCGACTACGAATATATTTTGGATTATAACTTATATTATTTCTCATTCAATCGGCGTGCCTGGATGTTCAATTTTATTATGTGAAGGAATATATGGAGATGTTTGTCAGGATAGGGTAGAGTGTGATGGTTTTTTGGTGTTATTATTATGAAGTGTGACCACAAATATAATTTCGAATTATCTTATTCCAGGGAAATCATTCGCTGACTGTGGGTCTCAATGCGGTCGCCCACGAACTGTTAGGAGATTCGCTATTGTATGGGAAATACAAAATGCATTTCTACTTCTACGCCAATAGAAAATTTCTCCTTTGTTTTAACACTGTTGTGGTGGCTATTCCTTTGGAGAGATTTCACGGAAATATCTTTCGCAAAAGCCCTCATCCGATAAAAAACAGATGAAAACAAAACACATCGAGAAAAAACTAGATTTATCGAAATATAATATTTTATAAAATAATAATACACTTTTAGTATTTGTATCTAAACCACTTTATTTGGTAACACTAACCGGTTTCGCTCCCGCCGGAGCTTCAAACAATGCGAGAGAGTAAACTAAAAATCTGGAGCAAGTGGATGAATTTGTTTATTTAGGAAGTATGATTACAAAGGATGGGAGAGTGGAGAAGGATATTGAAAGAAGTGTTGGGGCAGGCAACAGATTAAATGGTGCACTTAAATTTGTCATCGCAAACAAAAGCTTATCCAAAAAAGGTTAGATGGCAGTGCATAATGGTGTTCTTGTGCCGCCCTTATGTATGGAAAGGAAGTAGGTATGTAACTGGCAAAAGAAGGATGAAAGTAGAATAAATGCAGTATTAATGAGATCTCTTAGACGAATGTGTGGTAAATTAGTATATGATAGAGTGTCAAATGCAAGTATAAGAAGTGAATGCGGTGCGAATGAAAGTGTTAAGAACAAAATAATGAAAGGGTCGTTAATTTGTCTTGGACACATGGAAAGAATGAGTGAAGACAGAATGGTTAAGAAGGTATTCCCTTACGATAAAGGCAGCAAGGAAATAACTGGCATATTCCTATTCATAAGGTTCTATGTATATTTCCTTTGACATTATTTTTTTTCACCCTTTACATCGATTTGGCTCGCGCTATAATGATGTAAAGAGTTTTTTCAGCAAAATAATAATAATAATAATATGTAAACGACGTGAACGAAGCTAGAAATAGAAGAAGAACGAGAAAAACGTGGCACGTTCAAATCAATCAAATATTAAATGCAGGTCACGTGAGGATCCGGAGAAATCAACGTGCATGACAAGATGTATGAATGTAAAGGAAGCGAGATAAGTGTGTCCGGACAGAACAGTGTGTCGTTCCATTATTTCTGCCTATCCCTCCGGGGAGACGGCGTGATGGTTAGTTAGTTAGTTAGTTTTTTTAAAAATAAATAGGTATGCGAAATTTTGTTTCGTTATTTTTAATTTTCAAACTTTTATTTTATAACCACAATAAAAAATTTCATAAAGGGGTTTTATATCAAGAGACCATCAAATAACATAGCTGTTTTGATTTATGCGGAAATCGGTTTATTACCCGCATACCGAAATGTACAAATACAATTATTATTCATGTCAAAGAGAACGTTCTGAGATTTCATAGCTTTAATTCCAGCAATGTCATGCGCAGACCAATTTCCCGCCCGGCGGGCATAAAATCAATATTGCCACCACTAAAAATACGCAAAAACCAACCTCACCGCAATGTATTTACTCACAGAATAACGGAATGTTTCAATATGCAAACGTGACAATTAAAATAAATTAAATCGTTTATAAAACGTTACAATTGCGAACGCTTTGTTATTTAAGGTTAAATCTTTTTTTTATTTGTAATGTAAGGTTGGAATATGTTTATTTTCAACACTGGCAACTCTGGTCGCCTTTCTAGAAGCTGTCATTTTCACAATTGAATAGAGGTGGTTCGTACAAGGCGGAAAGTCGGTCGGTTTTATTCTGTGCGTCAAATCCGATGCAATTCGAATATCGAACACAATGAGTGTTCTATTGTTTTTTTAATCAGTTCGGTGTTCGATTTTTAATCTTTCGCGCGCGATTCGGGCAGCTTTGAGATTGTGAATTGGTATTGTTTAGTGTTTTTATTGGTGATGTTATGTGATGTTTTTGTGTTTTTTCATTGCGGTTTGTATGCCTAGCCTCTACTGACAGGTGCGAGAGATTTCTATAGTAAGAGAATGAGGGGTCTTAGCAGAAAAACATATTTTTCTATGCAAATAAAATTGCATATTTTCTTAAACGTTTAATTTCAACATACTTTATTATTTTATAAATTTGTTTTATTTAAATATAATTAATATACACAAAATAAATAAATAAATAATCTACAGATAATAATACTTTTATACAGAGCTTTTTACCATATTTTTTTATTTTTTAAAAGACTAATACCAAGGATTTAAATCAATGATATTAGAATTTATTTTTACTATCTTTAATGTGGACAGAAAATAGCTCATTATTATGAAGAAGGAATCTGGTCGTGTCCAGGCTTGAACCCAAGTCCCTTGGATCAAGAGCCAAGCGTTCCATCCCCTAGACCACTACCCGATTATCAAATTATAGAGTTATTAAAAAATATAAATATTAATTAAATTAACGTTATTCGATTGCCTAAGGCCAAAAAATATATAATCATCATATTTTATATATTTGTAAGAATTCAGCATTGAAGTAGTTATATAATAATTATGAAATGATGCCTATCATACTCTGAATTGAACGCATGGCATCTGGATCAGAGGTCGAGCGTTCTACACTGCGAAGTGACATATTTATGATTTAATGATATAAATTAGATTTATTTAAATTACGTGTTTTTTTTTCAAACAAACAAACCATCACGCCGTTTCCCCGCAGGGGTAGCAGAGAGAATGGACCGCCACACTACTCTATCCTGGCAAACCTCTCTGGCTTCCTCCACATTCATGCAACACACGTCGATTCCTCCGACTTCTAAAATGACCAACTTTTAAAATTTTATTAATTTGGTCATGCCATGTTTTCTTCGGTCTGCCTCGACTCCGTACTCCAATTACATCATTAACGTATACTTTCTTAACCATTCTTTCTCCATCCATGCGTTCCATATGTCCGAACCATCGCAGCGATCCTTTCATAATTATGTTTAAAATACCTCTCGTATATCGTTCTACTACACATACGTCTTAGGGATTTCATCTCTACCGCATTTATTCTGCTTTCATCCTTCTTCTGCCAGTTCCATGCTTCGCTTCCATACATAAGGGATGGGACCATAACTTCATTGTGAACAGCCGTTTTCCCTTTCGCGTGTTTTTTATTATTATTATATTTTCTGGTTATGCCTGTGGGGAGAGTAATCAAGCTGCTAAACATAATATTAACGACATCACAGAATGGCAAGATCTATGACTGATTAGTCCCAGGTTTGATTCCCGGCGATAGCAGTATGATTCTCACACTGTCTTTGGTTTATTGTAGAATTCACGTGACAATAAAATGGCGATACATTAGCTATCTATCACATGTCACGAGAATCAATATAGAAAACTAAGAAAACAAATTTTATACAGTAATTGGGATCAAATAACCTGTTGTATCAAAAAAAAAAATGCGTTAATATCGTATGTTTTTTCCACTTTTGAAATTATTTTTAAGGACGTGATTCGAAGACTTTAATACGTCCATCATCGGTAGTACAATTAAATATAAATAAAATACAATTAAATGGTTTATTTTCTCGACATGTTCAGAATATTTTATAACTTCATCATCAGGAGAACGATGTCAACGTGTCATTCCAGCAATAATTATTATTTTGTTGAATCGCTCTTTACATCATGACAGCGCGAGCCAAATCGATGTAAAGGGTATAGTAGTTATTTATTTATTTACTTGAAATAGTACACATGTACACAACACATGTTCTAATAAAAACAATTAAACATTCAATTATAATAAATATGGAACGAATGGATGAGAGTAGAATGGTTAAAAAGTTGTACACAAGCAGCGTGAGTGGGAAAAAAAACCGAGGACGACCGAGGAAAACATGACATGACCAAATTAATCAATTACTAAAAGGCGGCCACATTCGATGTAGGACTAATCGACGTGCGTGCATGGTACGATGTATGAATGTAGAGGAAGCCCGAGAGGTATGCCAGGACAGGCCATTGTGGCGATTCATCCTCTCTGCCTACCCGTCCGGGGAAATGGCGTGATGGTTAGTTAGTTAGTTAATAGTTGAGTTACAATATTAGATTACATTTTGTTTACATATTTATTCAATTCCATTCTAATTTTTTTTATGCTCGGCACACTTTTGACATCCTCCGGTATATCTTCATAGATTTTAAAAGCTTTATACATAAGAGAATTCTGAGATTTCTATCATATTGTTTGTCGTGACATGTGATATGTAGCTAATCTATCGCCATTTTATTATTACGTGAATTCTTTACCAGACCAAAGACAGTGTGATAATTAAATTGCCATCGCCGGGAATCGAACCCGGGACCTTCGGTTTGACAATCAAAACATTGACCACTCGGCAACGAAGGTCGACGATTATAATAAATATTATATAAATGTTTGAAAAATATCGAGAAAAATCATCTCAATATAGGAAAACAGGGTGTTTTCATTTGATCATCTAATTATATAAAACTAACTAACTAACCATTACGCTGTATCCCCGGAGGGGTAGGCAAAGAGGATGGACTGCCACACTATTCTATCCTGACATAATTCTTCACTGACACATTCACACCTGACTGATTCACACATTGTGACATGCACGCTCGTCGATTCTTCATACTTCGAACCATGCCAAGTCTTCCTTGGCCTTCCTTGACTTTATGTATACAACAGGTAATTTGAACCCAATTACTGTATACACTTTGCTTATAGTAATTATATTGATTCTTGTGACATGTAATAGGTAGCCAATCTATCGCCATATTGTCACGTGAATTCTACACCAGACCAAAGACAGTGTGACAATCACACTGCCATCGCTGGAAATCGAACCCGGAACTTGGGTATGGAAGTCAGAGCTCTTACCAATCTGCCACGAAGGTCGTCACTTTTACACTTCTTGTATGTATTATTTTAACAATTCTTCGCTCATCCATTCGTTTCTTATGTCCAAACCATCTAAGTGTCCCTTTCTTTATTTTATTTATCACGCATTCATCCGCCTTACATACTTTTCTTACTTTTCTTACCTTAGATATATTATCATATATTGTTTTTCAGCACATTCTTCTTAGTGTACTCATTTCTACGGCAATTATCCTTCTTCATCCTTCCATTCATAAGGGTCGGCACTAGAACTCCATTGTGTACAGACATCTATATTTCTATTTGCTGTAATGACTTTGAGTGCACCATTTAATATACATTTTTACGCAATATTGTGGAAACCATGATAGAACTATGAATTTGTAAATGAGTCATACGTGACCTCATACGAATTTTCATGTATTATATATAACGCAGCGGAATATAAAGCAAGCTTTTACTTAATTAAAACGGGACAATGGAAGCCTCTACCATTTGCTAAAAGCTAATCTAGAACATCCGGTCGCTACCGTCGCCTCGCCATAGCAATTAGATCAATTGCCGAACTTTCTATGGCTTGAGTAATAATTTGTGTGTCCTTACAATCCAATGCGTACGACTCCTTGACAAATCTATATTATATGTAGATTATCACAATGGAAGTGAAACGTGGAACGGGCAAAACAAGGATAAAATAAAATCTGCTCCTAGAAAAAATGGTCAAAGTTAAAAATAGCATAAAAATTGGAGACATATCCAGGCGTTATCTAGCTATACGTTAATGGCGGTAGCCTTTCACATTGTGTTAATAAAGATCTTCTGCTTAGTGTTTAATCCAATCTTAATAGATGGCGCTAGTGTAGATTGAACTAAAAAATGTGAAGTGTGGTGTTACATTGTAGCATAGATACAACATCCAAAATTTTTACAGACATGGTGGTCGTAAGAAAGGCGGAATGGGGAATGTTGTATTACATAAAGCGTGCGCTTAACCTAACCAATGACAGGTCATAAGTCTTGTAAACGCCTCGATCACTATATTCTGTTTCCAATTTGCATCTTCGTCTCTATTAAGATACAGTTAATCCTTAAAAATGATAACCCGCAATGGGTAAAATCCAGTATTCGTCTACAAGTATTTGTATACATTCAAAATGTTGTAAATTAAAATCTCTTGAGGATTGAAGGTTTATTTTATACCTTTCATCTTCATCTTCTTAACATTGTACATATGGAACGAATTGATGACGGTAGATTGGTTAAAAGATATATACTAGTGTTAATGAAAAAAAATCGAAGAAGGCTAAGGAAGATATGGACATGGCATAACCAAATTAAACATTACTGAAAGGCGGCCATGGTCGAAGTAGAAACAATCAACGAACGTGCATGTCACGATGAGTGAATGTAGAATCAATCCTAATTATACCCCTTCCACTCGATATGTTCCCGTTACATCTCCCCTCTCCTCAATCCTAATTATACCCCTGCCACTTTTATATAATACATAACTCGATCTCCATTTAATATATAAGTGACCGCTCTGTTTTTTTTGATTTGTTAAAATTGTACACATTGATAAAGGTTACTTTTAACCGAAACATGTCTGAGTTCAGTGAAAACAAAAAGTGTTGTATTCAAATATCCACATATAGAAGAAATTGAATAATTTGATTTTTTTAGATTTCTTTGGGTCTTCTTATACTCTACAAATGTTTAAAAAATATATATCTATATTCCAAGCGATATCTTATATTGCTATACCTACCTGCATAAATATTGGCATATTTATTCTGCGTCACTTTTATAATTCTGCCATTGAGTTCAGAGAGAATGTTAATATCTTTGTAGAATTATAATTATGTATTATTTTGAAGGCTACGAATATCTTTGTAGAATTATTATTTTGAAGGCTGTATTATTTTGAAGGCTACGGCTACGTTGCTATTCGCACACGTAATATATGGTGGTACCTGGTATCTTAAACGAGTTCAAACGTAACAAATATAGGGTGTTTTTTTTAAGGTTTGGTTTTCAAACTGGCAACATTGTTTTTACAAACTGTTAATTTGACAGTTGACATTTGATTTTTTGATAGTCAATACATTTTGCCATTTGACCATGAATAGACTGACGTCATAACTGATCACGGCAATTAAGTCGCTATACACGGAAAGCACTGCTAGTGTCTGAGTAAATGGAGATCTTACAGCCTGGTTTGATATCAATAAAGGTGTCAAACAGGGCTGCGTAATGTCCCCGTGGTTATTTAATCTGTATATGGACAAATGTATGAAAGAGCTGAAAGGGTTGGGATGTAGGTGCCAAAATGAGCGGAGTGTCAGTAAGCTGTCTCTTGTATGCGGATGACGCTGTCCTACTTACATACAACGAGCATGAACTACAAGGCCTGGTGAATTGTATGTATGAGGTATGCATGCGAAATGATCTGAAGATGAATGTTAATCCATGACAGTCTGCAACAATAGCGTGAATGGTGAAAATTTGGAGCAAGTAGTTGAGTTCGTGTATTTAGGTAGTATGTTTACAAGAGATGGGCGAGTGGAGAGGGATATTGAAAGAAGGGTTGGGGCAGGCAACAAAGTGAATGGTGCACTTAAAGTTGTCATCGCAAACAAAAACCTGTACAACAAAGCTAGAATGGCATTGCACAATGGTGTTCTTCTACCGACCCTTATGTATGGAAGCGAAGCATGGAACTGGCAAAAGAAGGATGAAAGTAGAATAAATGCAGTTGAAATGAGATCTCTTAGAAGAATGTGTGGATACTCTGTGTATGATAGAGTGCCGAATGAAAATATAAGAAGTGAATGCGGTGCGAATGATGGTTTCATGAACAAAATAATGAAAGGATCATTAAGATGGTTTGGACATATGGAAAGAATGAATGAAGAAAGAATGGTAAAAAAATTACACGTTAATGATGTAAATGGAACCAGAAATAGAGGAAGACCGAGGAAAACGTGGCACGATCAAATAAATCAAATATTGAATGTCGGCCATGTGAGGAGTCAGAGAAATCGACGCGCGTGCATGACACGATGTATGAATGTTGAGGAAGTGAGAGAAATATGTCAGGAAAGAAAAGTGTGGCAGTCCATTCTTTCTGCCTACCCTTTCGGGGAGACGGCGTGATGGTTAGTTAGTTAGACTGACGTCAGAACAGAGATTACAAACTGTGCAAATTAATTTTGAAAATCACGGTTCGGTTCGCCAAACTTATCGTGCGTTACGTCCATTTTACGGTCGACATAACCGTCCATCCAAGCAAGTTATTCCGAAGACCATGGATCAAATGGCAAAGTGCAAATGTAGTGAACCGAAGAGCAAGACCTATTTTTTTTACTACAAATGAAGCCGTTTCTTATAAAATTTCTTTGTTATAATATATCCCAGGAGCACACTACAGTAAAGAAGTATGAAAAGGTTTTTTTTTCATCTAAAATTGATTAATACGTTCTTAACTAACTAACTAACTAACCATCACGCCGTCTCCCCGAAAGGGTAGGCAGAAAGAATGGACTGTCACACTTTTACTGATGCGGCACTCCATCCTTCTCTTTTCGCCTCGCGGGAGACGCGGTGTGATGGGTTGCGAACCTCATCGCCATCTCCCGCGCACACTTAGATCGTCCAACACCCATAAAATAAATCTAAAACAAATAATACAAAATACAATGATATAAAATAAAATAACAAAATAAAAATAATTTAACACAAAATGTTCTTTTTAGATGGTGCACATATTGTCTGTTTAATTAATGTTCCACGAATCCACCTTTTTTTTTAATTTAGCACATAATGAATAACACATAATGTTTTTTTTCGATGTTGCACATGTTGACATGGACGATCCGGACTTTTGTGTTTATTTAATTTATGTTACACGTATACACCGTTTTTTAAATTAGCTGTAATTAGGCACTTAACCAGCAAAAACTTTGAAATAATATTGAAGAAATTATTCAAATTGTCATTGGAATAAATGAAAATTTTATTTTTACACCTGTCAAAATTCTTTATAAAAACGATAAAACTAATATAATTTTAACAGCAAAACAGTAATACGTTCTTCGAATAATATATATCTCTCTTTTCTGCATGTAGCGTTTTACGCATGCGTGTGAGATCGGTTTTGATGGTAGCACTGCTAGTGACAGAATGATTGGAGATCTTACAGGTTTGATATCAATAAAGGTGTTAAACAGGGTTGCGTTATGTCCCCGTGTTATTTAATCTATATTTTGTGTTTTTTTTAGAGGTTTGGTTTGTAAACTGGCAACATTGTTTCTACGGACTGTCAATTTGACAGTTAACAGTTGATTTGTAGTCAGTACGTTTTGCCATTTTATCCAGTTGCTCGATAAAGTTGTAAAAATTAGACTTCATGATTGCGCTTCATTCGAGCTCGCCGTGGCGCTCATATGTCCGAAATAATATTTTAACAATAATGGCATAAAATTATCTATTAAATCATGCCAATATTATAGATATAAACATTATTTTAAAGTTATTTTATTTATTTTGAATCTGTATTCCTCTAAAAAAAACACCTTATACACATTGTTGTATAAAGGGTGTTTTATTTAAAGGTAAACGAATTCAAAATGAAAAAAAAAACATTAAAAAATATTAATGACTATTGGCTTTATTTAAAAGATAATTTTATGCCATTATTGTTTAAATATGATTTCGGGTATATGAGCGCCACGGCTAGCTCGAATGAAGCGCAATCGTAGATTCCAATTTTCGACACCTTTATTGAACAATTGGGTAAAATGGCAAAACGTACTGATTACAAATCAACTGTCAACTGTCAAATTGACAGTCTGTATAAACAATGTTGCCAGTTTAAAAATCGAACCTCTTAAAAAACACCCTATATATGGACAAGTGTACTGAAGGGCCGAAAGGGTTGGATGCAGGTGCCAAAATGAGCGTCGTGTCAGTAAGCTGTTTATTGTATTTGTATGACGCTGTCTACTTCTTTATCGATGTGCCATATGCAGAGAGTCGTACCGCTCTGAAGGATACTCCATCTCACCATATTCTTCTTCTTCTTTAACAGCCGTTGTCGCCAACTGCTGGACATAGGCCTCCCCTATACTTCTCCATGTATGACATGTCATACGGGGGGGTGGTTGACATCACAACGCCACGCTTGCCAGACGGGTTGGCAAGGTATCCTTCCACGTTAGCCTATGCATCAATATTATCCACCGAGGTTATTCACACTCGATCTCTAGCATTTCGCGTAGTTTCCAGGGGTAGTAAGGGGAATACTATTGACTCTTCGAGGGGTGCATGGCCATCACCACGGTGATGGCCATGCTACGCTGGAGGATTGATCTGATCCCAAGTACCTATCCACGCCTCCTCGACTTCGGTCTCCCCCACCATATTATCCCTGGATTTATCAATCAGTTTTACAAAGGTCAATAATATGTTATACTCGTAGTCTGTTAGCCCTACGACTGTTGGACGCCATGTCTTGATTAATATTTGTGATAATTTCGTTAGGCCATGCCACAAAACACAATTTACTAATCTGATTTGAATATTGTCGTTCCGTTTATTGTTCAGAGTCGACAGTTGTGAATAGGGTTGGCTTTTCGCAGAGATTAAAATAATTGAATAAAGTAAAACATAGTCGATTACATTTTTGTATTTGAAACATATTGAGGCGAATGAAATTTGTAAATTGTTTATGCATTAACGAGCAAAAAACAGTTAATACAAATGAAATATCTGTTCTAGAAGTTTTATTATATAGGGTGTTATTTTAGAGGTTTGGTTTTTAAACTGGCAACATTGTTTCTACAGACTGTCAATTTGATAGTTGACAGTTGATTTGTAGTCAGCACGTTTTGCCATAAATATACTGACGTCAAAACAGCGCTTGCAAATTGTGCAAATTTATTTTGAAAATCATAGTTCGGTTCGCCAAACTTATCATGCACTACGTCCATTTTACGGTCGACATAATCATCCATCCGAGCAAGTTATTCGGAAGACCGTGGATCGTTTTCGCACCACGTACACTCTAGCGGATAATACGCATCCACGAAGTCGACAATTGTCGAAAATTGGACTTCATGATTGCGCTTCATTCGAGCTAGCCGTGGCGCTCATATGCCCGAAATCATATTTAAACAATAATTTCATAAAATTATTTATTAAATAAAGCCAATATCATATATATTAACATTATTTTAAGGTGTTTTTTTTTCATTTTAAATATGTATTGTATACCTCTAAAAAAACACCTTTTTTACGAATAACGTCTGTTTTCTAGAAGTTTTATTACAGTTTATGGGAATGACATGTTTCGCATTACCAAGTGGCATTTGATTTGAAATTTGATAATGCCTTAGAGAGGCGAAACATTACTTCGAACATACCTTTCAGTAATTGATTAATTTGTTCATGCCATGTCTTCCTTGGCCTTCCTCGACTTATTATTCCATTCACACTTCTTGTATATATAGGAATGTCAATAATCTGTTATACGCATGGAAGCATGGAACTAGCAGAAGAAGGATGAGAGCAGAATAAATGCGGTAGAGATGAGGTCTCTAAGACGTTTGGGTGGTAGAACGATATACGACAGAATCTCAAATTATAATAATCTCAGATATAAGAAAGGAATGTAGAGCGGAAGAAGGTTTTATGAACAAAATTATGAAAGGATCGCTGCGTTGGTTCGAACATATGGAGCGCATGGACGGAGAAATAATGGTTAAGAAAGTATACGTTCATGATGTAAATGGAGTACGGAGTCGAGGCAGACCGATGAAAACATGACATGACCAAATTAATCAAATTTAAAAGATTGGCGATCTACGAACCTCTTCGTTGAGTATCATATCTCTAAGGGTTCTCCTCACGATAGGTTCTAATGTTTTCATTCGAGTTAATTATTTAAAATCGAGTTTTACATCATTGCTTAAGAAACAAAAAAATATATATCAATAATACCATCTCTAGTAAGACTCATTGTACCTTTGCGCGCTACATTTACTCGAGTAAATAAAGGCACCAAGCAACGCATATATGTATTTATATAAAACTAATGGTCCACAATAAGCGAGACTACCTTTAAAGTAGGACATTTGTTGAATGGAGCTCTGGTACTGGAAACTAAACCAGCATGTATATATCCAATTTGCTGAGTATTATTCACGTTTCACCTATAATCAACGCTAATATAGGGTGTCTTTATTAGATGTATACCTTATTTTTTTAATTTTGAATATGTATTGTGTACAATACATGTTCAAAATGAAAAAAAAAACACATTATAATAATCTCGCGCCTAAAAAAATACATTATAATAATCTAAGCGCCTCGGCCACCACCTTCTGTTCCCAGAAAACAATTTACATATTCGTCTCTATTGAGATACAATTAATCCTTATAACATTATAATAATGTTAATGTCTATGATATTGGCTTTATTTAATAGATAATTTTATGCCATTGTTATGTACCTAACCACCCGTTCACACGAATCGTTTCCTATGTCTATATTTTGAATCAAGACTTGTTTGTATAATGTATATTAAGTTAACATTTGGGGATTCACGAGATGCATTAATTGATCTGTTCCCACGTCTTTGTCTGACTCATTGAAGGTTTGTTTATATTATTAATATTTTTGTAAACATAAGGGCTCGAACGCGAGAATATTTTTATTGATCTGTTCCCACAGGTACACGTGTCATCGAACAAAGAAATGCACACAATTTAAGCTGAACCGCATCATCAGATACAATTGCAACTCCTTAATAGTAACACGTCTAGATACAATTGCAACTCCTTAATAGTAACACGTCTAGATACAATTGCGACTCCTTAATAATAACACGTCTAGATACAATTGCAACTCCTTAATAGTTACACGTCTAGATACACATCTTTATACCATTGTAATTTCTCGCTTGTAACATCGTCTTAAATAAAGTTTTCTACTTAAAAATTTACCGTAAAATGGACGTAGTGCACGATAAGTTTGGCGACCCGAACCAAGTTTTCAAAATAAATTTGCACAATTTGCAAGCGCTTTTCTGACGTTAGTCTATTTATAGTAAAATGGCAAAACGTATTTATTACTAATCAACTATTAACTGTCAAATTGGCAGTCTGTAGAAACAATGTGGCCAGTTTAAAAACTAAACCTCTAAAAAAACACCCTATATATGACTTATAAAAGTTATCATCGTAAACCAGTGACCAGTGACAACCTTCATGGCCAAGTGGTAAGTCGTATTGCTGTCACAACGAAAGTCCCGGGTTCGATTCCCGGCGATGGCAATGTGATTTTCACACGGTCTAGTGTAGAATTCACGTGAAAATAAAATGGCGATGGATTAGCTACCTATCACATGTCATAAGAATCAATCTAACTAACTAACTTTCCATCACACCGTAGGAGGGATAGGCAGAAAGAATGGACTGCCACACTTTTCTTTCCTGACATTTCTCTCGATTCCTCAACATTCAAACATCGTGTAATGCACGCGCGTCGATTTTTCTGACTCCTCACGTGGCCGACATTCAATGTTTGATTCATTTGATCGTGCCGCGTTTTCCTCGGTCTTCCTCTATTTCTATTTCTAGTTCCATTTAAGTCGTAAACATATACTTAAAAAACCATCTTAATGATCCTTTCATTATTTTGTACAGTACCACCATCATTCGCATCGCATTCACTTCTTATATTTTCATTCGACACTCTATCATACACAGAGTATCCACAAATTCGTCTAAGAGATCTCATTTCTACTGCATTTATTCTACTTTAATCCTTCTTTTGCCAGTTCCATGCTTCGCTTCCATACATAAGGGTCGGTACAAGAACACCATTGCGCACTGCCATTTTAGCTTTTTTGGATAGGATTTTGTTTGCGATGACAACTTTAAGTGCACCATTCACTTGGTTGCCTGTCCCAACCCTTCTTTTAATATCCCTCTCTACTCGCCAATCTTTTGTTAACATACTACCCGAATACACGAACTCATCTACATTCATACATCGTGTAATGCACGTCATTAGATTTCGCTGACTTGTCATATGGCCAGTACACAATAGAGTTCTAGTGCCAACCCTCATGTATGGAAGTGAAGCTTGGAGCTGGCAAAAGAAGGATGAAAGCAGGATAAACGCCGTAGAAATGAGATCACTAAGAAGAATGTGCGGGAAAACGTTGTATGATAGAATACCGAACGATGAAATAAGAAAGAAATGTAAGACAGATGACTGCATCATGAATAAAATTAAAAAAGGATCCCTGAGATGGTTCGGACATATGGAACGAATGGATGAGAGTAGAATGGTTAAAAAGTTGTACACAAGCAGTGTGAGTGGGAAAAGAAGCCGAGGACGACCGAGGAAAACATGGCATGACCAAATTAACCAATTACTAAAAGGCGGCCACATTCGAAGTCGGAATAATCGACGTGCGTGCATGGTGCGATGTATGAATGTGGAGGAAGCCCGAGAAGTGTGCCAGGACAGGCCAGTGTGGCGATCCATCCTCTCTGCCTACCCCTCCGGGGAAATGGCGTGATGGTTAGTTAGTTAGTTAGTTAGTTAGTCATATGGCCAACATTCAATATTTGATTAATTCGTTTTCCTCCGTCTTCCTCTGTTTCTAGTTCCATTTACATCGAATGAGAAAAGAATCATTTATCATAAGAATCAATATGATTGCTATAACCTTTACCTTTTGGGCACACAGTATGGAGAGATCAGGACAACCTTGGCGACCACAAGGACAACCACCAAGCCGCTCGTCCGATCTAATCATGGCGCTGACTGGTCTCTCATTAGCTGCAGCCTGGAGACTGACGGATGACAGGAGCGCATGGCGTGCCATGGTTAATAGTTTACAGGATGGACACGACCCTCAATCATGGAACATAGAAGATGAAGCTTTTACATTTGATTTGGCTCGCGCTGTGATTTAAAAAGCCATGTAACAAAATAACAATAAAAAACAAATAATATAGTGACATTCGCAAGAAATCAACTGAGATGCGAAGTCTCCGTACGCCAGGAGGAAATTGAACAGGTGGACCTATTCAGATATCTCGGAAGCGAAGTAACCAGCTCTAATGACCTCCCCAGAGAAGTAAGGTCACAGGTGGATAGGGCTGCAGCAGTTGCAGGCTGCCTGAAAGATGTCATATGGAGAAACAAGGACATGAGGACTGACAGCAAGGTACGCATCTATAAGACCTGTGTGCGACCAATCCTCACATATGGCATTGAATCGAGGGCAGACACTGTCAAGACAAAGAGCATGCTCAGGACAACCGAGATGAAAACACTCCGCGCTATAGCTGGCAAGACCCTACGTGATCGAGTTAGGAATTCAGCAATCCGAGAAATCTGCGAGGTCGAAGATGTGGTCAGATGGGGACGTCAAAGACGGCGATACTGGCATCAACACGTAGAGAGGATGAGCTCAAATAGAATACCACACATAGCTCTCCATGGAACGCCAAACGGACAACGCCGACCAAGAAGAGCCCCGAAACGGTGGAGAGAGAGCTGGAGTTCTGCGTCTCAAGAGGACCCGCCTGAAATAACAGACTCCTGTGTCTACCAAAAGGGAAGAAAAAGAAGAAATAATATAGTGATGCTTAAACTACACTATATTTGGTTTCGCCAGGCTTGCTGGCATCGACAGACTGTTGACACTATTGCAAACTGAGTCCTTTATATATTACATACAGATCAGGGATGGTAAACATGATTCTTAACGGTTTTTTCATCCATTAGAGGTCTGAAATCATAACAAAACAATTTTTCGGCATAATTGATTCCAGGAATAATTAATACGAATGAAAACGTCAGTTTTATAGAAGTTTTTTTAAATATTTTATGGTAATGACATGTTTTGCTCTTCTTAAGCATTATCAAAGACATTTGATAATACCTTAGAAGGGCGAAACATGTCATTCCCATAAAATATATTATATTATTGAACAAGCTTGGAATGTAAAACAGAAGAAGGTATCATGAACAAAATAATGAAAAGATCGCTGCGTTGGTTCGGACATACGGAGCGCATAGATGGAGAAAGAATGGTTAAGTAAGTATACGATGTAAATGGATTACGGAGTCGAGGTAGACCGAAAAAACGTGTCATGACCAAATTAATCAAATTTTAAGTCAGAAGTCGGAAGAATTGACGTACGTGTATGACTTGTTGTATGAATGTGGAGGATGCTAGAGAGAGGTGTGTCAGGATTGATAAGTGTGGCGGTCCATTCTCTCTGCCTACCCCTGCGTTAAAAAGGCATAATGGTTTATTTGAACAAGCTTTTATAATTAACATCTTCTTCTTCCTTGTTGTAGATGTATGTGGTCTGTTCTCCGGAGTGTTGCTCCTCCTGTGAGGTAGATTCTTAGCTGTCATTCCATTTTTTAAGAGATCTTTCACGAGGACGTGTAATAATAAAACTTCTAGAAAACTGACGTTTTCATTCGTATTAATTATTTTATATGGAGTTTTACATCATTGTTCAGGAAACAATAAACATCATTCCGGAAATAGTTTTATTTATTTATTTATTGTTGGTACACAAACAAAGCATTCAATATACAGTCGTGATAAGTAATACAACATATATTAAAACAGATTAGATGCCTCAGTTAGATGGGCACACCAAGAACATCACATTGGAAGTTCAAATATCTTGCACCACCCCTCGGTGTAAAGACAAGACATCAATGTAGATAAAGAACAAACATAAGACAAAAAACAAACCACCAAACCAAGTATGATAAAAAAGATATATACAAATCAGATAAAACGATCCAATAGCATTACATGAAGAAAAAACTATTCACAATTCTATTCAAATAGGCATTATAAGACAAGGTATACTAGGACAATAGCATATAACAAAGAAAAAACAAACAAACCAAGTATGATAAAAAGAGATATGCAAATCAGATAAAAAGAAGTAATAAAATTACGTGATTCAATTCAAATAGGCATAATAGTAAGACAAGATATACTTTACCCAATATAAAAACAAATAAAAATATTCCTGGAATCGATTACTGTCTTTATGTTTAACACCAATTGGGATCAAAAACTCTTGGCACATTTGTAATGATCAGCCCTTGTTCGAGTCGATTTTAAATACGTAATTTTAAAATGTGTAGTTATTACACAGCACCGTTACAGATGTGTTTTTTGGTACAGTAAGGAAAAGCTTAATTTCATTTTTTTTCATGAATTTTTTAATGTACCTGAATACATGAAGTATTTAAAGGCTTTACAACGAATCGTTGTCCGTGCAGAGCTGTGAGGAAAAAGGTTCTAATCGCAAATCGTCACGCAATACACTGGCGCCAGTAGTTTTTCTTCGAGGAAATACAATAAAACTAAAAAAAAAATTACATGCACGCTACGGTGTTTTGATACACCTCTGTAATGACAGAAAATGAAATTATTCTATTTAAAAACTGAACATTTCACGTAAAAAAGTTTCGTACAAATTAATTATCTATTTTGACGATTTATTATTATTAACTAACTAACTAACTAACCGTCTCCCCGAAGGGGTAGGCAAAAAGAATGGACTGCCACACTTTTCTTTCCTGACATATTTCTCTCGATTCCTCAACATTCACACATCGTGTCATGCACGCGCGTCGATTTCTCTGACTCCTCACATGGCCGACATTCAATATTTGATTTATTTGATCGTGCCACGTTTTCCTCGGTCTTCCTCTATTTCTGGTTCCATTTACATCATTAACATATAATTTTTTTACCATTCTTTCTTCATTCATTCTTTCCATATGTCCAAACCATCTTAATGATCCTTTCATTATTTTGTTCATGACACCATCATTCGCACCGCATTCACTTCTTATATTTTCATTCGACACTCTATCATACACAGAGTATCCACACATTCGTCTAAGAGATCTCATTTCTACTGCATTTATTCTACTTTCATCCTTTTTTTTCCAGTTCCATGCTTCACTTCCATACATAAGATACATAGAAAATCAAATTATTCTATTTAAAAACTGAAAATTTCCCGTAATTATTTCGTACATATTAATTATCTATTTTTCCGATTTATTATTATTATTATTATTATTCTTATTTTGTTATTATCTTAAATATGTAATATCAGAACACTTTACCAGAGTCATTACTGCAAATAGAAATATATCCACAGAAGCAAAGATGGCAGTACACAATGGAGTTCTAGTGCCAACCCTCATGTATGGAAGTGAAGCTTAGAGCTGGCAAAAGAAGGATGAAAGCAGTATAAACCCCGTAGAAATGAGATCACTAAGAAGAATGTGTGGGAAAACGTTGTATGATAGAATACCGAACGATGAAATAAGAAAGAAATGTAAGGCAGATGATTGCATCATGGATAAAATTAAAAAAGGATGACTGAGATGATTTGGACATATGGAACGAAGCCGAGGACGACCGAGGAAAACATGGCATGACCAAATTAATCAATTACTAAAAGGCGGCCACATTCGAAGTCGGAATAATCGACGTGCGTGTATGCTACGATGTATGAATGTAGAGGATTCCCGAGAGGTATGCCAGGACAGAGAATTTTGGCGATCCATCCTCTCTGCCTACCCCTCCGGGGAAATGGCGTGATGGTTAGTTAGTTAGTTAGTTAGAACACTTTTATACTACTTCTAGTATAAACATTGTCGTTATTTATTATTATCAATATTTGATTCATGATTTGTTTGGTTACAACCGCTAACCACATTTCCTGGCAAACAGTTTTGATATTAATCATGTATTTACCTCATTATTGAGTGAATTAACACGTTAACTACGGTCAATATATTCACGTTGTGCTGAAAAAATACCAATTTTCAAAACGATAAAACGATATTTAAAACAATATATATTTGGAAATTTATTTTTATAAATACTAGTGCATATTGTTCTCTTTGCGAGTAGCATTCACGGGCGACTCAAGTTTATACTCGCTTTGAGATAAGCGAGTATAAACATGAGTCGTCGAGGGGACCAAAGACACTTGCAAATTATACGAGAATATTCGTACACGTATTTAGAATTTGTGTATTTAGGTAGCATGTTCACAGCGGATGGCCGAACGGACAGTGATGTTGAAAGAAGGGTTGGTGCGGGTAACAAAGAGAATGGAGCTTTAAAGAAAATAACCGTTCACAATGGATCTCTAGTCCCAACCCCTACGTATGGAAGCGAAGCATGGAACTGGCGAAAGAAAGATGAGAGCAGAATAAATGCGGCAGAGATGAGGTCCTTAAGACGTACGAGTATGTGTGATAGAACGATGTACGACAGAATTTCAAATGCCGATATTAGAAAGGAATGTATTATGAACAAAATTATGATAGGATCGCTGCGTTGGTTCGGACATATTTAGCGCATGGGTGAAGAAAGAATGGTTAAAAAAGTATACCTTAACGATGTAAATGGAATTAGGAGTCGAGGTAGACCGAGGGAAACATGGCATGACCAAATTAATCAAATATTAAAGGTTGGTAATGTCAGAACCCGGAAGAATCGACGTGCGTGTATGACTCGATGTATGAATGTGAAGGAATCTAGAGAAGTATGTCAGCATAGAGTAGTGTGGCGGTCCATTTTCTCTGCCTACCCCTGCGGCGAATCGGCGTGATGGTTTGTTGTTGTTGTTGTTTCTTGAACAATGATATAAAACTCCATATTAAATAACCAATACGAATGAAAACGTCAGTTTTCTAGAAATTGTATTATATTTTATGGGAATGACATATTTCGCTCTTCTAAGGCATTATCAAATGTGACGAAATTTCAATTCGTTGCTATTCATATACACTAGTAATGGATGAAAAATATGGTAATTAACGAAAATGTATGTAACTTTATACATTTTTAACAAAGAATACTTTGGGTAGGTCCAGAAATATTGGAAAGTGTTTCTTGGAACTCGTTGAGAAATCTTACGACAATGATTACATAGTTAGAGGATACTAAATGATATTTTATAAATCAAAAATAAGTGATTTGAGGTAGGACGATATAAAGTGTTTCTAAGAATAACATCTTACAAAACATGTCATTCCCACAAAGAAGATGAAATGACATCCCACAAAGAAAGGCGAAATATGCCATTCCCATAAAATATAATAAAACTTCTAAAAAACTGACGTTTTCATTCGTATTAATTATTCGTATACGAAATTAAATTATTTCATTTTTGTAATTATTTAATATCAGAAAATTTGATATAAAAAAAATTAAGCTTTTTCAATTTGTATCTTGTATTTGTATATGAAATTTTAAAAATCTGCTGTCATGACCGCATCGACTCACATTTCTTAACACACAGACATAAAATATTGTATCAAGACTTTAAGGGTATACTTTCAATTTCGCAATGACACTTTTAACCCATTTGACTCATTGTTATCAGCAGAACGCGCCTGGCGCGTTTATCGCACCCGGGAAACTGTAAGGGTACGGCCACACCGGAGTGCCAGAGTAGGAGTCTGATGAACACCTGACGAACTAACGTATAGCGTACTATGGGACCAGCCACACTATACGCTTTTCGCCACAGTGCTTGATCACAACCCACCTATGTCTTGACTCTTATTCTGGCATTCCGGATTGGCCGTACCCTTAGATCCTAGGTTCTCAAAGTGGGCGATAACGCCCCCTTGTGGGCGTTTGAGACTTTCAGGGGGGCAGTAGAAGACCCAGAAAAAATAGAGAGCGTGGGCAGATAAAAAATGTTTGTCTAAAAAGACAAAAAAAAACACGCTAATCATTTCTTCATTTTCTTCGTTCGGTATTCTACCATATGACGTTTTCAGATACTTAAAAGATTTAATAATATTTTAAAATTCAACTATGTGTTTCTATATATTTGGAATAACTTTTATGGGAGGGGGGCGTTGAACATTTATTTTTCTTGTAAAGGGATGGTGGCCCAGAAAAGATTAGAAACCTATGCCTTAGATAAACGCGTCTGGCGCGTACGCCGCACCCAACGAGTTAACTTGTCAATATTGAATACTTCGTTTCCATATTTAAAAAGTGATTTGAATTTCATCATTTATTGAAGCCTGAAAAGCTCTGTCTGGAATTTAAAAAAACAACCCTGCGTGTTGAACCTAATTACATCAGCCTAAGGTCACAGAACTTTAAGCTTTCGTCAATTCAGCACTCAAATTATCCAGGCATATTAGCTATCTCGCAAATCGAGATTTGCTACAAGCAACTGTATACGGCAAACTTAACACTTGCTAAGTGAAGCTAGACGAAATTATATCCTTCCGATAAATTAATAGTAAAAGGCGATTGTTGAATGTAGAAATTATGATAATGATAACTTGCAAAACTCTATTATCGTGAGAGATTTATCTTTAAGGGATCTCGCTGTTTTGGAAGCACTTTTTCTTCTATTTATTCCTCTCCTATCGAAGGTTGCACAACGTCATGGCTATGTCTACCCTTGAAACATCATCCCCAAACAGATATATTGGGTGTTTTATTAGAGGTTTGGTTTTTAAACTGAAAAAATTGTTTCTACAGACTGACAATTTGACAGTTGACAAATGATTTGTAGTCGGTATATTTTGCCATTTTACCCCATTGCTCGATAAAGTCGAAAATTGGACTTCACGATTGCGCTTCATTCGAGCTAGCCGTGGCGCTCATATGCCCGAAATCATATTTAAACAATAATTGTCATATTTAAACAGTAAGTGAAGTCCAATTTTCAACAACTTTATCGAGCAATTGCGTAAAATGGCAAAACACACTGATTACAAATCAACTATTGACTAATAAATTAACAGTCAGTAGAAACAGTGTTGTTAGTTTAAAAACCCAACCTTTAAAAAAAACACCCGTTTGACAACAAAGGTAAGGCTTAAATAGATGAAAGATAAAACAAATTTTAAAGTTTATTAAATCATTTCGTAAAGTTGACATATTAAAATATACAATTTTATACTTAAAATATTAAAAAAATATAAGCCGTTGAAACTACGTGATTAGTATTTTATGACTAAGCTAAAGCCAGGGAAATTCCGTGCCGTCTGTATGTACAATATATCCACCCCTCCCTTTTTCCACACCCCTAACTTCCTACTCTCTACCTGTTGTGCAAACTACCCTCTGCCGACGCGGAACTTATTACCAACACACTGAACTTTAAATACAGCCAGCATTGATCGTATAAAACAGCCTATTCTTTTTTATTATGTGTGTGAATTATGATGTACAAACACCCATTATTAAGAGATTACGCGTTGGTAATGATTTTATAATTTAGATTTTCCAGTCGTTCTACGCTAGTGACAAATGTTGTTCAATAATTTTCACTGGTCGTTCTAAAATATCACATTCATACACTTAATACAAACAAGTGTTTTTTTTTTTTAATTCTTGTTTGAATAAATATTGTATGCGCGTAGACACGCTGCGCGTCAGGAGGCTTGGCGCTCCTACCTACGTGAAAACCAGTCTTTGAGCTACTGCACACTTCTCTTCGCTTCTACTCCTGCACCGATTGCCGCAATATAAAAAAACTTTGTTTTATTACACAATCATCATCACGCCGTATTCTCCGTTTTACCATCCACACCACATCGGAGACGAGCAGCAGTCAGCGGCCAAAATAAATATTAATAGTAAGGGGGGAGCAATCTGTCCCGTACAAATATAATTATACTTTGTATAACAAAACTTTTTATATTCACCGAACTCAGACATGCTTCGGTTGCAAGTAACCTTTATCAATGTAAACAATTTTAACAATCAAATAAAACAGAGTCACTTATATACTAAATGGAGATCGAGTTATGTATAAAAGTGGAAAGGGTATAATTAGGATTGACGAGAGGGGAGATGTAACGGGAAAATATCGAGTGGAAGGGGTATAATTAGGATTGAGGAGAGTGAGATGATACGGGAATATATCGAGCATGGAAATTTAATTTTAATTTAATTGGCTATTTATTATATTTTCATTATTTCTGATGGCTTGTTTAATTTCAAATGTTTCTTAATTGTTTATATTATTTTAATACCGTTTTTACCGCATGTTTTAATACCGTTTTCTCTATTAAATGTATGATTATTTTCTGACTTTTCGTGCACATATCGAGAGGATTTGTGACATTGCACTCAGGATGTTGGGCTTCATCGTCCAGACCGGAAGAGTTTTCATAGATCCCGATGTGCTCAGAGTCCTATACAACGCGTTGGTGTGGGGCAGACTCGAAAGTGGTTCTGTGATATGGAGTCCTAGCGAAGCGAGATATTCCGTTATGCTGGAGAGGGTTCAGAAAAAAGTTCTGAGGTATCTCCACACGAGGGAGTATGGTAGTTATCCGTGGCTTTATCCCACAGCATTTCTTTTTGGAAAGCTTGGAACCAATTCTCTACAGCTTCGAAGAGATGGTCATCTAATAACCCATTTCCTTAGATTTGATTTGATAACATTGTTATATGTTCACAAATTTTAGTGTCCCGACAGCTGTTTCTCCAACCGATGTTGGCATCATCAGGTGTTACAAACTACTGGTTGTAACACCTTATGTTTGTGGCATCGGTTGGAGAAACAGCTGTCGCGACACTCAAAAATTGAATTATAAACCTGTGATATCATAACAGTCGTGTAAACAGTCAAATAATATCTCAACCAATAAAATCAATACCTTTTTTATGTGACGACTATTTATTTATTCAATAAGGCTTTCATTGTGGATTTTTTTCTTGTACATTTGGATTTTTTAATTCATACAAAATAGACGGTATATTATATGAAAAACTAAGGAACGAAACAATGATATGAATCCATTTATTTCTTTAAATTGTAACCTACAGAGGAGCCATTGTCAATTTCGACAAAAGCGTGGCCTATTAGACGGTGAATAATTCGTTGAAAATTATCGTAAATCTGGTTGTTTTCTTTTCAAACTTGAATAAATCATGATTGGCATTTTCTATTGGGTTTCCAAAGCACACAGTTTTCACCGTTACGTCATACATAATGAACGTCCGGCACAAAAAGCGTAAAAGCTTTACGACAAATCAAGATTTCATTTATGTGTAAACAATTTTATTTGCTGCGTTGTGTCTCTATTGCTGGTTTTTCTTTAGGGGCCTATTTTGTATTCTGATTAATCTGACTCGATTCAGAGTTTTTCAGTGCGGATACAATTTGCATGCAAGTCGCGCGTTTTATGGCTCACATTACCATTGTGTTCTTATTTCAAATACATTTGTTCCAAAGTCAAAAATTGAATTCTCATAACGTACCTGTCATTTTTTTGTTGGTTTTTTTTTTGCCCATGATGATGACGTACGGACTAGAGACGACAACTCTTACAGCAAAAAGTGTCCACAGGCTCAAGTGTACACAGAGGTCCATGGAAAGACTAATACTTGGTGTGAGCTTGCGTGACCGCATAAGGAATGAAGAAATCAGACGCCGCACCAGGGTTGCTGACGTCATTTCATTTCATTAATTCATTTATTTTGATAAAAATCACAAACATTACAGACATACAATTCCAGATCGTTTTTAATTACATTACAAAAAGAGAAGCATTAAAAAAATTAAACTTAAGAATAAGAAAAAATCATAACATTGATATTGCATCCCTGAGGCAACTCACACTATCAAGCAATATGTCCACCTCCGAGGCGATCCGATTAAGCAATAAGATTGCCCTACCCACAGGCATAACCATTGGTCATGGACCGAGTGGCAAAATTGAAATGGCAATGGGCTGAACACTTGGCTAGACAGGGTGGCAACAGATGGGCACCTAGGATACTATGTTGGAGACCATGGGCAAATAGGCGAAGTGTCGGAAGGCCACCGATGAGATGGATCGATGATATTCTCAAAAGGGTTGGAAATTTTTGGATACAAAGGGGGCAGGATAGAGACGAGTGGAGGAAATTGAAAGAGGCCAATATCCAGCAGTGGAGGGAAGAAGGCTAGCAAAGAAGAAAAAGAAGACCTGTCATTTTATGATGATTCAAAAGATGTTATTTTTGGGTGACAAAGACGCGAATACAAAAAAGCCTACGTGCTGCAGCCTCCTTGGAGGCATTCTTAAAGTCAAAATGTTTATCCAGAAACACCAAGCTGCGCATTTATAACACCATCATCAATCCAGTGGTTCTGAGTCAATGAACAACAAAGAATCTACTAATTTGATAATGGGATCCAGATCTTGTGTTGCAGCGGGAACTCGGAGGTACAAGGTGCGCCAAAACAGACAGTGCAGTTTTGAAAGGCCGGTACATCCCGTGTGGTGGGTATAGGATCCTGGGAGTGGTATCATTGTATCAGGAGGGTCTTGCCGTTTTCAGTCGTTGCCATGGTTTGGTCCGGACAACACCGGGTCTTTGCCGTCCGCACGTTTCTGTCATCGCCACCTAGTGGACCTTTCGGCTGCACTTCAACCTTGGGCGTCGTGATACCGTCCCTCACCGTGATGTAATCGTGTCTTGAGTGCGTACATTAGAAGAAACTGGTTCCACACCAAGACCTAAGGGTTAAGTAAGACCCAAAACCGTAAGAACACCCGAAAATTTAACGAGAGTGAGAGAAGCTATTGAACTGTCACCTCGGCGCTCTGCCCGGAAGCATGAAATTGCATTGGGCATTGCTGACCGCTCACTAAGGAGAATTTTGCATCAAGACTCATTCCACCCCTAAAAGATTATGATTGTCCAAAGGATTGACTATGAAAACCGCATGAATCGATCGCAAGAAATGTTGGACCGAATGCATGCGAAATAAACTTTTTTCAGTAGCTTTTTTCAAGGCAACTTCCCTTTTATAATTTTGTTCATGATACCTTCTACGGTCTACATTCCTTTCTTATATCTGCATTTGATATTATGTCGTTTATTTTTCTACCACACATACGTCTTAGGGACCTCATCTCTACCGCATTTATTCATGCGTCATGCTAGAAGTCGGAAGAATCGACATGCGTGTATGACTCGTTGTATGAATGTGGAGGAAGCTAGAGAGGTGTGTCAGGATAGAGTAGTGTGAGGGTTAATTCTCTCTGCCTACCCCTGTGGGGAAACGGCGTGATGGTTTGTAGTTAGTTTTTTCGTTATTTTGAATAGCTGATGGTTTTGTAAAACTCCATTATTAATTTATAATAGTAAACACGATTGTTTAGTGGTTTTACTTGGATTCAATTTATATAAATTGTGACAAAGTTGTTTCGCCTTGTGAGGGCATTCTCAAACTGACTCGTTTTGAGAATGCCCTCGCAAGGCGAAACAAATTTGTCATAATTTACATAATGTATATAAATTAAATCTAAGTAAAACCACTAAACAATCGTGTTTACTATTATAAATTTTGAATGGCTTTTATTTGTAAAATTGCAAAGTCCTAATTGCAGCTTGTTTAAAAAAAACGGTGGATGCGAGTAACATAAATCTAATAATCACAAAAGTCCGGATCGTCCATGTCAACAAGAGCACTATCTAAAATGAACATTATGTGTTAAAATATTTTTATTTTGTTATTTTATTTTATTTTATATCATTGTATATTATATGATTTGTTTTAGATTTATTTTGTGGGTGTTGGACAATCGAAGTGTGCGTGGGAGATGCCTATTGGTGGCGATGAGGTTCGCAACCCATCATACCGCGTCTCCCGCGGGGCGAAAAGAGAAGGATGGAATGCCGCATCGGTTAAAATGTGACAGTCCATTCTTTCTGTTCCCTTTCGGGGAGACGGCGTGATGGTTTGTTAGGTAGTTAGTTAGCAAAGTTCTTTAATTATATATTTGTAGCTCTATATAATAGTATAAATTTATTTTAAAGACTGAGCTGTTATTATTCGAAAAATTGGGGTTAACTCGAAATCGTCAAAGTGTGGGACGGGAGAATAAAGCGTCGTTCGCACTTAAGAGCGTACTTATGAAAGATATTGGAGAGAAATAGTCCAACTTTTACCGACATATTATCCCAAATGAAAAATTACTTTCAGTTCCGCTCGTTTCTACCTCCCTGGACCCAACGACCCCGCAGGCTGTCTGTAAGATCGTTCGGGTAGGATTTTAATAGGAAAAATCCAATAAGCATCCATAGTATTGCAGTATTCTGAAACATCTGCTTATTATCGATTGTATTAGCTAAGAGTTTATTTCATTTCATTTAATTTATTTATTCAAATATATCCTAAGCATTGCAGAATTATTTTCTAATTAATTAATTAAATTATTTCTAAGATAATTAATTAAATAAATAATTTAATTAATAAAGAATCTTCTTCTTCTTCCCTTTTTGTAGACTCAGGAGTCTGTTATTTCAGGCGGGTCCTCTTGAGATGCTGAACTCCAGCTTTCTCTCCACCGTTTCGGGGGTCTTCCTGGTCGGCGTTGTCCGTTTGGCGTTCCATGGAGAGCTATGTGTGGTATTCTATTTGAGCTCATCCTTTCTACGTGTTCATGCCAGTATCGCCGTCTTTGACGTCCCCATCTGACCACATCTTCGACCTCGCAGATTTCTCGGATTGCTGTATTCCTAACTCGATCATGTAGGGTCTTGCCAGCTATAGCGCGGAGCGTTTTCATCTCGGTTGTCCTGAGCATGCTCTTTGTCTTGACAGTGTCTGCCCTCGATTCAATGCCATATGTGAGGATTGGTCGCACACAGGTCTTGTAGATGCGTACCTTGCTGTCAGTCCTCATGTCCCTGTTTCTCCATATGACATCTTTCAGGCAGCCTGCAACCGCTGCAGCCCTATCCACCTGTGACCTTACTTCTCTGGGGAGGTCATTAGAGCTGGTTACTTCGCTTCCGAGATATCTGAATAGGTCCACCTGTTCAATCTCCTCCTGGCGTACGGAGACTTCGCATCTCAGTTGATTTCTTGCGAATGTCATACACTTCGTTTTTGGGGTGGATATGATCATGTTATATTTTGAACAGGATTCATCAAACTTTGAGAGCATTGCTTGCAAGTCGCTAAGAATAATTATAATAATTATAAGTAACCTAAAATAAACCCCTGTTCTAGGTAGACTATTGTTACGTGGGACGCCGTAGGACGTTAAAGTATACGTTGTATATATATTATACAATACATGGGTATGAGTAATGTATAGCTGTGTGAGTGGCAAGGTACTCCGACCCACACACCCGCATCCGTTTTTATTAGTTTGGAGATATATGACCGCAAGGACAATAAATTATTGATAGAGTGCTTACGCGTTTTGTTGCTTAATACTTTACCAAACCATACACACAAAAAGGAAGTGTTTTTTTAGCAATGATTATTCTTTGTTAACAACACTATATTTAAAATTTAATGAAATTAATTTATTGAACGCTAAGGCATTAATACTGTGGAATTCCATAGTAATATACATTGGAAATTGAAAAACTTTGTTTAATCCGCTATTTAATAAAAAATATTTTTAAAAACATGACACGACAATCGGGTGGTGGTCTAGGGGAGAGAACGCTTGGCTTCTGATCAAGGGGACTTGGGTTCGAGCCTAGACACGACCAGATTCCTTCTTCATAATAATGATCTATTTTCTGCTCATGTTGAAGATTGTAAAATAAATTCTAATATCATTGATTTAAATCTTTGGTGTGTCAGAAACATACATCTCTTAAGAGTAGCAGAAATGAGAACATTGCGACCAATTGTGGTGAGAACCCTTAGAGATAGGACACTAATAAAAAAGCTCGCAAATCCTGCAAATTTGAAGACATAGTGAGATGGAGTAGGCAGAGGAGACGATTCTGGAGGGACCTCATCGAGAGAATGGATCCAGCAAGAATTCCTAATATCGTGATGCACGAGACACCAGAGGGCTGTCAACCACCGAAGAAATGGAGAGAAGCCTGGTCGTCTTCATCACAGGAATAAAGTTGATATCCTGCATAAACAGATCGCAAGATCTACAATCAGAAAAAGAAGAAGAATTAATTGTCATAAGCCCATTTATTCAACTTAATTTTAAAATCCACTCTCTTAGTTAAAAGAAAAATGTAATTTTCTACATTCTTGTGATATAACTTTAGGCTTTCTATCCATAAAGCATTACTAATATGAAAAAAAAACTTTCAATTCCATGGAAATTTCTTTTGATGAAATTCTTTAATGTTTTTTTTTTGTCAGAAGCAGTATTTAAACGAAAATAAAAGACTATCAGAATATTTTCAATTTATTTGGAATTCGTAAAATTCACAAAGACACGGCGAATTCTTGTCCAAATTAAATTAAATTACTTACGTTCAAGATAAATTCCGCCGAGTTACATTTATGGCGTTTTAATTAAAACTAGCAACAAAACAACTCCCGCAGCCTGCTTTGTCCACGTAAGACCCGGTTGTTAAAGGGTTAAATAAGGACAAAGTTAATTTAATTTAATTTAATGGTCTACACTTATCGCGGTTTCAGCTTCATTTATTTAACATCTTGTATTAGCGACCTTTACACGAATGAACGCAATAGAACGCACTAGATTTGAATTTAAAAATCGAGTTTTTAAATTCTTTTTTTGTTGAATAGCTCTTTACATCATCAGCAGCAACATGTTTTATGTGATTTTAGGTAACACCGTGTGATTTCTCCTTCTCGACCGACGTTTCGGAGATCATTGCAGTCTCCATCTTCAGGGTAATGTCGTGGTGGTAATGTACATGTGCAAGTGTGCATGTATAAGAATTTGTACTTTAGGGTAATGTGGTGGTTACCACCACCGCATTACCCTGAAGATGGAGACTGCAATGATCTCCGAAACGTCTGTCGAGAAGGAGAAATCACACGGTGTTACCCAAAATCACACAAAATATCATCAGGTAGGTTTTCCACCACATACCTGAGGCTGTAATAGGGCCCAGCGGCGCCCTTTCGTCATGCAATTCCCCTCCATCCGGGACTTAAATTTAGTAGATCGATCGCAAAGGGATGCCAGGCCTCATTTAATATAATATTTTTTCCCTTCCAAATCCCGCACTTGCACATGTAAAAAATATTTTTAGTATTTTTTTATTTCCAGTATTTTTTTATATATTCGTAATGCTAACATTGAGTAAACTTATATCCTAGGTAGTAGAGTAGTCACATAAACAATTATACGTTTTTTACACGACGAAAACAGGACAGTCAGGAAAGGGGAAGGGAGTAAAATGCAAGGGGCTTGATAGAAGCGAGGTAAAGAGGGTCATAGGGTGAGGAAAAAGGGGAGGGAAGAAAGAGGGAGATTTGCCCATTTGCTCTGCGATAGCTATGGGAACGTATAGATTTAGTTCTCTCGGTATTCCTGGATTGTAAATACTCCCGGATAACAGTTTAAAAACACATTTTCCTAGAAAGATCATAAACAGTGTAAGAATCATACTGCCATCGCCGGGAAACGAACCCGGAACCATCGGTATGGTAGTCATGGTTCTTGCAAATCTACCACAAAGGTCGTTATCTTTTTCTTTTTCCTTCCTCTTGGTATAAGTCGTATGACCTGTTTGTGACGGAGAGCTTTACCAGGATGATGACGTCCAGCCATCCTTCCATCTCTTCAGAAGCCTTTCAGGTAGTTTCTTACTGCTAGAGTGATCATTTGGAATTATTTTCACTTGTCTCGTATCTTCCGCGCGCCAAACTATTCATATGATTTTTTTTTTATGTATACAACAGGTCGCTTGAACCCAATTACAGTATACAATTTGTTTTTAAGCTGATATATTGATTCTCGTGAAATGTGACAGGTAGCCAATCTATCGCCATTTTATTGTCACGAGAATTCTACGCCAGACCAAAGACAGTGTGACAATCACACTGCCATCGCCGAGAATCGAACCCAGAACTTTCGGAATGGGAATCAGAGCTCTTACCACTCTGCCACGAAGGTCGTCAATTAATATACGTACACATAGATTCTACTTCAAGTGTTCACAGATTAGCTCATGTTTGAAGCCCGAAGCTATGTAAATTAATTTGCTTTTACACTATACTCATGCAAATTAAATCATTATTAGTGGAATTAAACAAATTTTGCATTCCAAACTAATAATATTATATTAATTATTCATAACATTCATGTACAAATATTAATAGTGTTAACGTAATACAATTTTCATACATCAATCGACTTACTTCCTTACTTTCTTCGTCTTCTTCTTCCTCAGCCTATTCTCGTCCACTCCTGGACAAAGGCCTCCTTCATTCGCTTCCATGTCACTCTGTCTTGTGCAGACTGCATCCAGGTTATTCCGACGTGTCTGTTCAGATCATCCTTCCATCGTAGTTGCGGTCGCCTTGCACTTCTCTTTGCCGTCCACAGTCTCCAAGTCAGCAGTCTCCTTGTCCATTTTTCATCTGAACTTCTGGCTACGTGACCTGCCCATTGCCATTTTAGAGTCGCCACCCGGTGGATGACGTCAGTGACCTTTGTTTTTTTCTCTCACCGTATCGTTTCTGACTCTGTCTCTTAGGCTTATTCCTAACATGGCTATTTCCATGGCTCTTTGGGTCACTCGTCGTTTCTCGGCACTTTGTTTGGACAGTGTAATAGTTTCAAGACCATAAGTACCAAATGGCAGAAAGCAGGCTTCTAGACTTTTCGTTTCAGGTTGATCGGCATTTCCGGTTTTTAAGGAGGTAACCCATGTTTCCGAAACCATTCCAGCTTAGTCCAATTCTTCTTCTTAGCTCTGCGGTTTGGTTATCTCAGCCCAATCGAATATTGTGTCCCAGGTATGTATATTATTGGACATTCTCAATTCTGTTGCCGTCCACGTTGATTTCAAGCCTTTCCGTGCCCATCACCTTGGCCTTTGCCAGGTTCATATTCAAACCTACAGATTTGGATACATCGTTTAGTTCTTTCAACATTTCAGCTAGTTCATCCGGAGTGTTGCTCACGAGTACGATGTCGTCGGCAAAGCATAGATGCTTTAAATACTAAAAGTTTATGAGTATTTTATTTAATAATGTCACATCACAAACTTATGTTAATGGAATTAGAAATTAATAAAGGCCGAGTAAAACGTGGCACGATCAAATTAATCAAATATTGAAAGTCGGCCACAAAAATGTATGAATGATGATGAAGCCAGGGAAAATGTAGCAGTCCATTCTCTCTGCGTACGCCTTCGGAGAGACTGCATGATGGTTAGTTTTGCTGAACTGTATAAATCTGTGCTCGGTTTGATTGATATATGGAGATTAATTGTTCACTCCATCATTCAAAAGACCCCAAACTTTACACACAAACCCGAAATTCATTGACTTTAATATGACAAACGATATCCTTTATAAAGCTATATCAACAATGTCAACTCCTCGTCATTCATAATACATCGCCTGTCATATGAAATTATGGATTTGCAATACTTATTTATGCTTAGGGTTTTTTTAGATTTTTTACAACAGGTCGTTCCAACCCAATTATTGTATACAATTTGTTTTTACCTTTAGCTATATATTTAAACGTATAATTTATATAATGAAAAAGAAGAAATCATGACAGTCAGCAACATTAATAATAATAATAATAATAAATAGAATAATAAATAGTGCTCCATTTTTATGAATTACTCATCTCAAGTGTTCTCGTTAGCGTGAATGGTGAAAGATACTTAAAATATTATAATTAAAAAACTTTGTTTAATCCACTATTTAATAAAAAAAACATTAAAGAACACGACTTGTTTTGGAGGATACCTCCATCTTGGTGTAAAAATATAATAAAAACTAAATTAAGAAAGACTAATAAAAAACGCATTAAATATCGATACAATAATTCAAATTTATTAAAATGTAACCTGTGCTATTTGTTATAAGTAGGTACTAAAAATTATTTTTTAACAGTAAGAAATAATAAATAATAATAATACATGATAATAAAATAAAAATATAGTTTTAAAAAAATTTAAATGTACATAATTTTTATTTATTTATTAAATAGTGGATTAAACAAAGCTTTTCAATTTCCTTAGTATATAACTATGGAATTCCACAGTGTTAATGCCTTAGCGTTCAATAAGTTAAATGGTGAAAATTTAGAGCAAGTAGATAACTTGGCTAGTACTAGGGAATATGAAATTTTTCGAAGGCTTCGAAGGAGAACGATATAAAATAAGTTTATATCATACTCCCGGTGATGTATGTAGGTGTAAGCCTTTGAAATATGCCGAGGAAAATAAACTCAAAAGTGGAAAAAACAGTGCGATAATTCTTAAAGAACAACTAATTTTTACATTTGATTAATAATAATTAATAAGGTTAAGTAGCAGATTATGTATTGTTTCTTAAGCAATGATCTAAAACTCCATATTAAATAATAGTTAAACGCATTTGATAATGTCTTAGAAGGGCGAAAAATGCCATTCCATCTAAACATAGGTTTCAATCTTTTCTGAGCCACCGCCCCCTTTACAAGAAAAATAAACGTTCAACGCCCCCCTCCCATAATAGTTATTCGAAATATGGGAAAATGGTGATTACAATACATACAATAACAAAATAAACAAATATTTAAGTTTAATTTGTCTTTTTAGATTATATTTTTTTATCTGCCCACGCTCGCTATTTTTTCTCGATCTTCTACTGCCCCCTGAAAGTCTCAAACGTCCACAAGGGGGCACTTTGAGAAACCTAGGATATAAAATATAATAAAACTCCTAGAAGACAGACGTTTTCATTCATATTAATTATTAGCATGCATTGATTTCATAGGTTAAAATTATAGAGAGTGTTCTCGCATTATGGGTAATATAACCACATAAATAAACCAGTGCAAGTAGTTGAAGTGATCCAGTGAGTGAAGTGATGTACGCGGCTGTGTGAGTGAGAGGGAACCGGCAACATGCTGAGGGGCGCTGCCCCACCCAGCGGCGACCAAGGAGAGACTCTGCAAAGCGGTCGAAAGGGCTGATGCCTCAACATGTCCACCAAAAAGGGTTCGCCGACTTCAAGTAAGTATTACTTTATTATCAATGAAATCATAAAAGTTAAGACGTGGTCAGATGGGGCGACAACGTTGATGGTACCAGCAACTCTACAAATCCCTGTGTTTTTCCTTCTGCATCAAGGTATTCCCAATTATTCTGTCAATGTTATCAGTCCATCTTTTAGGTAGCCTGTTGACTTACCCTTGTCCAAGCCTCCATTGAAGTATTCTGGGTGCCCATATGGTATTGCCCAGTCTGGCTATATGTGCAGCCCATTGCCACTTCAATTTAGCTGTACCATCCATAATCCATATTGAGGCTATGGCAGACACTGTTTAGACCAATAGTATGCTGAGGACACTACGTGCTATTGCTGAGAAAACTCTGCATGATCGTGTAAGGAACACCAAAATCCAAGAGGTCTGACCTCCCGCTGTTATGTACCCATGTGATCTATTTTTATTTTTATTTTATTTTTGTATTATCTTTATTAAATAAATTTGCATTTCGACGGGACATATAAGGAACGAAATGGGTAGTTGAGATGTGGCCTGGGTCCCTCTTGTTTTTTTTTAAATGAACACACAAGTTCCCGCCATATACCCGACGTGTCTGTTCAGATCATCCTTCCACCGTAGTTTCAGTCACCCTGCACTTCTCTTTGCCGTCCACGGTTTCCAATTCAGCAGTCTTCTTGTCCATTTTTCACCTGAGCTTCTGGCTACGTGACCTGTCCATTGCCATTTTAGAGTGGCCACCCGGTGGATGATGTCAGTGACCTTTGTTTTTTTCTCTCACCGTATGGTTTCTAACTCTGTCTCTTAGACTTATTCCTAACATGGCTCTTTGGGTCACTCGTAGTTTCTCGGCATTTCTCATGTAAAGAGCAACAAATATTTTTTTCTCAATGGTCTGCTCTCGAGTCAAAAATCTTTTCGAAATTAAAAACAGTGTTTATTTTTTTCGACAAGACGTCGTACTCTACTTAGCCCTTGCTTATTTCCTATTCAGAGACCCCTAGAGTTGAGATATTTCCCAAATAAAATTAACGACCAGCACAAAGAGCTTCGGCGTCGCCTCTTGGCACTTTCAAGCGATTTAAGGGCGAGATTATACAACAGCGTTAACGCTTAAGTTATACTTACATTAATGTTATTTACACGAGAAGTAATTTAAATAATTTACTTACGAAGTGAATGAAGTACGCGTGAAAGTGTTATAAACAAAATAAGGAAAGGGTATGGATACATAGAAATAATAAAGAATAATATATGATGTATTTGTAAACGACGTTAACGGAACTAGAAATACAAAGAAAGGATCATTAAGATAAGTTCAGCTTCGTGGAAGAGTGGTAAGACCTTTGACATCCATTCCGAAGGTCCCGGGTTTTATTCCAGGCGATGGCAGTGTGATTGTCACACTGCCTTTGGTCTGGTGTAGAATTCACATGACAATAAAATGGCGATAGATTGGCTACCTATCATATGTCATAAGATTCAATATAAAAGCTAAAATAAAAATGGTGTACAGTAATTGGGTTAGTTTTTTATAGCTATTATATAGATTCTCATGACATGTGATAGGTAGCTTATCTATCGCCATTTTATTGTCACGTGAATTCTACACCAGACAAAAATAGTGAGAATCACACTGCCATCGCCGGGAATTGAATCCGGGCCCTTCGTTGTGCCAGTCATAGCTCTTGCCGGTGAAATTGGGTAAAAACATAATTGATAATCAGATTCCTCCTTTTACTCCTTTCTCTTTAAATACTCCGTCTACATTTAATCTCCCAAGCTCCCATTCCCAATCAAATGCAAATTAATCGTTTATTAATTTCTATATAAATTATGTCCTTTCAAATGTATGTTTTTTCTAAATAACAATTTTTATTTTATATAATCATCATGTATTATTATTATTTAATATTTTTTTATTAGTTCTTACTGTTAAAAAAAAATTATTAGTACCTACAAATAACAAATAGTCCAGGTTAATTTTTAAATTTGAATTATTGTATCGAATTTTAAATGCATTTTTATATTAGTCTTTCTTTGTTTAGTTTTTATTATATTTTTACACCTGAAGATGGAGGTATCCTCCGAAACATGTCGTGTTTTTTTAAATATTTTTTAAATAATAAGTGGATTAAACAAATTTGTTTCCAATTTCCTAAGTATAAGCTACTTTTATATTTGAGTAACGTTGTGTAATCTTAGCCTAAATCTATTTCCAGAATTTTCCAAGAGGATACAATTTGAAAGGAAATTTAAAGAATTCTGAATTCGAATAAAACGTTTACAATGGAAAATAAAATTCGCGCTTATTTCTTATGTTACTGTTAAAGGGAGTTGGTGAAATATCGATTGCACGCATTTGTATAGAGATTCATGTACATTGATCCTCAAATTGATGGTTTGAGATGTCTCCATTGCTAGGTGACATTTCTTTTTCTTCTTCTTCTTCTCCTTATAGACCTTTGGTCTGTTCCTGAAATCAGGCTGGCCTCTCTTGGGAGGTTGACTCCCAACTATCTCTCCATCTCTTCGGCGGTCTTCCGGGGGGACGGAACCCGGCAGGAATCTGATGTGCCACAGCGTGTGGGATTCTGGTGGGATCCATCCTCTGCACGTGCGCATTCTCATATCTTCTACGTTGTCTGCCCCATCTCACGACATCCTCCACCTTGCAGATCTCGCGGATGGCCGTGTTCCTCACCCTATCGCGAATAGTCCTTGCTATCATCCTTAGCGTCCTCATCTCTGCCACCCGCACTTGCCTTCGTTCTTGTGGTATCCGCTCTGGTCTCAATGCTATTTGTCAGTATAGGCCTTACGCAGGTTTTATATATTCTGACCTTACTGTCATTTATACAGGTGACATTTACTTTAAATTATATAATACTAGTATAATAAGTTTTTCTATTCTCTGGGATCAAGTTAAAATTCCTAATTTAAATATATTTTTATTATTTACTAACTAACCATCACGCCGTCTCTCCGAAGGGGTAGGTAGAAAAAATGGACTGCCACAGTTTTCTTTCCTGACATATTTCTCTCGCTTCCTCAACATTTATACATCGTTTCATGCACGTGCGTCGATTCACGTGGCCGACATTCAATATTTGATTTATTTGATCGTGCCACGTTTTCCTTGGTCTTCTTCTATTCCTAGTTCCATCTACATGGTTTACATATATTTTTGTACCATTCTTTCTTCATTCATTTTTTCTATGTGTCCAAACCATCTTAATGATCCTTTCATTATTTTGTTCATAACACCATCATTTGCACCGCATTCACTTCTTATATTTTCATTCGACACTGAAATATGCTTTTATATCCCCTAATATCTAGTTATTGAACGCTAAACTGTGCTTGGCGAAACCGGTCGCTGTCGAAATAAAGTAGATCTTAAAAAAGACGTTTTTACTTAAGTAATTAAACACTTAAGTAAGTAAACACTTAAGCAATTGAACACTCAAGCAATTACTTAAGTAATTAAAAAACTTAACAATTAATTGTTAATTATTAATTATTTAATAAACTGAGGACGATAGCAGGCATGACACTGAAAGTTCGCGTGAGAAACACCAGAATAAGAGAGATATGTAAGGTTGAGGATATTATAAGATGGGGCAGACAGCGAAAAATGGACTGGTACGGTCATGTTCAAAGAATGGACACCACCAGACTCCTCTATACTCGTATTGCATTGCATAATCAGCCTCATGGGACTCGTCCTCGTGGAAGACCTCCTAAAATATGAAATGACAGCTGGGAATCTACTTCACAGGAGGAGCAACACTCTGGAGAACTGACCACATAGGTCTACAACAATGAAGAAGAAGAAGAAAAAGAAGTTAATTATTAAAGCTTGTTCAAACGTTATACCTTTTTAACGCAGGGGTAGGCAGAGAGAATGGACCGCCACACTTATCAATCCTGACACACCTCTCTCTAGCCTCCTCCACATTCATACAACAACTTTCTTTGACGACCTTCGTGGCATAGTGGTAAAAGCTCTGACTTCCATACCTAAGGTCCCGGGTTCGATTCCCGGCGATGGCAGTGTGATTGTCACACTGTCTTTGGTCTGGTGTAGAGTTCACGTGACACCAAAATGGCGATAGATTGGCCACCTATCACATGTCACGAGAATCAATATAATAGCTAAAAAATAAATTGTACAGTAATAGGGTTCAAACGACCTGTTGTATACATAAAAAAAAAAAAAAAAATTGTCAAATATGTATAAAGTTTATTTCATAACGCTACTGCGCAGTCTATAGACTAATTAAACATTTTTAAAAAAATTAAAAAAAATAAAAAAAAAACAAAAAAAATAAAAAATAATAAAAAAGTCATACACGTACGTCAATTCTTCCGACTTTTGACTTAAAATTTGATTAATTTGGTCATGACACGTTTTTTCGGTCTACCTCGACTCCGTAATCCATTTACATCGTATACTTACTTAACCATTCTTTCTCCATCTATGCGCTCCGTATGTCCGAACCAACGCAGCGATCTTTTCATTATTTTGTTCATGACACCTTATTCTGTTTTACATTCCAAGCTTGTTCAATAATACAAAAATTATTATTTCAGCATTAGTGTTAATTACAAAACACGAGTTAATTACAATGATCAGTTTCCATTTGACACTCGTTAGGGGGTTTACAAAATCATCCCTTAATAAATGTTGCCATATCAACGACAAATTATTAATGGAAAAAAATATTTAAATGAAGGAAACGTTTATTTAACGACCAGAGAGTGAGGAATATAAGGGGAATTTTTTTAAATTTTCATTTTCGCTCTTCGTTTGTTTTTCATGTTTTTCCGAGGCAAATTGAGTTAGCGAGAGCTTTTATTTCTGAGAGTAAATAAGACAGAAAAATTCCATTAAGTAGGTGGAAATTCGAAAGTAAATAAGGAAATTCACCAACTCCAGAACCACTTATTTCAAATTGATGTTATCGTAAGATTTCAAATTTAGATATGGTTTTCTTCATTTTGTTTAATTCTCGTTTTGTAGTTAGTAAAGGTCACGATCTGACGTCATGGTTTGGAATAAATAATCTCTGATCAAATCAGATAAACAACAGGTGCATTTAATCGTAAGAGATGAAAGGGTTGGATGCAGGTGCCAAAATGAGCGGAGTGTCAATAAGCTGTCTCTTGTATACGGATGACGCTGTTCTACTTGTAGACAACGAGCATGAACTACAAATCCTGGTGAATAGTATGTATGAGGTATGCATGCGAAATGATCTGATGATGAATGTGAATAAGTCCAAAGTCATGATTTGTGAAAAAAGAGAAATCATGACAGTCTGCAACATTAGCGTGAATGGTGAAAATTTGGAGCAAGTAGCAAGGAGCAAGTATGTTTACAAAATATATGCGAGTGGAGAGGGATATTGAAAGAAGGGTTGGGGCAGGCAACAAAGTGAATGGTGCACTTAAAGTTGTCATCGCAAACAAAACCTATCCAAAAAGCTAAAATGGCAGTGCACAATGGTGTTCTTCTACCGATCCTTATGTATGGAAGCGAAGCATGGAACTGGCAAAAGAAGGACGAAATAGTAGTATGAAAGTAAATAAATGCAAAAGAAATAAGATCTCTAAGACGAATGTGTGAATACTCTGTCGAATCAAAATATAATAAGTGAATGCGGTGCGAATAGTGGTATTATGAACAAAATAATAAAAGGGTCAATGAGATGGCTAGGGCACATGGAAAGAATGAATGATGAAAGAATGGTAAAAAATATATTTGTTAACGATGTAAATGGAACTAGAAATAGAGGAACACCGAGGAAAACGTGGCACGATCAAATAAATCATATAAATATTGAATGTCAGCCACGTGAAGAGTCAGAGAAATCGACGCGCGTGCATGTCACGATGTATGAATGTTGAGGAACCGAGAGAAATATGTCAGGAAAGAAAACTGTGGCAGTCCATTATTTCTGCCTACCCTTTCGGGTAGACGGCGTGATGGTTAGTTAGTTAATAATGTTGATATATCAAAGTGTTTCCGCCATTACAGTGGAATATCTATTTTATTTCCAGATAAGTGTCGACATAATCCAATGATGATTTTTTGTCATTTCAATGCTATCGCCCCAAAATTTTGCATTTTTCGTGCAAATAACAATAAAAAGGATTCAATCCAAGAAAAGTTTTATCGTTTTTAAAGTTGGAGAGAGATTTATTTGACTCGACAAAAGAAAACTTTTAAAATTTTCTTTGTAAAGACAGAAATAAATCCTATCTCGAAGAAAGACCAGCTTACAATATTTTCATAAATAAAATGAGGATTTTTTTGCCGAAAAGTGAAGTTACACATTACGATGATGAGTACTAAGAAACCAGTGACGCGCAAGTTCATTTCTGTCAAGTCTGTCATGCACGCAAGACATGTGATTTTTTTTTTATTAATAGATATATTAACACTGCTCAATCCACTTTTATTTATAACATATTTTTAAAACTAACTAACTAACCATCATGCCGTTTCCCCGGAGGGTTAGGCAGAGAGGTTGGATCGCCACAATGCTCTGTCCTGGCATACCTCTCGGGATTCCTCTACATTCATACATCGTACAATGCACGCACGTCGATTTACCTATTTCGAAATGTGGCCAGCTTTTTGTAATCGATTAATTTGGTCATGCCATGTTTTCCTCGGTCGTCCTCGGCTTCTTTTTCCACTCACGCTGCTTGTGTACAACTTTTTGACCATTCTACTCTCATCCATTCGTTTCATATGTCCAAACTATCTCAGGTATCCTTTTTTAATTTTATCCATGATGCGGTCATCTGCCTTATATTTTATTTCATCGTTCGGTATTCTATCATACCACGTTTTCCCGCATAATCTTCCTATTCTATCCTGCTTTCACCCTTCTTTTGCCAGCTCCAAGCTTCACTTCCATACATGAGGGTTGGCACTAGAACTCCATTGTGTACTGCCATCTTTGCTTTTGTGGATATACGAGTATTTCTATTTGCAGTAATGACTTTGATTGCGCCACACATTTTTATATAATAAAAATATTATACACATTTTTCGGAGGTGACTCCCTCTAAGAAGTGAATGCAGTGCGAATGAAAGTGTTATGAACAAAATAATGAATGGAACATTAAGATGGTTTGGACTCCTGAATATAATAAATGAAGAAAGAATGGTAAAAAGTATTTGTTAACGATGTAAATGGAACTAGAAATAGAGGAAAACGGAGGTAAATGTGCCACGATCAAATAAATCAAATATTGAATGTCTGCCACATGACGAGTCGGAGAAATCGACGTGCGTGCATGGCATGACGTTTGAATGTTAAGGAAGCGAGATAAGTCAGAAAAGAAAAGTGTAGCAGTCCTTCATTTGTGCCTACCTCTTCGGAGAGACGGCATGATATTCAGTTAGTTAGTTAGTTAGAAATGGAAACATTCTTTAACCTAACTAACCATCACGCCGTCACCCTGAAAGGGTAGGCAGAAAGAATGGACTGCCACACCCTTCCACCCTTCTCTTTTCGCACCCGCGGGAGACGCGGTGATGGGTTGCGAATCTCATCGCCACCAATAGGCATCTCCTGCGCACATTTCGATCGTCCATCGTTTACAAAATAAATCTAAAACAAATCATATAAAATACAATGAAATAAAATAAAATAAACTAACAAAATAAACGCCATTTAACAAAATGAAGTCACTCTTTTGCAATGACAATGTCAACTTAAAACTAAGACAGAAGATGTTAAGGTATTATGTGTGGTCTATTCTGTTATATGGGTGTGAGACATGTACATTAAAAGTAAATACAATGAACCGGTTAGAGGCATTTGAAATGTGGCTTCACCGAAGAATGTTTAGAATCCCATGGTCAGACAGAGTGACGAACACAGAAGTCCTGAATCGTGCAGGAGTAAATAGAGAGCCGCTGACATTGATCAAAGTCCGCAAGATTTCATATCTGGGTCAGGTTCTACGAGGAAAGAAATATCGCCTGCTGCATCTAATCTTGAAGGGAAAAATAGAGGGTCGCAGGGGGGCAGGGAGAAGGCAGATCTCTTGGCTGCGCAATGTGAGGGAATGGACGAGAATCGGAACTGTGGCGCTATTCCGGACAGCGCAGGATAGGGAAGAGTTTACCAGAGTGATCGCCAACGTCGGGGGGACCTGACAGAGCACTTTAAGAAGAAGAAGAACAAAATAATAATAGCATAGCAAATAAACCTAGCATGCATATTCTCACAATGCTACATAGTATGGCAATCAAAGGCCGCCACGTTCAACAAAAAGTCGAAGCACAAGAGTTGTGTCAAAATAGAACTGTGGTAAGAGTCCACCCTTTTACCTTATCTCTCCTGGAAATGGCGTTAGTATGCAAGTTAGTTAATTTAATGTGTACATTTACTATAATTAACAATTCTATTCATGTATGCCCTCCCCCGAGTGAGACTAAAAATTAGTCCTCTCCATCTTTCTGTACGATATTTTGCCTCGAATCACGAAAAGATTACAAGCTTAAAACCCGGAATACCTCAAAAGCAGCTTTAAGCTCTACCTTCACACAATGGTCGGAAAAAATGTGTTCTGAGTTCCAAGTTTTTTGATAATTTGTTATTTAACTAGCTTACTAACCATCACGTAATCTCGCCGAAGGGGTAGCCGGAAATAATAGACCGCCACACTGTTTTCTCCTGACATACTTCTCTAGATTTCTCTTCATCCATACATCGTATCAAGCAAGCACGTCGATTTCTATGACTCCTCACGTGACCGACATTTAGTCTACTTTCATCCATCTTCTGCCAGCTCCAAGCTTCACTTCCACATATAAGGTTTGGCACTAAAATTCCATTATTTACTGCCATCATTTCTTTAATCGATAATTTCCCATACCAATTTTACCTTATTTAAGGGGTTAGGTGCAGTCAGAGGTGTGAAAAAAAACAGTAATTTAAATAAATAAAAATTGTCAAAATTTTTATTTATTTTATAAAACCAACAATACAAAAATATTATACTATGTTTTAACTTAATTTGACCTTAATTTTAAAAATATATATAATATATAAATTATATACGAAGTTATCGCCATATCTGTTGGACCCTGTTCCATAATGCGGTGACCATTATAACTTCTTACAGGTTCATCTTAAATCATTCAAATAAATAAAAAATATTTTTTTAATAGTTAATCTAGTGCCCGATCGAAAGATTTTATTTCTTTTTTTAAACTTATGATTTTTGTAAACAATTAACTGCTGCATTTTTCCTTGAAAATCTTCGACCAGGCACTAGATTAACTATTAAAATAATATATATTTTTTATTTGAATGATTTTAGATGAACCTATAAGAAGTTATAATAGTCACCGCAAAGCACCACTTTTGAAACAGGGTCCAACAAATATGGCGATAACTTCATATATGATTTAATTTTTTTTCTCTTTTGGTCAAATCCAGATTATACATAATATATTATTTTTAGCAAATGAAGAAGATATGCGAACCATTCTCCAGAATAAGGCAATGAGAATAATTTTAAGGAGAAGCAGATATGCCAAGATTAAATTGATACTGACTGAGCTAAAAATTACGTAATTTAAAAAAATAATTACATGCCATGTTTTATTACTAATTCACAAAATTGTTAATTGCTCTCAAGAATTTTTAACGAAGATAAAAAGTAACCAACATGAACATCAATATGAAAAAAAGAAAAATAAACTAAGGCTCCCATTTAGAAAAAAAAACAAATCTCGGAATTCCCTTAAGTATAAAGAATTTAAAATTTATGAAGATATACCGGAGGATGTCAAAAGTGGGCAGAGCTTAAAAAAATTTAGAATAGAATTAAATAAATATGTACCTAAACAAAATATAACCTTATATTGTAATCTTATTATTATAAGTGAATATTTAATTGTTTTTTTATTAGAACATGTACTGTGAACATGTGTCCGATTCCAAGTTAATAAATATAAATAAAATAAAATAAATAATATTTTGATACTGTTGGTTTCATAAAATAATTGAAATTACTGAGAAAAAATATATATGGAAAATACTTGTTTTTTCATACCTCTGACTGCCCCTAACCCCTTAACCCCCTAATTGTTATACCTAATTATGGATAAGTATGATAGATAGTTTGGATAAATGGAAAGAATGAACGAAGAAAGAATGGTAAAGAATCAAATCAAATCAAATCAGTTTATTTTCTCAAAAGATAACAAACAATTTTTATAGTTTAAGACATTTATTGAAAACAGGTAAAATATAACAAATATATAATACCAGGAACGCATGAGAGATGGTTCGACATTAAGAATACAAGATACTCTCCAAAGTCAAGAGTATTTGTCTTCTGAACGTACTGAAGTATATATATACGACGTATACAGAACAAGAAATATAGGAAGACCAAATTAAGCGTGGCACAACCAATTAAATTCAATATTCCATATCGGCAAAGTGAGAAGTTAAAGAAATCGACATGCGTGCATGACACGATGTATAAATGTTGAGCAACCTAGGGAAATATGTCAAGAAACAACAGTATGGCGGCTCATTATTTCTGCCTACACTTCAAGAGACGGCGTGATAGTTAGTTAGTAAGTTAATTGTACCTATTAATATTCCTATTAATTTTCTACTCGTTTCGTGAACCAATTTACTCTCAACTTCACCCCAGTTCTCACAATCTTACCACAAAAACATCATGAATAAATCTGCAATTCTAAATAACACTTTGACCCGTTTGCACCCATTTTTATTTCCTGAAATTATTAATACAACAACCCTTACTTCGAATTTTATAATAAAAAAAAATATTTACTAGTCGCAACCCTTGAGATATTCACGGAAGTAAATTTTTTCTACCCTTTAAACTTGGTTCACTGCACAATCGTAATCACTAATAAGTTTTACCTTTTAAGATAATTATTTTTTCACACACTAAGCAATTAACTAACAAAACAACAAACAAACATATAAACAAAACCATAACGCTGTTTCTCCGTAAAGATAGACAGAGAGAATGGACCGCCACACTACTCTATCCTGACACACCTCTCTAGTTTCCTTCACATTCATACAGAGATTCATACACGCACGTCGATTCTTCCGACTTCTAACATGACCAACCTTTAAAATTTGATTAATTCGGTCATGCTAAGTTTTCCTTGATCTACTCCAACTCAGTACTCCATTTACATCGTTAACGTATACTTTCTTAACCATTTTTTCTCCATCCATGCGCTCCATACGTCTGAACTAGCGCAGCGATCCTTTCATAATTTTGTTCATAAAACCTTCTTCCGCTCTACATTCCTTTCAGCATTTGAAAATCTATCGTAAATCGTTCTACCACATATTTGTCTTAGGAATCTCATCTCTACCGCATTTATTCTGCTCTAATCCTTCTTCTTTCAGTTCCATGCTTCGCTTACATTCAGATATTTTTTTACACTATTGTCATACAACAAAAATCAGAACAAATTTCAAAATAATCCAGAACGTTTTCGGGCATGCGCATCGAGAGCAATAACATATTGCGTTGAAGCAAGGACAGACACAGTCAGGACCAAACAAGTTCTGATGACTTCCGAGATGAAGGCACAGAGGATGATAGCAGGCAAGAGACTGAAACATTGCTTGAGGAACACCAGAATAAGAGCGATATATGAGACAGAGGGGATTATAAGATGGAGGAAGGAATGATACGGTCGTGTCCAAAGATTGGACTCCACCAGATTCTCTTATATTCATCTTCATGGAACTCGAATTTGTGGAAGACCTGCTAAAAGATGAAAGGACAACTGGGAGTCCACCTCTCACAGAGGTCAGTAAGGAAGTGAAGCTTGGAGCTGGCAAAAGAATGATGAAAGCAGGATAAACGCCGTAGAAATGAGATCTCTAAAAAGAATGTGCGGGAAAACGGTGTATGATAGAATACCGAACGATGAAATAAGAAAGAAATGAAAGGCTGCATCACGGATAAAATTTAAAAAAGATCCCTGAGATGGTTTGGACATATGGAACGAATGGATCAGAGTAGAATGGTTAAGAAGTTGTACACAAGCAGCGTGAGTGGAAAAAGAATATTCGCGAAAGTACGTTCAGTATCTTTTATTCCTAATGTCGAACCGTCTCTCATGCGTTCCTGGTATTATATATATATTTTTTATGTTTTTCCTATTCCCAATAGATGCCATAAACTATAATTGTTGTTTGTAATACCTTTTGAGAAAATAAACTGATTTGATTTATGTTGATTTATTATAAGAAGCCGAGGACGACCGAGGAAAACATGGCATGACCAAATTCAAATCAAAATCAAATCAATTTATTTACTCAAAAGACATTACAAACAGCATAAATGTTTAAGGCATCTATTGAGTACAGGTCAAATATTATACAAATACAACATAATACCAGGAACGCATTAGTGATGGTTCGGCATAAGGAAGACAAGATACTTTCCAAAGTCAAGAGTATTTGTCCCTTGAACGTACTTTCACTAACATGAAAGACGTCGATTTCCGAGGAGACCGCGTTCAGCAGACTAATTTCTCTTCCCACCGGCGTCACCAGAGGCAGATTGGTTCTGGCGGCCGGTAGGTAAAACAATCTGTGCTGTCGCTGTCGGAGATATCTATCGGGGACAAAAAGATCAACATCCTCCAGTACGGCCGAGTTCTCGAAGTATCCCCTAATTAATCTGAAGAAATGGGTTATTAGATGTCCATCTCTTCGAAGCTGTAGAGAATTGGTTCCGAGCATTCCCAGAAGAAATGCCGTGGGATAGAGCTATGGATAACTACCATACTCCCTCATGTAGAGATACCTCAGAAATTTTTTCAAATTAATCAATTACTAAAAGGCGGTCACTTTCGAAGTCGGAATAATCAACGTGCATGCATGGTACGATGTATGAATGTATAGGAATCCCGAAAGGTATGCCAGGACAGATAATTGTGGCGATCCATCCTATCTGCCTACCCCTCCGGGGAAATGGCGTGATGGTTAGTTAGTTAGTTAGTTAGGTCACTAAGTATGAAAAAAGTTAACGGTTAGGATGAAAAAAAAAGCGCATATGTGGTAATTTTTTTCTCGCGAGACATTAAGGTGTTAGTAGCATGGTTGGTCAACAGTTGTTATTGATATAACGACCAAATTATTCCTATACTTCTCTTGCTTATATTACAAAGATTTTAATAATTCATAGCTTTAGAAGTGATACAGTATACCGGTGAAATAGTCAATATCTCAGGGCTTAATAAATATTAATGAAAATAAATATATTTTTATTCATTCGACCTTTATGCATAGAAGCGAAGCGTGGAACTGGCAAAATAAGGATAAATGTAGAATAAATGCAGCAGAAATAAGATCTCTTAGACGCATGAGTGTCGAATAAAAATATAAGAAGTGAATGCTGTGCGAATGATGGTGCTATGAACAAAATAAAGAAATTATCATTTAGATGGTTTGGACACATGGAAAGAATGAATGAAGGAATAATGTTTAAAAAATATATGTTAACGATGTAAAAGGAACTAGAAATAGAGGAAGATCAAGGAAAACGTGGCACGATTTAATTAATTAAATATTGAATGTCGGCCACGTGAGGAGTCAGAGAAATCGACGCGCGTGCATGACACGATGTGTAAATGTTGAGGAAGCGAGAGAAATATGTCAGGAAAGACAAGTGCGGCAGTCTATTCTTTCTGCCTACCCCTTCGGAAAGACGGCGTGATGGTTGGTTAGTTAGTTAGTTAGTTAGTTAAAAATATAACTGGGTTGGTAAACAATACCCCAACGGGTAGAGCTAACCGCTCTACTTCCTCTTCCGCTCTACAACCCAAGGAATGTAGAGCGGAAGAAGGTATTATGACTGAAATGATATGAAAAGTGAATTTAATAGTCAGAAAGAGAGGTAAACTCATTACCAATACCTTCGATCCGAGATCGTCAAGCTACAGCCCAAGAGCCAAATTTGATTTCAATGTCTTTCTATTTTCACATTAACAACAGGTAACAAAACATTCTTCTCTCTACTACCAGCGCTCAAATCAAGAAATGTACACTGGAAAACCAAAATCACCCTGTATAAAAACAATCATCCGAACAGTAGTGACCTATGGGTGTGAGGCGTGGACAATGACAGCGAAATCTGCAGAGCGACTGGATACTTTTGAGAGAAGGGTGCTGCGCAGAATTCTGGGGCCTGTGAATGACGGTGAAGGCTGGAGAGTGCGGCATAATGAAGAGCTGTACAATATTTAAAAAGCTCCCAGTCTCTCCACACAGGTCAGACTGAATAGACTGAGATGGGCCAGTCACGTGCAGAGGATGCCGTCATCGCGAACCCCAAAAAGATTGCTGGAGTGGCACACAGGTGGTAGAAGACCAATTGGACGACCAAGGCTGCGATGGGAGGATGAAGTTGGGAGAGATGGAACAAGATTGTTAAGAGTGTCAGATTGGAGGGTCGAAGCGGAGGACAGGAGGAGTTGGAGGCGAAGAATACTGGAGGCTAAGGCTCGATATGGGCTGTAGGGCCATCGAAGAAGAAGAAGTCTTTCTATTTTCAAAATCAATTCGATTAAAATCTCCCTTTTATAACTAATACTTTTCACGACCTAAGACGTCGACGATTAAGACGACCTTCGTAGCCGAGTGGTAAGAAGTGCTATGATTTTCACACCGACACACTGGTGCCAGCGAGCCTGGCGAAACCGGTCACTGTCGAAATAAAGACAAAAGTGGAAGTAGTTAAAAAACGTCGTTTTATTTAATTATTATTTAAAATGAACTTCCATCAAGGGATTTCAGTAAAATCATTTGATACTTTTTTCGTATTCATTATTTTATATCTAGTTTTATATCATAGTTCTAGAAACAATAAATATTGTATATTAATTGGTGCCTAGGCTTATATTTCTATGTAAATCTGAAGTTTTTCCCAATTATATTTTTGTATTGTTTTTCTACCTAATTGCATGTTACCCTGTAATTTGTATTCTTAATTATATTAATTTTACTTCGTAAATATTTTATGATTTTGATTTAGTTATATTTACACTTGAGGATGAAAGTAGGTCACCTCCGAAACATATAGTGTTAAAAAAATATAATTTGTAAAAATATCTAAACTAACTAACTAACCATCACGCCGTCTCCCTGAAGGGATAGGTAGAAAGAATGGACTGCCACACTTTTCTTTCCTGGCATATTTCTCTCGCTTTCTCAACATTCATACATCGTGTCATACACCCGCGTCGATTTCTCTGACTCCTCACGTGGCCGACATTCAATATTTGATTTATTTGATCGTGCCAGGTATTTCTCGGTCTTCCTCTATTTCTGGTTCCATTTACATCGTTAACATATAATTTTTTACCATTTTTTCTTCATTCATTCTTTCCATATGTCCAAACCATCTAATTGATCCTTTCATTATTTTGTCCATAACACCATCATTCGCCCCGCATTCACATCCTACATTTTTATTCAACACACTCTCGTACACATAGTATCCACAAATTCGTCTATGAGATCTCATAAATAGTAATATACTTAGGAAATTGAAAATAAATTTTTAAGATAATCAAATGATTTTACTGAAATCTCTTGATGGAAGTTCATTTTAAATAATAATTAAATAAAACGATGTTTTTTAACTACTTTCACTTTTGTCTTTATTTAGACAGCGACCGGTTTCGCCAGACTCGCTGGCATCGACAGACTGGTAACACTATTGTAAACTTAGTCTGTAAAATTGTAAAATTGTACTGTAAAATTGTAAACCTTACGGACCAAGAATTATAACATATAATATTTAAATTCAGTAATAATTTAAACAAAATTACCATTTTTTCAAACATTATATATGAATATGTAAGAGATAATAAAAATTAAAACCCATTGTATTAAACACGAACCTCCAAGATTACCTGTAATACCAATAGTTAAATTCAGAAAAATTTTACATAAATATATGAAGATTATTTTTGTATAGAATCATGTTTACCACCCCTGATCTGTATGTATCTTCTTCTTCCTGTGCCGTGTCAGGTCCCCCCGACGTTGGCGATCACTCCGGCGAAAACCTCCCTGTCCTGCGCTGCCCGAAACAGGTCATCCACCGTCCTCATTCCGGTCCACTCTCTAATGTTGCGCAGCCAGGACATCTGTTTTCTGCCAACTCCCCGTCTTCCCTCTATCTTGCCCTCCAATATAAGTCGGAGGAGGCGGTACTTTTCTCCACGCAGCACGTGACCCAAATATGAGACCTTTTTCACTTTGACATTCGACAACAGCTCTCTCTTGGCTCCGGCTCTCCTAAGTACTTCGACGTTACTGACCTTTTCGGTCCAAGGTATACGAAGCATTCTTCTGTGTATCCACATTTCGAATGCTTCTAACCGATTCATTACGTTCACTTTTAGAGTCCATGTTTCACTTCCGTATAATAGAGCTGACCATATGTAAGCTTTTATCATTCTTTGTCGAAGTTTAAGATTTAAGATTATTATTATGTATATAAAGGACTAAGTTTACAATAGTGTTACCAGTCTGTCGATGCCAGCGAGCCTGGCGAAACCGGTCGCTGTCTAAATAAAGACAAAAGTGGAAGTAGTTAAAAAACATCGTTTTATTTAATTATTATTGAAAATAAATTTGTTTAATCTTCAAAACATTATAAAAATATTTAAAAAACACGTCATCTCTCATGTTTTTTACTCCTTCTACTCCTTTCTCCTTAAATACTTTGTCTATATTTAATCTCCCAAGCTCCCATTCCCTTTCAAATGCAAATTATTATTTATTAATTTCTATATAAATTATGTCTTTTCCAATGTACTCGAATGTTTTTTTTTAGTAAAACTAACTAACTAACTAACCATCACGCCATATCCCCGAAAGGGTAGGCAGAAAGAATGGACTGTCACACTTTAACCGATGCGGCACTCCATCCTTCTCTTTTCGCTCCGCGGGAGACGCGGTGTGATGGGTTGCGAACCTCATCGCCACCAATAGGCATCTCCCGCACACACTTCGATCTTCCAACATCCACAAAATAAATCTAAAACAAAAAATATAAAATACAATGATATAAAATAAAATAACAAAATAAAAATAATTTAATACAAAATGTTATTTTTTAGATGGGGCACATTTGTCTATTTAATTTATGTTCCACGAATCCACCGTTTTTTTTCAAATTTAGCACATAATGTATTATAATAACACAAAATGTTTTTCCGATGTTGCACATGTTGACATGGACGATCCGGACTTTTGTGTTTCTTTAATTTATGTTACACGTATCCACCGTTTTTTAAATTAGCTGTTATATGATTTAATTAATGTTCCACGTATCCACTTTTTTTTATTTGGCATTAATTAGGCACTTAAAACCAACTAACACCAGCAAGAACTTTAAAAGAATATTGAAGAAATTATTCAAATTGTCATTGGAACAAATGAAAAATTTATTTTTACACCTGTCAATATTTTTTACATAAACGAAAAAACTTGGATAATTTATTATTTTTTAGTTCTTACTGATAAAAAATATTATTAATACTTATAACAAATAGCCCAGGTTAATTTTTAAATTTATATTGTTGTATCGAATTTTAAATGCGTTTTATATGCGTCTTTCTTTGTTTAGTTTTTATTATATTTTTACACCTGAAGATGGAGGTATCCTCCGAAACATGTCGTGTATTTTAATATTTTGTGGATTCAACAAAGTTATTTTCAATTTCCTAAGTATATCATACGATATGTGGGTAGTTTATATTACGTTGTTTCCTCTCTCCATAGAGTGTATACATTATCTTCAATATTTCACCCTCCAACAAGCATAATGCGAATGTCAAGCCCCATATACCTCACCCTCTAAATTTTAGATTAAATTTCACCCGAAATGTATTTTTTCTGCCGTTTAGCCGTGTTTCAGCGCTCAATGGGAATTCTCAATGAAAGGGCGCGTACCCTGAACCAACCCTTTACCCGAATATTACCTTAGAGATCTAAACATCCCGCCGACGCAATAATACGATTTACAACGTGATTTTCGACTTTCTAACGGCATACAACGCACTTTTCTTTACATTCGAATTTCATTCTCGAGAAATATTACATCTTGCCAGACTAAGCAAACTAGGACTCCTGCTAAACTAGGTATTTTAATCAAATTAACTAACTAACTAACTAACCATCACGCCGTCTCCCCGAAAGGGTAGGCAGAAAGAATGGACTGTCACACTTTTACCGATGCGGCACTCCATCCTTCTCATTTCGCCCCGCGGGAGACGTGGTGTGATGGGTTGCGAACCTCATCGCCACCAATAGGCATTTCCCGCGCACACTTCGACCGTCCAACACCCACAAAATAAATCTAAAACAAATAATATAAAATACAATGATATAAAATAAAATAACAAAATCAAAATAATTTAACACAAAATGTTCTTTTTAGATGGTGCACATATTGACTATTCAATTTATGTTACACGAATCCACCGTTTTTCAATTTCACACATAATGTAAAAACACATAATGTTTTTTTTCGATGTTGCACATGTTAACATGGACGATCCGGACTTTTGTGTTTATTTAATTTAATAAAAATAATAATAACACTAAGTTGTATTGCGCCGTTTTCGTGAATAACTCACCTTAAGGACGCTTTGACAATGTTTTTAGTCATGAGAGCTGCGTCTGATACTAGCAATCAGATAAAAGATGTTAATATTTTTTGTAATATTTTGAAAATGTGGGTTTTTAAGTTAGTTTTTTTTAAATATAGTATTTGTAAATAGTCCATTGTTTTGGCCGAAACTCTATGATACTTCAACATTATTACTGTTAAATTTTAAAACACTCTTATAATATCACAATTTCTTTTTATTCACTGAGAGTGTCGCGACAGCTGTTTCGTCAACCGATGTTGGCATCATCAGGTGTTACAATAAACTTAGAGTTCTTTCGGTGAATAAAAAGAAATTGTGATACTATAACAGTTTTATAAATTTTAACAGTAATTTAGTATTTGTGATAAAACGACATTCGTGGCAGTGGCAGCAGCTATTACTGCCAGACCGAAGGTCCTAAATTCGACTCCCGGCGAAAAAATTTCACGCTGTCTTTGTTCTGGTAGTATTCACGTGACAATTAAATGGCGATATATAAGCTATCTTTCACATGCCACGAGAATCAATATGATAGCTATACTCTTTACATCGATTTGGCTCGTACTGTAATAATATAGAGAACTATTCAATAATAAAAATATATAAAAAACGATGGATGACAACATTTCAAATCAGGAATAAGTATAGAGCGAAAGAAAGTAGAAAAAAATATAAAACGGTCACTGCGTTGGTTTGGACATATGACAAACAATTATACTTTGTATTACAACACTTTTTATTTTCACTGAACTCAGACAGGTTTCGGTTACAAGTAACCTTTATCAATGTATACAATTCTAACAATCAAATAAAACAGAGCGGTCACTTATATACTAAATGGAGATTGAGTTAGGTATAAAAATGGAAGTGGTATAATTAGGATTGAGTAGAGGGGAGATGTAACGGAAACGTATCGAGTGGAAGAGGTATAATTAGGATTGAGGAGAGAGGAAGTGTAAAGGGAAAATATCGAGCATGGGAATTGAATTTAAATTTAATAGATTATTTATTATATTTTCATTATTCTTGATGGTTTTTTTAATTTCTAAAATTTCTGAATTGTTTAAAGTTAGGTTTTTATTATTAATATGCTAAATTTCAATACCGTTTTAGCAAACTCCGAAAAATTATTATTAGAAAAACATTGTATAGCTATAGCAGTATAGTAGTACTCGTTGCATTGTATAGCAAAGTTTCCTCGCTCGGCAGAATCCTCAAACCTACTAAAGATGGTTAGACATAGAGAAAAAGATTCCGGACCAATGAGTTGTACGGTATTTGCAAAACATAGATGATGCAAGCTTATAAATATAATTTAAAAGAGAACGAATACATAGGGTTTCCCAATGGCTCTTAATTCCACGTGTGATTCCACTTCAACCCTTATTCCGTGCTGCTGCCGGCAGACCCGTATCGTCCTCCGCCCAGGATACGCTTCTTAAGCGCGGCTGCATTGCCATCGGCTCTGTAAAATAAGGATGCACCAATTATAAAACAAATTCTTAATGATTTTATTTAAGTCCGTACCCCTTTGCCAAAAGCACTCATGCCATTTTTTTTTCGATGTACTTAATTCCTATAACCATACAACTCTTGAAGATTTTTAGCCTCCTTGATGATTTTTCGCCAAGCTCCTCGATCCTGCGCCTTTTGCTCCCAGCAGTTTGATTCGCCCAACCTAGCCAGATCAGCCAGAACATTGTCCGTTAGGCGCTGTCTATGCCTTCCTAGAGGTCTTACTCCAGTCGGTCTAGACGCGTACAGGGTCTTGATTGTTTTGGTCGCTTCGGCTCGGCATACGTGCTCAATCCATGCTAAGCGACCGACTCTCACAGTGCTCGTTATAATGGGCTGCTGGGTCATCGTACGGTTTTGTCGATTTAGAAATTTTTATCTCAATACGCAATTGAATACCATTCTTCTTCTCTCTTCCTCATTCTCTCTTCTCATTCCTCGTGATCCACAGAGCTTCCGATCCTTTCTGTTCTACGAAACCTATATCGCCGTGTAGAGGATTCCTCCAGTCATCTCCTTAATCTGGTCACACCACTGCGCAAAAGATCTGCTTCTACTTATTTTGCCTGGAACATTTCCTGGGACAATAGTTTTTTCCAGGTAACTCAGCTCTCCCCTGGCAATGTGATTAAAGAAACAACTATTTTTAAGTTTTACACTTTGGGATATGTGTTGCTCCCCTTGTTCATTAACTAACTAACTAACTAACTAACCATCTCGCCATCTCTCTGAAAGGGTAGGCAGAAAGAATGGACTGTCACACTTTTACTGATGCGGCACTCCATCCTTCTCTTTTCGCTCCGCGGGAGACGCGGTGTGATGGGTTACGAACCTCATCGCCACCAATAGGCATCTCCCGCGCACACTTCGATCGTGCAACACCCACAAAATAAATCTAAAACAAATAATATAAAATACAATGATATAAAATAAAATAACAAAATAAAAATAAGTGCGCATATTGTCTATTTAATTTATGTTCCACGAATCCACCGTTTTTTTAATTTAGCACATAATGTTTTTTTCGATGTTGCACATGTTGACATGGACGATCCGGACTTTTATGTTTATTTAATTTATGTTTCACGTATCCACCGTTTATTAAATTAGCTGTAAGTAGGCACTTAACCAGCAAGAACTTTGAAATAATTTCGAACTTTGAATTTTGTTCATTAATTGTTCCCTAAATTTGTAATTTATATATTGAAATTATATAAAGTGCTAGAAATGCCTTCCTAGAACGGGTTACTCCATTTGTCAGTTATCAAAACCATATACTTGGTAAATGATCAATAAATAAACATCATCGAGAGAAAAATACTCTTATAATCACTGTTATCCGATTTACCACAATATCGTTCTCCCAATAATGCAGATAAAATGCCTTGAAAACGTTTAAAATTATTAAAACAAATGTAGAATATATTACGTTTATAATAATTAAGCAAACATGTTTGAATCAATACAAAAAATAGTGTTTTGTGTCTCGAGAGCTTTCTGGTCGTGCTTTGTATATTACGTGGAATGTTTTTCAGGTTGCTATTGTACCGCAGCTTTTCATTTCAGCATCTAAACTGGTAATAAACTTTCCTTCAAATGAATAATACCACAAGTATGCACGTTTGTATTCATGTGTTTAGTCAAATGAAAATACATGTACGCAGTATTTGAATACGTTTTGTTTTTGGCAAATAATAAATTTTGAAATAATTGTAGAATAATAAAACAATTCGTATTTAACTATTATACAATATGATTATTATAATTAACGACCTTCATGGCCGAGTGGTAAGTGCTTTGACTGTAACACCAAAGGTCCAGGGTTCAATTCCCGGCAATGGCAGTGTGATTGTCAAACTATCTGTGGTCTGGTGCTGAATTCACGTGACAATAAAATGGCGATAGAAGATGATGATGATGATTTTTATAGCGCCATTTTTATAAGAGATTCACTTCAAGGGCGCTCTTTGTCCGGAAAGCTTCTCTTAAAAAGAAAAGTTTTAAGAGAGCTTAGTTACTTAGAATCATTAGTCACCTTGAAATATGTAAAATCATGTAAAAATATGTTTTTCTTAGAAACACTTCTTTCGTCCCACCTCAAATAACTTTTTATTTATGTAAATAATACCATTTAGTATCCCCTATGTAATTATTGTCATAAAATTTCTTAACGAGTTCCAAGAAACACTTTCCAATATTTCTGGACCCACCCAAATAATTCTTAATTAAAAATGTATGAATTCACATTAATTTTCGTTATTTACCATATTCTGCTCCATTTACTAGTGTATATAAACTGCAACGAGTTGAAGTTTCGTCACATTTGACAAAGCCTTAAAAGGGCGAATCATGTCATTCCTATAAAATATAATAAAACTTCTAGAAAACTGTATGTATTAGAGTTCATTCACAAATTGAAAGAAGATTGTAAAAGTGTTAGTGCGTGTGCGTACGCGTAATGAGTAGGGATGGGCAAAACGACTCATCTCAGGGATCTGATCTGAACGGATCGCTCAGCAGAGTGAGTCGTCTCTTTTTCACGACTGACGACTCACTAAAATCAGATTTGTAACTCCAAACTCCAATACCGCGCCGCGCGCCGCACAGTGGGCTGAAAATGAAGCTCCATAGACTTAGCGTCACTCGAAAATCAAGTACCTAATTTCATCAGATCAGATCCCTGAGATGAGTCGTTTTGCCCATCCCTACTCATTACGCGTACGCACACGCACTAACACATTTACAATCTTCTTTCAATTTGTGAATGAACTTTACTAAGCTAATTGGTTTACAAATTGCCTATCTATAAGGCGCGCCATGTACAAGAAATATAAAACCTTTTTTTTTTATCCAAGTGTATTTATTTATTTAAATATACCCAAAGCATTACAGAACTATTTTTCAATACACTCAAGTTCGAGATACAAAATAATAAGTAGTACACAATAAAATAATAACAGAGCGAGAAACATGCATGACAAATTAACAAAATTAATAAACAATTATAATAAACACAGTACTTTCCTCTGGTGAGCCAGACTATCACAAAATACGTCAAACTTCGGGGTGATAAAATTTAGCAAAGATATTTCTCTAACTACTGGGATAACAATTGGCAGGCTAGTTCTGCATCGTGGGAGAAAAAACAATCTATGGCCCCTTTGTCGAAGATAATTATCGGGGAAGAACAAGGGTAGGCAGAGAGAATGAACCGCCACACTTCTCTATACTGACACATCTCTACATTCCTCCACATTCATATAACGAGTCATACACGCACGTCGATTCTTCCAAACTTCTAATATGACCAACCTTTAAAATTTGATTAATTTGGTCATGCCATGTTTTCCTCAGTCTACCTCGACTCCGTACTCCATTTCCATCATTAACGTATACTTTTTTAACCATTCTTACTCCATCCATGAACAAACGCAGCGATTTTTTCATAATTTTGTTCATAATACCTTCTTCCGCTCTACATTCCGTTCTTATATTAGCATACATCGTTCTACTCTAGGGACCTCATCTCTACCGCATTTATTCCGCTCTCATCCTTCTTCTGCAAGTTCGATGCTTCGCTTCCATACACAAAGGTTGGGTCCAAAACTTAATTGTGAACGGCCGTTTTCGCTTTCATTAATAAATTCTTGTTTCCAATAACCATTTTTTAAATCTTCATCACTTTGTTACCCGCACCAACCCTTCTTTCGACGTCACCATCCGTTCAGCCATCCGTAGTGGACATGCTACCTAAATACACAAGACCTTACGAAAAAATCTGGGAATTAATGTTTGACGAAAGAAGATTACATGAGAGGAACGAGCAAAGTGCGGGGGTTGGGGAGATGAAAGGGATGCTGTACTCGACGAATATAGTCGAAAACATTTTATAAACGAAGCACATGCTTTTCCCAATAATGTCAATTCACAGAATTTACTAATATTTTCAAGGTCTGTTTCAAAGTAAAAGAGATAGAATAAAGAAGAAAAATGCGTAGGAGAAGAAAATATGTGAAATACCACGCATGAACGGATCATTTTAAATAATGTACTCGTATTTACATTTGAGTACATGGTGTTTATAATTTATGTTTAACATAAATAATGTATGAAAATTATCATATTACTGTTAAAATTTAAAACACTATGACTGTTAAAATTTAAAAAATTGAACAGGTTGACCAATTCAGATATCTCGGAAGCGAAGTAACCAGCTCTAATGACCTCCCCAGAGAAGTAAGGTCACAGGTAGATAAGGCTGCAGCGGTTGCAGGCTGCCTGAAAGATGTCACATGGAGAAACATGGACATGAGGACTGACAGCAAGGTACGCATTTATAAGACCTGTGTGCGACCAATCCTCACATATGGCATTGAATCGAGGGCAGACACTGTCAAGACAAAGAGCATGCTCAGGACAACCGAGATGAAAACACTCCACGCTATAGCTGGCAAAACCCTAAGTGATCGAGTTAGGAATACAGCAATCCGAGAAATCTGCGAGGTTGAAGATGTGGTCAGATGGGGACATCAATGACGGCAACACTGGCATCAACACGTAGAAAGAATGAGCTCAAATAGGATACCACACATAGCTCTCCATGGAACGCCAAACGGACAACGCCGACCAGGAAGACCCCAGAAATGGTGGAGAGAAAGCTGGAGTTCAGCGTCTCAAGAGGACCCACCTGAAATAACAGACTCCTGGTCTATCAAAAGTATAGAAGAAGTAGAAGAAGAAGAAAAGACTATTATAATATCACAATTTCTTTTTATTCACTGAAAGTGTCGCGACAGCTGTTTCGCCAACCGATATTGGCGTTATCAGGTGTTACAATAAACTTGATGTTTATTTTATTAGTATATTGTAACACCTGATGATGCCAACATCGGTTGGCGAAACAGCTGTCGCGACACTCTCAGTGAATAATAAGGAATTGTAGAATTGCAGAAATAATAGATCGCCACATTGTTCTGTCCTCACATACTTTTCTCGATTCCTCAACATTCATACACGTCGATTTCTCCGTTTACTCACGTGACCTACATTTAATATTATATTGATTTGATCGTGCCACATTTTCCCCAATCTTCCTCTATTATATCTCTCTCCGTTCATGTCATTTACATATTATGATTATTATTATTTTGTTGAATCGCTCTTCACATCATGACAGCATGAACCAAATCGATGTAAAGGGTATTATAGCTATCATAGTGATTCTCGTGACTTGTGATATGTAGCTAATCTATCGCCATTTTATTGTCACGTAATTCTATACCAGACCAAAGACAGTGTAACAATACAGTGGTATTGCGGCGATTCGAACCCGGGATCATCGGTGTGATAGTCATAATCGCCTTAATCGACGACGTCTTAGTTCGTCGAATATTATTATTGGGAATGAAATAACTGGGAGATAAAAGAGTTTAATGTTGTTATTTGAAATTTCATGGTAGCAGTATAAAATCGTTTTCAAATAATGAAAAAATACTGGTTTTACTTGGATTTAATTTATATAGATTATATAAATAGTGCCAAATTCGTTTCGCCTTGCGAGAGCATTCTCAAACGGAGTCTCAGTTTAAGAATGCTCTCGCAAGGCGAAACAAATTTGTCACTATTTATATAATTTAACTAACTAACTAGCTAACCATCACGCCATTTCCCCGGAGGGCTAGGCAGATAGGATGGATCACCACAATGCTCTGTCCTGACATACTTCTTCTACATTCATACATTGTACCATGCACGCACGTCAATTATTCCTTCAAATGTGACCGCCTTTTAGTAATTGATTAGTTTGGTCATGCCATGTTTTCCTCGGTCGTCCTCGGCTTCTTTTTCGACTCACGTTGCTTGTGTACAACTTTTTAATCATTCTACTCTCATTCGTTCGTTCCATATGTCCAAACCATCTCAGTGATCATTTTTTTAAATTTTATCCATGATGCAGACATCTGCCTTAAATTTCTTTCTTATTTCACCGTTTGGTATTCTATCATACAACGTTTTCCCGCACATTCTTCTCAGTGATCTCATTTCTACGGTGTTTATTCTGCTTTCATCCTTCTTTTGCCAGCTCCAAGCTTCACTTCCATACATGAGGGTTGGCACTAGAACTCCATTGTGTACTGCCATCATTGCTTCTGTGGATATATTTCTATTTGCAATAATGACTTTGAGTGCGCCATTTATTTTATAGCCAGCACCAAACCTTCTTTCGATGTCTTTTATAAAATTTATATATTTTAAATCCAAGTAAAACAACTAAGCAATCCTGTTTACTATAATAAATTTATATTTCTCAAGTTAATTACTAAACATTATTATTGCATGAACTACAAGTCCTGGTGAATTGTATGTATGAGGTATGCATGCGAAATGATCTGATGATGAATGTTAATAAGTCCAAGGTAATGATTTTCGAAAAGGAAGAAACCACGACAGTCTGCAACATTAGCGTGAATGGTGAAAATTTGGAGCAAGTAGTTGAGTTCGTGTATTTAGGTAGTATGTTTACAAGAGATGGGCGAGTGGAGAGGGATATTGAAAGAAGGGTTGGAGCAGGCAACAAAGTGAATGGTGCACTTAAAGTTGTCATCGCAAACAAAAACCTATCAAAAAAGCTAGAATGGCAGTGCACAATGGTGTTCTTCTACCGACCCTTATGTATGGAAGCGAAGCATGGAACTGGCAAAAGAAGGATGAAAGTAGAATAAATGCAGTTGAAATGAGATCTCTTAGAAGAATGTGTGGATACTCTGGGTATGATAGAGTGCCGAATGAAAATATAAGAAGTGAATGGTGCCATGAACAAAATAATTAAAGGATCATTAAGATGGTTTGGACATATTGAAAGAATGAATGAAGAAAGAATGGTAAAAAAAATATAAGTTAATGATGTAAATGGAACCAGAAATAGAGGAAGACCGAGGAAAACGTGGCACGATCAAATAAATCAAATATTGAATGTCGGCCATGTTAGGAGTCAGAGAAATCGACGCGCGTGCATGACACGATGTATGAATGTTGAGGAAGCGAGAGAAATATGTCAGGAAAGAAAAGTGTGGCAGTTAATTCTTTCTGCCTACCCCTTCGGGGAGACGGCGTGATGGTTAGTTAGTTAGTTAGTTAGTAAATTATTAAAACAAATAAAATCATTTGCTCATGAAACTCAGAATTTTTTAGTATTTAATGATGCCTGAATCCTGCTATATTTATAAATGTTTATAAGAGCTGTCGTTCGAAATTCAAACAAGCCAATTAAGCCGCACGTTTGGAAGGAAAATATAAAGTACCTTGATTCCAACGAAAATTCGTAATATTCTAAGTTCTATTTTCGTATTTCCACCCCCGCTGAGTAGGTACGTACACGAGGTAGATAGGGGTAACGATAAGCGCCCATTCAACGTATTACGGTCTAGGCCCTTCCTTCATTTCAGCGTGAAATTTTTCAGTAAGTTGTTTTTGCTTCAGTGAGTAAAGATGATTTAAAACACTCAAATTGATCTTTCGCTATAATTCCAATTTAATAAAGTTGTTGATACCTTACTTTACCATAAACGACAAGGTAGAATATTGGTTCTGATTTTGAAAATTTGGTTTGGTTCATGTGGTGCCCCCGTAAATTTTGAGATATTTCGTGTATAAGTGAATTGTTTTGATCAATTTGATTGTTGCCGCACTTAATCATAGTTAATTGTGACACGTAATACATTGGTACTGTTTTGAGGTTAAAATTATACAAGTTTTTTCGTTTATATAAAGAATTTTGACAGGTGTAAAAATTAAATTTTCATTTGTTCCAATGACAATTTGATTAATTGCTTCAATATTATTTTTAAGTTCTTGCTGGTGTTGGTTTGTTTTAAGTACCTAATTACTGTTTATTTAAAAAACACGGTGGATACGTGGAACATAAATTAAATAGACAATATGTGCACCATCTAAAAAGAACATTTTGTGTTAAATTATTTTTATTTTATTTCATTGTATTTTATATTATTTCATTGTATTTTATATTATTTCTTTTAGATTTATTTTGTGGATGTTGTACGATCGAAGTGTGTGCGGGAGATGCCTATTGGTGGCGATGAGGTTCGCAACCCATCACACCACGTCTCCCGCGGGGCGAAAAGAAAAGGATGGAGTGCCGCATCGGTTAAATTGTGACAGTCCATTCTTTCTGTCTACCCTTTCGGGGAGACGGCGTGATGGTTAGTTAATTAGTTAGTTAGAAGACCTCTTAGTTAATTTTAATAAGATAACTTATCAGAAGAATCGAATGAAAGAGTGAGCTGGTGGGCTTGAAGATTAACAGATCAAAAACAAAGGTAATAAAAATAAACAAGGCAAAACCAACCCACAAACACGGGCCTTCTCTCAGATTTAGAAATTGTAAATGAATAAAGCCTCTGCCGTGTCTGAAAAAACAAGCACATGCGTATCGACAGCAAGATCAAAATTTATAAAACATGCGTGCGACCTATCATGACGTTCGCTGTAGAGACGCGGGCCGATACTGCTCAACCAAGGGACTACTTATAACATCGGAGATGAAAGTACTCAGATCAATTACTGGAAAAACTCTCCGAGATCGTGTCCCCAACGTAGACATAAAAAAAACTTGCAAAATAGAAGATATCGTTCAGTGAAGTAGATCCAGAAGAAGATACTGGAGGGACCATGTTACCCGAATGGATTATGACAGACTCGCATATACAGCCGCTTATAAAATTCCCTCCGGACACCGCCCACCTGGAATACCGCCTGAGAGATGGAAGGACAGATGGACCTCATCATCCGACTAGACATGATTTGTGTTACTATCTGACATGCACGCTCGTCGATTGTTCCTACTTCGAACAAGGCTGCCTTTCAGTAATTGATTAATTTGATTATACCATGTCTTCCTTGGCCTTCCTCGACTTCTTTTTCCATTCACACTACTTTTATATATCTTTTTAACCATTCTTTCCTCATTCATTCGTTCCATATATCCAAACCATCTTAGTAATCCTTTCTTAATTTTATTTATCACGCATTCATCCGCCTTACATTCCTTTCTAACTTCATAATTAGATATTCTTTCATGCATTATTTTTCCGAAAATTATTTTATTGACTACATTTCTACGGCATTTATTGTACTTTCATCCTTCTTCTGTCAACTCCAAGCTTCACTTCAAAACATAAGTATCGGGACTAGAACTGCATTGTGCACTATCTACCATCTTTATTTCAGTCGATATACAATAGTTTTGCGGTAAAGAATCTGAGTGCACCATTTATTTTGTTTCCAGCTCCAACCCTTCTATTTCTTCCCCATTTTTTCATCTCTTATAAACATGCTTCCCAGATAAACAAATTCGGTAACTTGCTCTAATTTTTCACCGTTCGCACTTATATCACAATCCATCAAATATTCTTCCTTTTAAAATACCATAACTTTAGACTTTGACCGTTCTTCACAATGTCATACTTATTGCAAACTCCGTACATTCTTGACACTAGGACTTGTAGATCGTCCATGCTGTCAGCGATTAAAACAGCGTCGTCTGCATATAGCAAACAGCTGTTGGACATATCGTTAATTTTGGTACCAGCATTTATGCCACCTAATTATTTCATACTTACAGCTTTTTTGCCATGTCACATAATCATTTTAAGCCATTCGTATTATTACATTATAACTCATGTTAAACCACTATTTATTGTGCTTGGATTATATAATATGTGTTCAACCCACTCTCAGCTCTTACATTGTGGGATTGTGTAGGTATATAATAGTCTCAAGGGATGAATAGAGAAGAATATTGAACTCCTCCGATTCACATCTTTGTAATATGAAGCAGCTTCTTGTCAAAGCAATATGTTCTATGTTATATATAAGAACATACATGAATATACCTCTTAAACACAGGGTAATCGCAAACATCATATATTTTATTACATGTTTTTAATAATATTCTTACCTAACTAACCAACCAACAATCGCGTCGCGTCTCCGAAGGGGTAGACAGATAGAATTGACTTTTTTCCTAACATACCTGTATTTCTATATTTAATGTTCATAAATTTATTTGGTTTGATTCATGTGGTGCTCCTGTAAATTTGGAGATATTTCTCGTATAAGTGGATTGTTTTGGTCAGTTTGATTGTTGTCGCACTTTACGATAGTTATTTGTGACACAAAATACATTTTCACTCTTCTAATGTTAAAATAATACAAGTTTTTTCGTTTATAAAAATAATTTTGACAGGTGTAAAAATACATTTTTCATTTGTTCCAATGACAATTTGAATAAATTCTTCAATCAAATTTTCAAGTTTTTGCTGGTGTTGGATTGTTTTAAGTGCCTTATTAAAATGAAAACAGTGGAATAAAAAATTAAATAATGTCCGGATCAAACACAAATGTCCGGACCGTCCAGCTGACGACAAGTGCACCATCTAAAAGAACATTATGTGTTAAATTATTTTTATGTGTTATTTTATTTTATATCATTGTATTTTATATAATTTGTTTTAGATTTATTATGTAGACGTTGAATGATCGAAGTGTGCGCGGGAGATGCCTATTGGTGGCGATGAGGTTCGCAACCCATCACACCGCGTATCTCGCGTTGGCGAAAAGAGAAGGATGGATTGCAGCACCGATTAAAGTATTGCAGTCCATTCTTTCTGTCTACGCTTTCGGGGAAACGGCGTGATGGTTAGTACCTGTATTACTCTCGATTTATATCAAGGACGCACGACATAAAAATTATTACTCAAAAGACTACTACTAAAAAGGAACAATAAGAAACGAATATCAATTTTATACATTATGCCGTTCTCTGGACCATGGCAGGCGAAAAGAAAATTAGAGAACGCTAGAAGCAAATGGCAGTGGATCGGTCACACTCTGAGATGGACCTAGCCTGCATCGCTCAGGGCGCACTAGACTGGTTCCCTATGGGGGAAAAAGGGAAGCGAGGCAGACCTAGAGCCACCTGGAGAAGAGCCCTGCAGGACGAGGTTAAGGGTTCCTTGAGGCCCTATGCACCACAGAGGTAAGACAGGATAAAAAGAAGAAGAATAAGAAGATATGAGAGATAGATGCTTTCTGAGGGTAGCCTCACTGTCGTGGAAGATGTCTACATCCGAAGAGATGCGATTTAGAAGGATTTTTTTTTTCTCCTTGTATACAACAGGTCGCTTGAACCCAATTACTGTATACAATTTTATTTTAGCTATTATATTGATTCTCATGACATGTGATAGGTAGCCAATCTATCGCCATTTTATTGTTACGTGAATTCCACACCAGACCAGTGACAGGTGACAATCACACTGCCATCGCCGGGAATCGAACCCGGAACCTTGAGAATGGAAGTCGGAGCTCTTACCACTCAGCCACGAAGGTCGACAATTATTATTGCCCTGCCCACGGTCATTGCCCTAGGTAAATTGGTTCTACACAGTGGCAGGTGAAATAATCTATGTAGCCTTTGTCGCAGATAATTTTCAGGGACAAACAAAGTCAAGTCATTCAAAATATCAGAGATATGTATTCGACGACGAATCAGTTGAAAAAAATTAAGACCCAAATAAATAATTCTTCTAATTTCCAATGATTGGTAGTCCAGCATACTGTATTTGATTTGATAATTAAATAAAAACTCATAAAAAATGATAATAGACGAGTTTGATATAAATAGCAAACTAACTAACTAACAATCACGGCGTTTCTCTGAAGGAATAGACAGAAAGAAAAGACTGTCACACTCTTATTTCACATGCTGCTCTCCGTTATTTATTTTCGTGTTTACTATTATAAATTATTAATTTATAATAGTAAACACGCTTGTTTAGTGGTTTTACTTGGATTTAATTTATATAAATTGTGAAATTTGTTTCGCCTTGCGAGGACATTCTCAAACCAATAGAGAAATTTATGGTATGATGGAATTATGCATCAAAACCAACTTATTCTTGTTCGGGAATGAAATATTCCAACAAATGGATGGATTAACAATGGGATCGCCATTGAGCCCATTACTAGTGGAAATCTTTATGGATCACGTAGAGTCACGTATACTTAATACACCTCTTAACAATACATCAAATACTTAGTCAGATACGTAGATGCCATACTGGTCTGCTGGGAGGGTACTGGTTTGAGAATGCCCTCGCAAGGCGAAAAAAAATTGTCACAATTTATATTAATTGAATCCCAGTAAAACCACTAAACAATCATGTTTACTACTATAAATTAATAATGGATTTTATAAATTTAATACCTCAACCATCAATTATCAATTATTGTAAATAAAAGTATGAATAGTTTAAGGGCTTAAAAAAAAGAAGGTAATATTCTGAGCAGAGTAAAATGATTTGGGAACACCGTATACCTTCAAAACTCTTGAGCACATATCAGTTACCATATTGACTGATAGCTCTCAAATCTCCCACTAACTGATTGGTCCCTGGAAATCTGTGTATTTGTGTGTGCTTTGGAATTCAGTATTGTGTTAAATTGAACAATAGATTTCCGAGATGTTTATCCATAGTACACTATGATTTTCTATATTGTATTATACGTTTTAATCTTGGAACTGAAATAATAAATGCTTATAATCAAAGATTTGTTGATTGTATCCCAATTCAAGTACAGATTTAGTATTTTAAGTAATTAATACGAATGAAAACGTCTGTTTTGTCTGACAACCATACCAAAGGTCCTGGGTTCGATTCCCGGCGATGGCAGTATAATTGTCACAATGTATTAGGTCTAGTATAGAATTCACGTGACAATAAAATGCTGATAGATTATTGTTACGTGAACGTACCTATCACATGTCATGAGAATCAAAAGCGAAAAACAAAATTGAATACAGTATTTGGGTACAAACGACCTATTGTAATTAGAATAAAATTAATGTCATTTTTTTTATTTTAATTCAATTATTAATTTATTTATTTATACATATACACAAATGAGACATAAAAAACGAAAAACATTTAGGCGACTCATTTGGACACATACATATCAGAAGGAATCCAAATATGTCGACGTCAGTGAGGCAATACTCTTTCCAGAATTTGTAATATTTTTTTAATGAATACTGCCTCACTGACACTGAAAATGCCCAAATCCGAGACGATAAGATTCAACTTCCGAATTGCTCTTCCTACTGGCATCACCAAAGGTTATGAATATGAATAACGGTGCCTCCTACCTGCAAGATGTAAGATTGTTTTTGTTGTATTGTTATAAAATATACGAGTATAATATGAACAACAACAACAAACCATCACGCCGTTTCTCCGCAGGGGTAGGCAGAGAGAATGGACCGCCACACTACTTCATTTTCTTAACGATTAATTGTATCTCAATAGAGACAAAGATGTAAATTATTGGGAAACATAATATGGTAGTCGAGGCGTTTACAGGACTTATGACCTGTCATTGGTTGGATTAAGCGATCACCTTATGTTTAACAACATTCACCATTCCGCCCTTCTTATGACACCACGTCTGACAAATTTGTCATTCGTCATTTATTCTACTTTCATCCTTCTTTTGCCAGTTCCATGCTTCACTTCCATACATAAGGGTCGGCACAAGAACACCATTGTGCACTGCCATCTTGGCTTTTTTGGATAGGCTTTTGTTTGCGATGACAACTTTAAGTGCACCATTTATTCTGTTGCCTGCCCCAACCCTTCTTTCAATATCCTTCTCCACCCTCTAATCCTTTGTAAACATACTTCCTAAATAAACAAATTCATCCACTTGTTCCAGATTTTCACCGTTTACACTAATGTTGCAGACTGTTATGCTTCCTTCTTTTTCGAAAATCATTACCTTGGACTTGTTCACATTCATTTAAAATTAAAACGAGAAAACGATAATGTGAATGAAAAATGAATTCGCTTAGAACGTGTGGAGATTTTCTGTTGCCCCATATATCCTTAATTATATTCTATTCATCCATCCTCTCTGTAACAAAAGTACGACACAAGTAAAATTACATTGTGGCTTTCAGCATTTTTCATTTGTAAATGATATACAGACAATAAAAAAATGAAAAATGGCATGGAAAAGCTAAGTTAATACTTTATCGTAAAAAAGGCTTCTGGAAAATTGTGTAAAAAATCGGCTTACATGAATTTCCTCCTCGTCAACCTTTTATTCTGGATATGATATCTTAATATGTGGGAACAGTAGCGTTTCTATTTATAAGAATCCTTCACATATGAGAAATCATTATTTGCATAAGCAAAATATTATATAACAAATACGATCAAACCAGACACAATACTATAAATTTTTCGGTTCAAGTAGGTTATTGTTTTAAAACTTTAACTTATAATGAATATTAATTGTATTTCAATAGAGACGAAGATGTAAATTGTTTTTTGGAAACAGAATATGGTGGTCGAGGCGCTTACAGGACTTATGACCTGTCATTGGTTGGGTAAAGCGATCGCTTTATGTTTAACATTACCCATTCCGCCCTTCTTACGACCACCACGTCTGATAAATTTTTGGAAGATGTATATTTGCCACCATGTTGTGAAACACTTAAAAATTTTAGTTCAATCTACACTAGCGCCATCCATTAACATTAAGTATTAGCATTAAGCAGAAAATCTTTATTAATGCAATGTGAAAGGCTACAGAATATGTCTAACATAGTATTTTAAAATTAAATAACATTTTGAAGTTCTTGCTAGAGTAGGATTGTTTTAAGTGCCTAATTACGGTTATTTAAAAGAACGGTAGATACTTGGAATATAAATTCTTCTTCTTCTTCTTCTTCTTCTTGTCCTGTCACACCTCCGTAGTGTATAGGGCCTCAAGGAACCTTCTCCACCCGACTCTATCGCATGCCTGATGCCATACATTATACCAAGTGAGACCTGCTGATTTAACCTCGTCCTGCAGGGCTCTTCTCAAGATGACTCTAGGTCTGCCTCTCTTCCTCTTTCCTCCCATAGGGGACCAATCTAGTACGCACTGAGCAATGCAGGCTGGGTTCCGTCTCAGAGTATGACCGATCCACAGCAATTTGCGTCTAGCGACTTGTTCTCTAATAGGCTTTTCGTCTGCCATGGTCCAGAGATCGGCATTTGACACTGTTTGGGGCCAATAGATCTTGAATATACTTTATATTTGTTTTTATGTTTTAGAGTTACTTTGTGGACGTTGGACGATGTGCGCGCGGGATGTGCCTCTAGGTGGCGATGAGGTTCGCGACCCATCACACTGCGTCTCCCGCGGGGGCGGAAAGAGAAGGATGGAGTGCCGCAACGGTTAATGTGTGGCAGTCCATTCTTTCTTCCTACCCCTTCGTGAAGACGTCGCGATGGATGGTTAGTTATAACTCCCGTGAACTGAAGAGGGAAGGGCTTACAGCGACGCATTTTTTCAAGCTGATTAAGAACCCTTGTTCTGGAACAAATTGGTATTTTCGTTACCAATGGTTATCTTCGACAACGCCGACTGTTCAATTGTCTTTTTCTCCGTCACGCAGAACCAACCTGTCTTGGGTAATGCTAGTAGAAAGAATAATTCGTCTCGGATTTTGACATTTTTAGTGTCAGTGTGGCAGTGTTTACAAAAATATTATATTATCAATTTTGGAAAGAGTACTGCTTTACTGACGTCGACATATTTGGGATCCTTCTTAGATACTCGTATGTTATATCTTAGTTTAATAACGAATTGTATTTTTTTTTACCGTTTTGTGTCCGAAATGAGTCGCCTAAATGTTTTTCGTTTGTTATGTCACGTTGTTTTTTTTTTCAGATAATCTTAAGGCGTTAACACTGTGGATGTGGATTTCCATAATGAAGATTTTTGCTTATGAATTAAAATACAGTTTTTTCTACTTCCGAGTTTATTTTTCAATAAATGAAATAAAACACCCTCAACTCAAAACTTCCATCTAAAAAATCCTTTCAAAATTTAACCCAATTATATATTTTAATTGTTATGTCTCTGGTACATGTGATAAATGTTTCTACGTTCTTGCACTCATTTTATAATAATTTTGGTTAGTTTATATCGTTCTCCCGATGATGAAGGTGTAAGACTTCGAAACATGTCAAAAAAAATAATCTCAAAAATTGAAAGAACAGGGTTTTAATTCATAAAAGTAAAATAATTAAATAAAAAGCGATTTCGCACACATTTGTTAAAGAGATCTCATTTCAACTGCAATTATTATTCTTTCATCCTTCTATTGTTGATTCCACGCTTCTCTTCCATACGTAAGGGTCGGCACAAGAACACAATTGTGTACTACCATCATAGCTTTTTAAGTAGTTTAAGAATTTTGAATTTTCTATCTCTTCCATTATGAACACCCGCTGTCCTATAATTAAATTTTAATTACTTTAAAAAATTTGATGAATTCAAACGGATGTATAGTAAATTGGGAAATTTAAAAGTTTCGAACTAAAATCGTTTAGCTACAAATACGTCACTGCTTTCTTCCCTTTCAGAATAAATTCAACCCCCGACACGCCCCATGTCGTGTCTGAAAATAATCAGGGTCCGCGTTTTTGAATTTTAATGACATGAATTAATCACGCGGGGGGCTAATTATTGTAATTCAGCGGAAGATAAATCATTAAAATTACACCCCGAAACCTGTAGAGTTCACATCATTCAATAATTTATAAAATCCTTGTTCTACCCTCAGATTTGTTTTTAAAATCTATGTGGTGGATATGTATTCAATTGTAAAAGTATTTCTTCTATATTCGCCATCACTTTGTGTTGTGGGTTCACATTTAAATAACTATCTCAAAACATTTTATTTTCACAACAATTTTTTCAGAAACATGTTTTGAACACAGACTTCCCTTCTTCAGTATATAAATTTTAACAATCAAATGAAAGAGATTCATTACTTGTACACTAAATGACGAATGAAACAACGGAAAGAGGGGAATTTAAATATACGTTGTTTAGGTAGAATTATGAAACAGGGGAAACAAATCAATTATGGGACTATGTTTACTTGTTTTTTTTTTATAATATCTTCGTTGTTTTTAATGGCCTTTTTATTTTTTTAAATTTCTAGATTATTTAAAGTTATATTTCTATTGTATTACCATTTGTGTGAAATTTCAACGCCGTTGTCTTTGTTAAACAAGTGATCTATTTTTATTTCCTCCACTTTTTCACTCGCCATTTAGTATATAAGAAATGTCTCTTTCATTTGACTGTTAAAATTCATACGCTGAAGAAGGAAAGTCTGTGTCCCGAAACATGTTTGAGAAAGGCGCATTTTTTTTTTGTAAAAATACAATATTTTCATAAAGTTATTGGGTAGTAAACTGGTGTATTTTTACAACATTTTTTAATGTATACAAATACTTGTAGACGAATACTGGATTTTACCCATTGCGGGTTATCAATTCAAGGATCAATTGTATCTCAATAGAGACAAAGATGCACATTGGAAACAGAATATGTGATGGGCTAGTGTGTAGATTGAAGCTAACATGTGAAGTTTGGTGTTACATATTAACATATTGCACGTTGAAAACAAAAGTGACACTATACAAAAATCTCAATTTTTCAGTACGGTCATTAGAAGTTTTGCCTGCTTATTAACCTAATTAAAATCAACTAGATTCTGATAGAATAATATCTAAACTAATATATAAAACAACAACATTAGATATATTTCTACTTACAGTCAAGTTATTGACCTCACGAAAACTTTAAATGACCGTACTGAAAAATTGAGATTTTTGTATAGTGTCACTTTTGTTTTCAACGTGCGATATATACAACTTCCAAAAATTTGTCAGATATGGTGGTCGTAAGAAGGGTGGAATGGGAAATGTTGTATTACATAAAGCGTGCGCTTAACCCAACCAATGACAGGTCATAAGTCCTGTAAACACCTCGATCACCATATTCTGTCTCCAATTTGCATGTTCGTCTCTATTGAGATACAATTAATCCTTGGTGAATTTTTATTTATTGTTTCTTGGACAATGATGTAAAACTCCATATTAAATAATTCATACGATTCTAAAAGTTTAATTATATTTTATTATTTATCGTTAATTACAAAATTCTGCTCCATTTACTAGTGTACGAGTATATAAACTGCAACGAGTTGAAGTTTCGTCACATTTTATAATGCCTTAGAAGGGCGAAATATGTCATTCCCATAAAATATAATAAAACTTCTAGAAAACTGACGTTTTCATTCGTATTAATTATGATATTTTTGGTTTCATCTTTAGATTATTTTGAAAGTTTATTTTGTGAAGAGAGCCAATCTCACGTAAAGTGAAAAACAGAGAAAGCAGATGTTAAATAAGATTCTAATAATTCTAGCTAAATCTTAGTAATATTACAAGTAAAACAAATATTCAAAGCAAATAATTTTCACGATTTCATTTGATGATTTTCAATCCCTAACTTCTATGGAGCTCAAATCACTACCTACACAATAAGTTCAACCCTTTTGTAAGGATCAGAGAAGTCCTTTAGAAAATTCGAGTTCCGTAGATAAGCCGCAATTCTGTAAAGCACGTTATGCCCGGAGCTTTAGAAATAAATAGTGATGGTTAGAATCAAATTGATAATCGATTTCGAGCATTTTTCGTGCAATAATCGATTATTTTTCATTCATTTTTCTACAATATTTATCTTATCCCTTCAATGTTTTATAAGCGCTAGAAAAATGATGGTGTCATGAACAAAATAATGAAAGCATCATTAAGATGATTTGGACATATGGAAAGAATGAATGAAGAAAGAATGATAAAAAAGTTATTTGTTAATGATGTAAATGGAACCAGAAATAGAGGAAGACCGAGGAAAACGTGACCCGGTCAAATAAATCAAATATTGAATGTCGGTCATTGAGGAGTCAGAGAAATCATCGCGCGTGCATGACACGATGTATGAATGTTGAGGAAGCGAGAGAAATATGTCAGGAAAGAAAAGTTTGGCAGTCCATTATTTCTGCCTACCCCTTCGGGGAGACGGCGTGATTACTAACTAACTAACTAACTGACTAACCATCACGCCTTCTCTCCGGAGGGGTAGCGAGAAAGAATGAAACGCCACACTGTTCTGTCCTGACACACTTCTCTCGATTCCTCTACATTCATACATCGTGACATGCACGATGTATGAATGTAGAGGAATATGTTATTTTTAAGTGTCATTTCGTTATTTAATTAGCAAACCATCACGCCAACTCTCCGGAGGGGTAGGCAGAAATAATGGACCGCCACACTGTTCTGCCCCGACATACTTCTTTAGATTCTTCTACATTCATACATCTTGTCATGCACGCACGTCGATTTCTCCGACATTCAATATTTGATTGATTTGATCGTGCCACGTTTTCCTCGGTCTTCCTCTATTTCTAGCTCCGTTCACGCCGTTTACATATACCTTCTTTACCATTCTGTCTTCACTCATTCTTTCCATGTGTCCAAACCATCTTATTGACCCTTTAATAATTTTGTTCATAACACTTTCATTTGCACCACATTCACTTCTTATACTTGCATTTGACACTCTTTCATTTACAGATTATATTATTATTATAATATTTTGTTGAAAAGCTTTTTACATCATTACAGCGCGAGCCAAATCGACGTAAAGGGTAAATATATCCCATATAAAATATAGTCAAAAAGCTTAAATGGCAGTGCATAATGTTTTTCTCTTATCGACCCTTATATCGTAAATACCTACTAAGAATCATTAGTCACCTTGAAATATGTATAATCATTTGTAAACAATTTGTAAAAAGATTATCTTTAAAACACTTTATTTCGTCCTACCTCGAATAACTTATTTTTGATTTATGTATTATAGTATAATTTAGTATCCCCTAACTATGTAACCATTGTCATAAAATTTCTTAACGAGTTCTTAGAAACACATTTTAATATTTCTGGACATACCCAAATCATTCTTTGTTAAAAATGTAAAGTCATATAATTTTTTGTTAATTATCATATTCTACTCCATTTACTAGTGTATATAAACTGCAACGAGTTGAAGTTTCGGCACATTTGATAATGCCTTAGAAGGGCGAAACATGTCATTCCCAATAAATATAATAAAAATTCTACAAAACTGACGTTTTCATTCGTATTAATTATTTAATATGGAGTTTCACATCATTGTTCAAGAAACAATAAATAGAATTTTAATGTTCGATTATTATTTTTCTTCTTCTTCTTTTAGACCTTTGGTTTGTTCCTGTAATCAGGCTGGCCTCTCTTGGGAGGTCGACACCCAGCTTTCCCTCCATTTCTTTGGCGGACTTCCCGGGGGACGGCAGCCGGCAGGAATGTGATGCGCCGGGATTGGTGTGTGGGATTCTAGTGGGATCCATCCTCTCCACGCGCGCATTCCAGTATCTTCTTCGTTGTCTGTCCCATCTCACGACACCTTCCACCTTGCAGATTTTGTGGATAGCCGTGTTTCTCACCCTATCTCGAAGAGTCTTTCCTGCTAGTATCCTCAGCGTCCGCATCTCTGCCACCGGCATTTTAGCCTTCGTTCTTAAGGTATCCGCTCTGGACTCAATGCTATATGTCAGTATAGACCCTACGCAGGTTTTTTATATTCTGACGTTACTGTCAGTTCTCATATACTTGTTTTTCCATATGATCTCCTTGAGACAATCTGATACGGCCGAAGCCTTGTTGACTTGTACGATGATATTTTTCGATTACGAGGTTATTTAATCGATTATGTTCTTATTCTACCCGTCCCATCACTATTTCGTATTTCCGATTCAATCTATTCATACAATAACGTAGTTAATACTGAATTGATTTACGGCCAATATCAGTGTACGAGTATAAGAGAGATACATTCAATTGAAAAATAATTTGCTCTGTTAATCTGTAGATCTCTGATACATAAATACTAACTAATGAGAATAAATTTGTTGGAATTCGCCCTTTACAATAGATAACAATCGTTGTTACAATTATTTTAAAATTAGAATATTTTATATAATATTATTAATCAATAAAAATATTGAAAGGTATATTCTAAAAAAATCTTAACTAACTTATTGAACATTGTGGAATTCCATAGTAATATACTTTGTTTGAATTGAAAATAACTTTGTTTAATTCACTAATTATTAAAAAAAAATTAAAAAAACACGACATGCTTCGAAGGATACCTCCATCCTCAAGTGTAAAAATATTATTAAATTAAACAAAGAAAGACTAATATAAAAACGCATTTTAAATTCGATACGATAATTCAAATTTAAAAATTAACCTGGGCGTTTTAATTTTTAATTCTTTTTTTAAGAGTAAGAACTAATAAATAATATTAATTAATAATAATAATGCATGATGATAAGTATATAAATAAATAAATAAAAAATTGAAAAAACATACATTTGAAAAGACATAGGTAATTAATATATAAATTAATAAATGATTAATTTGCATTTGATTGGGAATGTTGGGAATGAAATTGGGAATGAGTTTTGGAGATTAAATGTAGACAAAGTATTTTAAGGAGAAAGGAGTATAAGGAGGAATCTGATTATTAATTATGTTTTCACCCAATTTCACCTGCTTGAGGATTTCTACATTTTCAAGTTAGTTTAATTTATTGATATTGTTAACTGTGTGTAGAAATTTTGTGTCATTTTTATCGAAACTATGGTCAAATTCAAAACAATGGTTAACCATCTCAGAAAAAAAAACAGTAAACTAATAAATTAAACAAATTAATATTATTTATTAGTTCATACTCTTAAAAATACTTATAAGTACTTATAACAAATAGCCCAGGTTAATTTTCATTTTTAAATTGTTGTATCGGATTTTTAATGCGTTTTTATATTAGTCTTTCTTTGTTAACCTTTCCCTTGCGGTGCCAAAATAAAAACGTGCGTTCCGGTGTAGGGTAGTCAGTACGCGTTAAAAAATTAGTGATTTTTAATCGGAAAAATAAGAACATTCATAGCCAATCCCCTTATATAAATATAATTGATGTCAAAAATTATAATAATTGAGATTTGGTTGCTAAAAACATTTAAACCATCTGGCAACGCTCACGGAACGGGCATAGACCCGCTCTGGTTGCAAGCCCGAAAGCGACTGCCGCCGGCGCGGCGGGACGGCGAGAGTGAGAACATTGAGCTAGAATATATGCAAGAGTGAGATGCGAATATAGTGTCGCGTACTCAGCGCTACGAATTTTGTTTCCGATTTTCACAAAATACCTCCGATGTACCCGATGAATTCTGATTATTATTTATATTATTTTTTTAATCAATGCGTAAATATACTATGGAGGAATACCTAAAATCTTAACCTTGTATTTATTGAATGTATAGAGATATTGATGGTTATTAGAAGCAACGTGTAGAAGATACCCATCACAGGGAAGGGAGGGTTAAGTTTTTGTTATATTTTTGCACCTGAAGATGGAGGTATCCTCCGAAACATGTCGTGTTTTTTTAATATTTTTTTTTCATAAATAGTGGATTAAACAAAGTTATTTTCAATTTTCTAAGTATAACTCTTAACTAAACTACATATTTTATAAAGAAACAGATAAAAAATATTGTTTTAGAAATGTTTTGATTAGAACTACGACAGAGAGGTGAATCTTTCAAGGATTAATGTAGATAGCAGATCCTGTCTTATCTCTATCGTTTTGTTAACGTACATTTATCTCGGACGCTGTCAACGATTTCACCGAATCGCCTCCATTAATGATCTGTCTTCTTGGAAAAATTGGCCAATTATTGTCAAGCCCCGCCGAATTTCCTGAAAGCTCGCATAAAGGAAAGTCCCCGTTTTCCATTCTATTTGTCGATGTCAAAAGAATAAATTTCCCGGAAAATTATTCCAAATTAAAAGTTTTTTCGCTTGTTAACTTTATAAAAAAATCAGTAGTGTATTTTGAATTATATTACATAAAAAATAAATGTACATCACTTTGCTGAAAAAAATCTGTTTTGTAAAAAAAATTAATTATGAAAACTTCTTGCAAAATGAACAGTTTCAAAATAACTACATAACTTATCATCACATCGTCTCCCCGAAAGGATAGGTAGAAATAATGGACCGCCATACTGTTATTTTATAACATACCTCGGTCGCTTTCTCAACATTCATACATCGTGACATGCATGTATGTCGATTTCACCGACTTCTCACGGAGCTGACATTTAATATATGATGAAAAACTAATAGAATTCAGAGAAAACAATAACATTTATCAAACTTTTTTTAATTTCATAAAAACGTAACAAACAATTTCAAAATACATAAATTAGAATAATTGATTCGATTAATTGTATCTCAATTGGAAAGAAGATGCAAATTGGAAACAGAATATGGTGGTAGAGGCGTTTACAGAAATTATGACCTGTCATTGGTTGGGTTAAGCGCACGCTTTATGTAATACAACATTCCCCAATTGCGCCCTTCTTACGACCACCACGTCTGACAATTTTTTGTAATATGTATATACTCGTATGCTACAATGTTGGGGAACACTTCACATTTTTTAGTTCAATCTACACTAGCGCCACCTATTAAGATTTAATGTAAGCATTAAGCAGAAGATCTTTATTAAATGATAACCCGCAATGGGTAAAATCCAGTATTCGTCTACAAATATTTGTATAAATTCAAAATGTTAATTCATTCGAATTGAAATAGCCTAAAATGTAATAATGCCTTTACACGGCTTAACATTTCATTCACATAAACTATAAACTTAAAGAAATCAGATATATTTTCTTCTATATTCGCCTTCACATTGTGTTGTGGATTCATATTTGAGTAAATATAATTATACGTTGTATCACAACACTTTTATTTTCACTGAACTCCAAGATGTTTCCGTTACAAGTAACCTTTATAAATGTTTACAATTTTGAACGAAAATTGTAACATTAATAAAGTTTACTTGAAACCGAAACATGTCTGAGTTCAGAGAAAATAAAAAGTGTTGAAATACGATGTAATTAAATGAATTCCGATATATTTTCATCCATATTAATCATTTAATGTAAAGTTTTATATCATTATTTATTGTTTCTTGAACTATGATGTAAAAATCCATATAAAATAATTAATACGGATGAAAACGTCAGTTTTCTAGAAGTTTTATTATATTTCATGGGAATGACATGTTTCGCCCTTCTTCACATTCGATAATTTCTTAGAAGGGTAAAACATGTCATTCCCATAAAATATAATAAAACATATAGAAAACTGACGTTTTCATTCGTATTAACCCTAGAACGGAGGGCTGGGTCTGTGAGGTCCAGACTTTTTATATAAGGTTAGAATTCAAGGTCATAGGCATTGCAGACCGCCATTTTTCTGAGTACCTTCCTAAAAGAGTCCACAGAATGCGCTGGTGTCGCATATTTGACAACCCAACTCTCCGTCATCAGTTATCAGGCGTTTGAATATCTTGTGGGCCTGTCAGATCCGACCCGTCCGCTCGCTTGACTTTTTTGACATAGCTGTATTTGTGTTCTAGGGCGGTTTTTTTTATTTTTGCTTGTACTCATTTTAATAATATTGTCAATTTTAAACAAGTATAGGATTGAGGAAGAACAAGCCTCAAATACCTCGAAGCTTTCTTCCAAAATCAACATGGGAACGACATTCATGCATTTTTGGATTTGATGATAGTATTTTATGTACCCATGAGAAACAAAAGTCTTATTTTGCTGTCATCCATGCACAACGACAGGGAAATTGACTCTTCTACTGGTAAAAATAAGAAGCCCAGCATAATAATATATTACAATTCAACTAAGGAAGTTGTCGACGTAGCCGATGCTATGTGTGCTGAATACAGCGTTGCAAGAGGAACAAGACGTTGGCCATTTACTTTGTTTTTTGCCGCAATGAATATTGCTGCTCTTAATGCATTCATTGTATTCAAGACAAATGAACAGTCCATCAGCAGGCGTGATTTTCTGAAGGACTTGTCGAAACAGATGCTGCAACCTTACTTGACCATGCGAGCTCAGCAAAACAACCTACCACGAGAGATTCGTCAGTTAGCAACTAAGTTTTCTGGATATAAAGTTTAACCTAAAGACGATCCTGCTCCAGGAAAACGTGGAAGATGCTCCCAGTGTAAAGACAGCAACACAAAGTACTTTTGTAGAGAGTGTAAAATTTGGTTATGTCTAAACCACAGTGAAATGTTGTGTAGCGATTGCTGTAAAAATTAAGTTATTTGACATATTGAAAAACATGTTTAAACTAATTCTTAATATTTTTCCGTTAACATCATTCTTGTATATAGTATGTAAAATCAAACCCAATCAAAATTTAAAAAATTAAAGCATTTCATGTAATTTAAAAAAAATCAATCTTTTTTTTTTATTCAAATTTCAAGACTATTCAAATTATTTATACCATCGTTTGTGAGCAATATTGTTTTGCTAAAATATTGTTAGACTACTGAAAACATTCCTAGGTTTGATAGGAAAACCTGTTTGGATCAATAAAAATAATTTGAATTTTTTAAAGATTTTTTTATTATTGGGTCTGTCAGGCCCAGCCCGTACACTTACGTGACTTTTTTTGCTCGTCCGTTATAGGGTTAATTATTTTTTATCATTGTTTAAAAAACAAAAAATATTCACATAAATTCAATTAAATTATGAAAATACTAGTTATTTCACAAACAATGTAATATCCCCATCTTGATACTTACATTATTGTTCAAGGAACACAAGAATGTTTAACAAATTCGAAAAACTTCAAAAATCACAAATACCATGTACGAAAAAATTCACAAATATTAAATATACATAATTCATACATATTCAAAGAGCTGAACTTCTTTTTAAAAAATGTGTGTCGCTTACCAGGTCGGGCCCGCTTGAACGACGTCCACAACTCGTTGGGGCGGCTGAGTCGTTCCGCCTCAGAGCTGTCAGGCGGCGGAGGCGCCGCGGCGGCCATGGACGCCTCGTGCTGCGCCGGGCCCCGCGCGCGCTCCGCCCAGCCGCGTCGCCCGCCCTCCGTCATCAACAGGACCCAGGGCTTCTTCCACACCCTAAAGGTAAAAACAATTCTTCCATCTATTCTTATTTTCAATTTGCAATGCCAAAAATAACGACCAAAGAAATTAAACTAACTTACTAACTAAATTGATTGTTGAGGTTTTTGTTTTGTAAAACTCCATTATAATTATTATATTATAATTATTATTGTACTGGTTCTGATTTAAAAAAAAATGGTTTGATTAATGTGGTGCTCCTGTCAATTTGGAGATATTTCTTGTATAAGTGAATTGTTTTGGTCAATTTGATTGTTGCCGCACTTTATGATAGTTATTTGTGGCACGAAATTCGTTTTCGCTCTTTTGATGTTAAAATAATACAAGTTTTTTCGTTTATAAAAATAATTTTGACAGGTGTAAAAATAAATTTTTCATTTGTTCCAATGACAATTTGAATAAATTCTTCAATCAAATTTTCAAGTGTGTGCTGGTGTTGGATTGTTTTAAGTGCCTAATTAAAATGAAAACAGTGGAATAAAAAATTAAATAAACACAAATATCCGGATCGTCCAGCTGACGACAAGTGCACCATCTAAAAGAACATTATGTGTTAAATTATTTTTATGTGTTATTTTATTTTATATCATTGTATTTTGTATAATTTGTTTTAGATTTATTATGTAGACGTTGAATGATTAAAGTGTGCGCGGGAGATGCCTATTGGTGGCGATGAGGTTCGCAACCCATCACACCGCGTCTCTCGCGTTGGCGAAAAGAGAAGAATGGAGTGCAGCATCGATTAAAGTGTTGCAGTCCGTTCTTTCTGTCTACCCTTTCGGGGAAACGGCGTGATGGTTAGTTAGTTAGTTTAATTACTTATATAAATATCAGTTACACATTTGTTTCGCCTTGCGAGGGCATTTTCAAACTGAACTCCGAACTGAGTTCAGTTTGAAAATGCCTTCGCAAGGCGAAACAAATGTGTAACTGCTATTTATATAAGTAATTATATTAATTAAATCAACCACTAACTAAACATCACGCCTTCTTTTCGAAGGTGTCGACCTTCGTGGCAGAATGGTAAGAGCTCTGACTTCCATACCGAAGATTCCGGGTTCGATTCCCGGCAATGGCAGTGTGATTGTCACACTGTCTTTGGTCTGGTGTAGAATTCACGTGACAATTAAATGGCGAAAGATTGGCTACCTATCACATTAGAATCAATATACTAGCTAAAATAAATTGTATACAGTAATTGGGGTCAAACGACCTGTTCCATACAAGGAAAAAAAAGGTTGGGAAAAAGAATGGACTGCCATATTTTTCTTTGCTGATATACTTCTCGCTTTCTCAACATTCATACATCGTGTCATGCACGCACGTCGATTTCTCCGACTCCTCACGTGGCCGACATTTAATATTTGATTTATTTGATCGTGCGACATTTTCTTCAGCCTTCCTTTATTTCTAGTTTCATTTACAGCCTGCGTTCTGCCAGTTGGTAGTTATGGTCTTGAAAATGTAACATTGTTCAAACAAAGTGCCGAAAAACTACGAGTAACCCAAAGAGCCATGTTAGGAATAACCCTAAGAGACAGAGTCACAAACGATACGGTAAGAGAAAAAAACAAAGGTCACTGACATCATCCACCGGGTGGAGACTCTAAAATGGCAATAGGCAGGTCACGTAGCCAGAAGTTCAGATGAAAAATGGACAAAAAGACTTTGGAGACTGTGGACGGCAAAGAAAAGTGATTATCTGAACTTTGGAATAACCTGGATGCAGTCTGCACAGGACAGAGTGACATGGAAGCGAATGAAAGAGGACTGAGGAAGTAGTAGAACAAGAAGAAATAACTGTTTTCCTAAAAGTTAATACTGTAACGTAAAAAACCGCTTTTGATTGGATATAATAATTTCATATGTACCTTTTATAACTTGGAACAAGTTATGATCGTTTATAATGAATAATTATTCTTCAGTTTATGTACTTACATCTTGTGTATTACATTCCTCTGTGATTCTTTTTAATTCAACTTGATTCATAGATTCTTGATTTTAATACGCATTTCCAATAATGGTGCATCTAAAATTTAACGTCAAATGCACTTCATATGAAGTTAAAATACAATCACAAATTAATTAAATACTTCACTATAAATGTAAAAGATAAAAAACTTGTAAGGTTATGACTACAGACATAATATGAATCGCCTTCTACACTGTTGTTTTCATTACTCAAACGCATTTACATTTTGATAATTTGGTAAAGTTATTAGGTATTGCAAAATATATTGCAATACCTTAATTATAAATAATATCATAAACACAACCATAGAGAAGTCAAAAATGTAGAATGCCAAAGATAAATCTACAAACGTTTAGTTATACGAGTATATCGTGCCAAAAACAAATATGTCAGACACGTGTGATTTTGCAATGTTCGAGTTCCACGTTTGAAGACTATTTATTACAAACTGTTGTTATTTAACCGTTTTAGTACCGTGATGTTTTAAACTTAGGAACACTCACATACCGCATGTTTTTAATTATTTTTTAAGGGCTAATGGATTTTATGCATTATGTTTAAAGTTTACCTATTGCCCGCAGCTCTGACGATAGAAGGATAAAACGCCTTATTTGCTGGTGTCCTAGAACTGCGACCCGAAACCCACGACGTCTTCAACTTCGATGGAGGGACGACAGTAAAAAGACGCCGGTACGACATGGGTGCGTGTTGCCCAATCGACAGACATGGAAGCAGATGGAGGAGGCCTACGTACAGGAGTGGACGGATATAGGCTGATGATAATGATGTATTCTTATTTTCCAGAGCCGATGGCATCGCAGTCGCAGTAAGGAGCGTGTCCTGGGCGGAGGACGAGACGGATCTGCCGGCAGCAGCACGGAATATGCGGCGGACCAGAGCTCGGAGCATAGCACCCCCAGCACGCAATCCCCGCGCCACCGGGCAGCCAACATCCAAGGTTAGTCAAGGGTTGAAGTGGAATTAAGAGCCATTGAAAATCCCTATGTTTTCGTTCTCTTTTAAATTACATTTATAAGCTTGCATCATCTATGTTTTGCAAATACCGTATTTACAATTCATTTGTCCGGAATCTTTATCTCTATGTCTAACCATCCTTGGAATGTTCGAGGATTCTGCCAGGAATCTTTGCTATACAATATTATCAACTAGATAAGCTGTTACAATATATTATAATATTTGGATGATTAAATGTTATCATTTATTAAAACTAAATGTTGTGTGATCTCATATTCTCGCTCTGGGAATAACTACATATTCCCAGATCAACAATATACTCGTATATCTACACAAATCATATAAAATTTTCGACAATTTTAAACCAATAATTAGCTAGTCGTAAAATGAATAAATAAAAACGTGGTTATCTCGAAGTTTCATTATATTCTATAGGAATAATATATTTCACCGTGCTAGAAGATTATCAAATTCACTATCGCATTAAGGATTTAATATTGATGAAAACGTTTATCTTCTAGAAGTTTCTTTATATTTATGGGTATGACATATTTCGCGTTGCTAGCATTATCAAATGTCTCATCGCATTGAGTATTTAAAATTTGTGAAAGTGTCTTTCACCTAAAATAATTTATTAAGTACTATTATATATGTGACAATGTAACGTAGTCGGTTTTCCCGACAAGCAGATCTGCGATGCCGAATGGAATAAGTTTCCTTTCGTGAATCCTATGTGCTGTTGTGTTATTTACTATTGTGTTTTAGTGTATATTTGATATTATTAAGTTTATTAACGATCATATATTTTTTTCTTCTAAAAAACTTGTAAAAACCTTATTTTTTGTAAATGATGACCTTCACAGCCTTCGGAGCACTCCTTTAATAAAAAATATTTCTGCCATTAGTTTTAAAACAGGTAGAAAAAATTGAGGGGTGAAACATTAAAAAATAAAGTTGGAAAATAAGGGCCACGCTGATGTGACATATTTCGCCTCGCTAGGACACTATGAAATGAAGTATCGCAATAAACATGTAATAATGATAAAATAAAAATCTAGAAGTTTTGTTATAAAATATTTATGGATATTTCGAACTGCTAATGTTTTTAAAGTGTAGACGAATTAAACGTTATTTTTGGGAGTGACAAGGTTCGCCTCCCAATGTATTATAAGGTATAAATTATATTATAAGTAAAAAAAGGATTTACTTTAAATAAACAATGGCCCTTTTTTTCGATTATCCCGGCTTCGAATGTGGCCGCCTTTCAGTATTTGATTTGTTCATGCCATGCTTTCCTTAGTCTTCCGCGGCTTCTCTTTCCACTCGTACTGCTTGTATTCAACAGTTTAACCATTCTTCTCTCATCCATACATTCCGTATGTCCAGACCATCTCGCGGATCCTTTTTTAATTTTACTTACAATGCAATCATCTGCCTTACATTACTTCCTTATTTCGTCTTTCGGTATTCTATCATATATCATTTTCCCGCACATTCTTCTCAGTGATCTCATTTCTACGGCATTAATCTTACTTTCATCGTTTTTTGCCAATTCTAAGCTTCACTTCCATACATAAGGGTTGGCACTAGAATTCCATTGTGTTCTGTATTATATTCATAAAAAACGTGTTTTTTAAATATTTGTGTACTGTATTATAGTAATTTATTTATTTATTTATTTATTTATTTATTTATTTATACATTTACAAATGAGACATTACAAACGATAAAACATTTAGGAGACTCATTTGGACACAAAACGGTATTATAAAGATAAAAAAACAAAACAACATGAGACCAAAAAAATCATACATATCATCAGAAGGAATCTAAATATGTCGACGTCAGTGAGGCAGTACTCTTTCCAGAGTTTGCAATATTTTTTTTATGAATACTGCCTCACTGACACTGAATTAAATATAATATGTATTAAAGGATCATTAAGATGGTTTGGACATATGGAAAGAATGAATGAAGAAAGAATGGTAAAAAAGTTATATTCTAACGATTTAAATGAAACCAGAAATAGAGGAAGACCGAGGAAAACGTGGCACGATCAAATAAATCAAATATTGAATGTCGGCCATGTGAGGAGTCGGAGAAATCGACGCGCGTGCTTGGCACGATGTATGAATATTGAGGAAACGAGAGAAATATGTCAGAAAAGAAAAGTGTGACAGCCCATTCTTTCTGACTACCCCTTCGGAGAGACGGCGTTATAGTTAGTTAGTTAGTTAGTTTTGTATTTTAAAAATCGCATTCTAACATGTTTAAACACGTATGTCACTTCCTTTAGAGTCGGTATAATAACACTATTGTGCGCTGCCATCTTAGCTTATTGATTAAGCTTCTCATTACGATGGAATATTTTAGGGCGCCATTTACAATGTTGCCTGAAAAAATATTTAAATTCATTATAATAAATTCAAGTCGCCATCTTTAATCTAAAAAAGTGCCAGGACACCATCTGTTGAGAGATTAACATAACTCTCTGTCCCACATCACAGGTGTAAGAGGCCCTTTAGCCTGTCGGAACGGACAGACAAAATTGTTCAATCATTTCTATACTAATAAAGCGTACTAGCCACGTATATGTCAGACATGGACGTTTAAATTTGACCTCTTATTAAATATTTACTATAAACTTCTTCTTCTTCTTCACTTTTGGTAGACTCAGGAGTCTGTTATTTCAGGCGGGTTCTCTTGGGACGCTGAACTTCAGCTTTCTCTCCACCGTTTCGGGGGTCTTCCTAGTCGGCGTTGTCCGTTTGGCGTTCCATGGAGAGCTATGTGTGGTATCCTATTTGAGCTCATCCTTTCTACGTGTTGATGCCAGTATCACCGCCTTTGACGTCCCCATCTGACCACATCTTCGACCTCGCAGATTTCTCGGATTGCTGTATTCCTAACTCGATCACGTAGGGTCTTGCCAGCTATAGCGCAGAGCGTTTTCATCTCGGTATTGTTAAACTATAAACTGTTAAATTAAAAAATTACGAATATTTGACATTTAATATATATTTGTAACATCTGATGATGTCAACTTAGGTTGACGAAACAGCTGTCGCGTAAAATAAAAATACAATTGTGATACATAAAACAACGTTTTTTGAATTGAACAGTATATAATATTAAAGTATCATAGTGTTTCTGCCAAAACAATGGACTATGAAATAGTTACTAATTTTTATTTTTTTTAATAATTAATGAAAATAAAAATATTTTATAATATCAAAAAAGTTTTTTTAAATGTATATTTGGTTAAAATCCACTGATGTTTGTACCTTCGGCCGGTTTCGGCAGCTCGCTGCTATCTTCAGGTCTGGCCACCAGAAGATCTGGTCGAGGACGCAAACATTAGTGGATTTTAACTAAATATTATATACATTTTTCTTTCTTTTAAAAATGTATATTTGGTAAAAATCCACTGATGTTTGTACATTCGACCGGTTTCGGCAGCTCGTTGCTATCTTCAAGTCTGGCCACCAGAAGATCTGGTCGAGGATACAAACGTTAGTGGATTTTAACTAAATTTACATTTCTAAAATATTTTTTTGTAATATTTTTATTTTTTCTTTATTAACAAGGAACTTCTACCATGAAATTTCAAATAACAATATTAATTATTGTTTTTTTTTTTATGCAACAGGTCGTATAAACCAAATTATTGTATATAATTTGTTTGAGATATTATATCGATTCACATGACATATGATAGGTAGCTAATCTATCGACATTTTATCGTCACGAAAATTCTACACCAGACCAAAGACTTCTTCTTCCTCTCAGTGGTATTCCTCACGATTGAGGGTCGTGTCCGTCCTGTAAACTATTGACCATGGCACGCCATGCGCTCCTGTCACCCGTCAGTCTCCAGGCTGCAGCTTATGGAGACCAGTCAGATCCCTGATTTGATCGGACCGGCGGCTCAGTGGTCGTCCTTGTGGTCGCCTTCCTTCCACTTTGTCCATGATGATGAGACAAAAGACAGGAAAGAAATACACTGCCATAACTCTCGGATATAATATTCATACATCGTAACATGCACACTCGTGAATTTTTCCGACTTTGAACGTGGCCACCTTTTAATAATTGACTAGTTTAGTCATAATATAATAATAATATTTAATTTGATAATTTATAGAGCGCCATTTTTATGAATCACTCATCTCAAGGGCGCTGTAGTAAATGCTCCGTTTTATGAACTAGTTAAAAATCTTCTTCTTCTTCTCCGGCGGTACAACCTTTGGTGGATCTTGGCCTCATCCAAGAAACGTCTCCATCACGTCTTGTCTCTGGCCGCCACCTCCCAGTCTTGCTGCTCCAGGACCCGACAATCTGCCACGGCACCATCCAGCCATCGCAGTCTCGACCTACCGATGCTTCTTCGCCCTGCTGGATTGTCATACAACACTCTTTTGGGGGGCTCTAGTGCCCTAGCCAGCGCAGTCTGTTAATCTTTATAAACTTGACCACGCTGACGTCCTGGTATAGATCGTAGACCTCTGTGTTGTATCTCCTTCTCCACGTCTGACCATCCTTAATGGATCCGAAGATTCTGCGGAGGATCTTCCTTTCGAAGCAGTTTATTTTGTTTTCATCCCATTTAGTGAGCGAGAACTAGTTAAAAATATACATATTTAATATGAGGGCTACACCTTACGCAGTCGATCAACCCTTCTTATCAGGAAAGGATAGTTTGAAAAAGTGCGTTTAGGGTCTCGATCTAAACTCTGACTGATTCTCTATGTACTTAAGGTCTGCTGGAAGATTGTTCCAGGTTAAAGGGCCGGCTACCGCGAAGGCTCGGTCGTCAAAATTTGTTCTAGGAGAGCTTTTTGGCACAGTCAATCTACCGCCATATTTTCTGAAATTAAATTTGTAACATAACCGTGGATGAGGAGAACACAGAGTAGGTTATGTTTGGGTGGCGTGTTCACAGCGGATGGCCGAAAGGACAGTTATGTCGTAAGAAGGCTTGATTCGGGTAACAAAGTAATTTATCAAAATTACAAAAATGCCCTGTCACCGTAGGACGATTACTGACAGTGTGAGAGTACAACTAAAACATATTTTTTGCAGTTACGTGTCTGGACCCTTTGTCTGTGGATATAAATGAACCTTAATACGTTTACATTCATTCATCAAAATTAATCTTCACTCGTCCAAGGCTTGGACAGAATTATGAAAGTATACTCAGAAATTACGCTGCTTAAGAATCGTTGTTATTATTTTAATATACAGGTGTCTCAAAAGAAATTTATATATGCTAAAATTACTGCGTGAACGCAACGAATCTGAAGGGCGCGGGGGGGTATATAAATCAGTAGCCTGGCTCTTGGGAATTCAGTCGCAATGGAGCTTATCTTGGGAGCGGACCGCGCATTGTGCGTCGATTTTTCCGACTTCTAATGTGGCCGCCTTTAAGAAGTTGATTAATTTAGTAATGCTGTGTTTTCCTCAGTCGTTCTCAGCTTCTTTTTCCGTTCATACTGCTTGTATAGAATTTTTAACTATCCTTCGCTCATCCGTTCGTTCTATATATATCCAAACCATCTTAGTCAAGGGTCTCCAAACTACGGCCCGCGCGCCAAATCCGGCCCGCCAGTGTCATCAATCCGACCTGCGATTGCTAATCACCAGTGTCATCAATCAGGCCCGTGACAGCTACTGACTTATTGTTGTTGTGATAAGTTGGAATAAAACACACAGAATGATAGTAACTCGGTTTTATTTACTTGCTGGGTATAGCTTAATGACAAGTATAATACGCAGAAAATCTGTTAGCGATGGATATGAAAGGGTAACTACTTCCTATTTCAGCGTGTCACCAACAGATGTCGTCAAGTGTCGCAGTCGGGACAATACAGTACAACACAATAGTAATTGAACTAGCGAATTTAACAAGCGTATGCTCGCTGTGTTAATCGCTGATAGTAAAGAAAATTTGCAAGTGTTAGTGTCAAGAATGTATGAGGCATGCAAAAAGAGTGACTTGGTGATGAATGTGTCTAAATCTAAAGTGATGGTTTTCGAGAAAGAAGAATGTATGACGATTTGTGATATAAGTGCGATGGGCGAGAAATTGGAACAAGTTACTGAATTTACGTATCTGGGAAGCATGTTTACAAGAGACGGAAAAATGGAGAAAGACATCGAAGGAAGGGTTGGTGCTGGGAATAAAATAAATGGCGCACTCAAAGTCATTACTGCAAATAGAAATATATCCACAGAAGCAAAGATGGCAGAACACAATGGAGTTCTAGTGCCAACCCTCATGTATGGAAGTGAAGCTTGGAGCTGGCAAAAGAAGGATGAAAGAAGGATCGCTAAGAAGAATGTGCGGGAAAACGTTGTATGGTAGAATACCGAACGATGAAATTAGAAAGAAATGTAAGGCAGATGACTGCATCATGAATAAAATTTAAAAAGGATCCCTGAGATGGTTTGGACATATGGAACGAATGGATGAGAGTAGAATGGTTAAAAAGTTGTACACAAGCAGCGTAAGTGGGAAAAGAAGCCTAGGACGACCGAGGAAAACATGGCATGACCAAACTAATCAATTACTATAAGGCGGCCACAACAATTATTAGAAATTACAATTACTAGAAATTGTAGATAATGGCAGGAAAATTAAACCCTTGGAACTTACTGGAGTAATCAGTATGGCCCTTAGGCTGGAAAGTTTGAAGACCCCTGATCTAAGTAATCCTTTTAAATCGTCACGCTCGTCTTATTTTCGTTTTTTTTATTGCTTAATTTGATCACGCAATGTTTTTATAGGTATCCCAAGAATTCATTTCATTAACACTGTTTGTGCACAACTTTTGAGCTATTTTCCTCCCTCGATCACTTCGTGTGTCCAAACCCTACAGGTGACTTTCTTTTAAAGGAACAGAAGTTCCCGCCACATACCCGAGGTTGTTCTAGGGCGTAGCGGCGCCCTTTTTTCAGCCTCGCTCGTACATTCCCTGTGCCTGTCCCCGGTCCATCCGGGACTTACATTTAAAGACGGCAACAACAAGGGGGTGCCAGACCACATTTAATCTACCCTATCTTACTTCTATGCTCCGCTGTACTTTATTGAATAAATAAGAAAAATGGCAGTGCACAATGGTGTTCTTCTACCGACCCTTATGTATGGATGCGAAGCATGGAACTGGCAAAAAAATGATGAAAGTAAAATAAATGCAGTAGAAATGAGATCTCTTAGATGAATGTGTGGATACTCTGTGTATGATAGAGTGTCGAATGAAAATATAAGAAGTGAATGCGGTGCGAATGATGGTGTCATGAACAAAATAATGAAAGGATCATTAAGATGGTTTGGACATATGGAAAGAATGAATGAAGAAAGAATGGTAAAAAAGTTATATGTTAATGATGTAAATAGAACCAGAAATAGAGGAAGACCGAGGAAAACGTGGCACGATCAAAGAAATCAAATATTGAATGTCGGCTATGTGAGGAGTCAGAGAAATCGACGCGCGTGCATGACACGATGTATGAATGTTTTGGAAGCGAGAGAAATATGTCAGGAAAGAAAAGTGTGGCAGTCCATTATTTCTGCCTACCCCTTCGGGGAGACGGCGTGGCGGTTAGTTAGTTAGTTAGCGAAATATATAATACATTAACATTTCAGAAACATTATATAAAAGATTAAAAGAAAAATACACCACAAGGATATACAGCGGGAACCACAGGAGAGGCAGATGAGAAAGTTTTTACAGTTTTTTGGCATACTTAGGTGACACTTATTTAATTTATTTTGATGAAAATCACAAACATTACAGACATACAATTCCAGGTCGTTTGCAATTACATTATAAAAAGAGAAGCATTAAAAAAAATTAAGCTTAAGAATTAGAAAAAAATCATAATGGTATTGCATCCCTGAGGCAACTCACACTATCACGAAATATGTCGACCTCCAAGGCGATCCGATTAAGCAATAAGATTGCTCTACCCACAGGCATAACTATTGGCAGGTTGGTTCTGCAGCGCGGCAAATTAAACAATCTGTGCTGTCTTTGATCAGGGACAAATAGACCTACATCACTCAGGACATCCGACTTATACTTTATCCCCCCGACATTGAATATCACTTGATAGTTAGCTAACTAACTAACTAACCATCACGCCGTCTCCCCGAAAGGGTAGGCAGAAAGAATGTACTCTCACACTTTAATCGATGAGCCACTCCATCCTTCTCTTTTGACGCGGTGTGATGGGTTGCTCATCGCCACCAATAGGCATCTCCCGCGCACACTTCAATCGTAAAACATCCACAAATTAATCTAAAACAAATAATATAAAATACAATGATATAAAATAAATTACACAATAAAAATAATTTAACACATAATGTTATTTTTAGATGGTGCACATTGTCTACTGTCTATTTTACAATGTCTTTTCAATTTATGTCCCACGTATCCACCGTTTTTTTTAATTAGCTGTAATTAGGCACTTAAACAAACTGACACCAGCAAGAACTTTAAAATAATATTGAAGAATTTATTCAAATTGTCATTGGAACAAATTTATTTTTACATCTGTCAAAATTCTTTATATAAACGAAAAAACTTGTATAATTTTAACATCAAAACAGTACCAACGTATTACGTGTCACAATTAACAATTATAAAGTGCGGCAACAATCAAATTGACCAAAACAATTCACTTATACACGAAATACCTCCAAATTAACGGGAGCACCACTTGAACCAAACCAAAATTTCAAAATCAGAACCAGTACCTTGAGAGTTCTCTGTCCAAAACACACCCTTGACCTATTAAAGTACCACGCAGGACTCGGAGTCATGGCTTGATTCCTCTTCATTGTGATAATCTGTACCAGTCCCGTTTTCGCTGTCCGCTCTTCTTATAATATCCTTAACCTCACATATCTCTCTTATTCTGGTATTCCTCACGCGGTCTCTCAGTGTCTTGCCTGCTTGATGCCTTGCTGCTAGACTCCCAGCTGTCCTTCCATCTTTTAGGAGGTCTTCCACGAGGACGAGTCCCATGGGACTGATTATGTAGTGCAATATATGGGAGTCTGATGGTGTCCATTCTTTGAACATGACCGCACCAGTCCCCTTTTCGCTGTCTGCTCTTCTTATAATATCCCCAATCTAACATATCTCTCTTATTCTGGTGTTCCTCACGCGATCTCTCTATCGTCTTCTTGTTTGGTCCTTACTATGTTACTTGCTTCGACGCCACATGTTATTATTGGTATTATGCATGTTTTGTAGATTCTCATCTTACTCTTAATGGCCAAGTCTTTGTTTTTCCATATTGTGGATTTTAGAGCGCCAGAGATTGCAGCTGCCTTGTTTATTTGGGCTTGTATTTCTTCCAGCAGATCAGCTCCTCCCACCAGGTCTATGCCTAGATACTGGAAGGTCCTGAACTGTGTTTATATAAATTAATTAAACACTTTACGTAAACAATGTTCTAATACATTAAAAATATTTTTACTAGGTTTTTGAAGCAAACAATATATTTTATATAACTAGGCCGTCCAAGTGTAAAAACAGAATTTTAAATTGCCTTTTTTGTATCTGTTATGACATTTTTTAATCAGGCACTAAAGCCTCGTGTTCATAGTTAGCTGTGTGGCGTATATTAATATTTATGGAATGAATCAGTGGCGGCAGGTAATAAAACTAAAAAATGAAAACAGGCATTAAATTATTTTTTTAATGTAATATACATTTAGTTAAAATCAACTAACGTTTGTGTTTTCGACCGGTTTCGACAACTTGCTTACATATTCTGGTAAGATAACAGCAATAAGATAACACCAGAAGATGGTAGCGAGCTGCCGAAACCGGTCGAAGACAAAAAATGTGGATTTTAACTAAATATGCATTTTTTTTTTTTTTATATTTTTAAATAGTCCATTGTTTTGGACGAAACACTACGATTCTTCAACATTATTACTGTTAAAATTTAAAACACTATAAAAGAAATTTGTACGTTTATTATAACACCTGATGATGCCAACATCGGTTGGCGAAACAGCTGTCGCGGCACTCTCAGTGAATAAAAAGAAATTGTGATATTGTAACAGTGTTTTCAATTTTAACAGTAACACAATTTTTTTTATTTATCATTATCATTATTTTGTTGAGTCGTTCTTTACATCATTACAACGTGAGCCAAATCCATGTAAAGGGTATAGCTTCCATATTAATTCTCGTGACATGTGATAGGTAGCTCATCTATCGCCATTTTATTGTCACGTGAATTCTAAACCAGACCACTACAGTTTTTAAAATAAATCTTTATAACATCTGTCAAAACTGATCATATTTGTAAACAATTTTAAAAACTAACTAACTAACCATCACGCCGTCTCCCCGAAGGGGTAGGCAAGAAAGAATGGACTGCCACACTTTTCTTTCCTGACATATTTCTCTCGATTCCTCAACATTCATACATCGTGTCATGCACGCGCGTCGATTTCTCTGACTCCTCACATGGCCGACATTCAATATTTGATTTAGTTGATCGTGCCACGTTTTCCTCGGTCTTCCTCTATTTCTGGTTCCATTTACATCACTAACATATAATTTTTTTACCATTCTTTCTTCATTCATTCTTTCCATATGTCCAAACCATCTTAATGATCTTTTCATTATTTTGTTCATGACACCATCATTCGCACCGCATTCACTTCTTATATTTTCATTCGACACTCTATCATACACAGACTATCCACACATTCGTCTAAAAGATCTCATTTCTACTGCATTTATTCTACTTTCATCCTTCTTTTGCCAGTTCCATGCTTCGCTTCCATACATAAGGGTCGGTAGAAGAACACCATTGTGCACTGCCATTCTAGCTTTTTTTGATAGGTTTTTGTTTGCGATTACAACTTTAAGTGCACCATTCACAATTTTATAATATTTTAAATATGTATCTTTATAATATGTATCACTAAAGAAGGTTGTCCGAAACTTGTCTGACATGTAAATTATTTTTTTAAGGGAGTTTTGTATATACAAAGTATATAAAAAAAGGCAAATAGAATATGAAATATTTCATTACCAAAGTAAATACGTACCACCCACCCACTTGGTTTAATCATGTAATTAATTTAAACTCAGTAAACGTATGTGTACTCTAGGGGATTGCGTTTAATACAACGTTAACTTTACACGCCACGTAATACGTTACTCGTACCGCTTTAGATATTACATGCAATAGTCACCGGCCCTTGGAAACTTTCTGAGCAAACATTGGTTCTAGTACCAGCTTTATGTCACCCCGCCACTGTTGAATTAGAGACACCTACAGGATGAGACGTGAAACTAACTTGAACCCCGTAATTATATTTACGTCACTCAAAACCAATCACGTTTTCAAATAATTAAACAATTAAGAATGCCTATTCGAATTTTAAGACTAACGAAGACTGAAAGTATCTAATGGAACATACCGTTGTGGAAGGTTTTCGCCCTCCGAAAAGATGATGAATATAGTTGGCAGTCCATATCCCAAGGGGATGGGGATGGAACTAACAACAGGTCATAAGACATATAAGGTCTAAAGGTGCAAGTAATTACATCATCGAAAGTGGTTCTGTGATATGGAGTCCTCACGAGGTGAGATATTCCGTTATACTGGAGAGGGTTCAGAAAATATTTCTGAGGTATCTCTACATGAGAGAGTATGGAAGTTATCCGTGGCTCTTTCTCACAACAGTTCTGTTGGGAATGCTTGGAACCAATTCTTTACAGCTTCAAAGAAATGGGCATCTCATTACACATTTCTTTAAATTAATCAGGGGATATTTCGAGAACTCGACCGTACTGTAGGATGTTGGTCTTTTTCCCCGATAAATATCTCTGACAGCGACAGCACAGATTGTTTTACCTACCGGCCGCCAGAACCAGCCTGCCTCTGTTAACACCGGTGAGAAAAGTAATTAATCCGCTGAACGCGGTCTCCTCGAAGATCAATGTCTTTCATATTACTGAATACGTTCAGAAGGCACATACTCTTCTAGGTGGCCTCCTGACACTTCTTTTCTTCATCCATGGCCTCCACTGAAGTATTCTGGATATACATCGGATATTGCCCTGTCTTGCTATATGTCCAGCCCATTGCTACTTAAATTTAGCTGTACGATCAATGATTTTCGGCACCTTTGGTTCGGCGTCTTATTTCTTAATTTCTTATTTTATCTCCTAGACGCACGCTGAGCGTCTGCCTCTCAGCCAACTGTTGTGATTGTTATTTATGGACACTTTTTGCTGGTAGGATGGTTGTCTCTAGACTATACCTGTATGTTAGGATATTCTTCTTCTTGGAATGCCATGTCAGGTCCCCCCGACGTCGGCTATTACTCTGGCGTAGACCTCTCTGTCCTGTGACAGACGGAACAACTGCCCTATCCTCCGAATTCCGGTCCACTCCTTGATATTCTCGAGCCAGGACATCTGGGGTCTTCCCACACCGCGCCTACCCTCAATCTTCCCTTTCATGATGAGGTGCAGCCGATCGTATTTAAGTTAGGTCCTAACCTAAAACCTAACCTAAAACCTAACCTAAAACCAAACCTAAAACCTAACCTAACCTAACCGTTAGGATATGAAATGATTATAATTAAATAATGACCATAAACCAGGTTTTGCTTATTTAAGGGCTCCGTAAAATATTACTAACTAACTAACTAACCATCACGCCGTTTCCCAGGAAGAGTAGGCACAAAGGAAGGACCATACCGTTCTGCCCTGACAAACCTCTCTAGCTTCCTCCGCATTCATACATCGTAACATGCACGTTTATCGATTTTTCCGACTTCGAATGTGGCTGCCTTACAGTTTTTGATGAATTTGGTCTTGCCATGCTTTCCTTGGTTTTCCATGACTACTCTTTCCACTCACACTGCCTGTATACAACATTTTATTTCATTTATTTCATTTCATTTCATTTATTTATTTTAAACATATCTAAAGCATTACAGAATTTTATTCCAATACACTAAAGATACAAGTTAAAGATACACAATAATAAGTAATACATAATAGATTAATAAAAAGAGCGAGAAACATAAGATACATGACAAATTAATAAAATAAATATACCATACAATTATAATAAAGATAGTACTTCCCTCAGATGAGCCAAACTATCACAAAATATGTCAAACTCCGAGGTGATACGATTAAGCAAAGATAATGCTCTACCTACCGGCATTACCATTGGCAGGTTGGTTCTGCATCGTGGGAGATAAAACAATCTATGGCCCCTTTGTCGAAGATAATTATCAGGGACGAACAGACCTACATCACTCAGGATTTCAGAGTTGTGTATACAACCGCCTATCAGTCGAAAGAAATGGACACCCAAGTGAATGTCTCGTCTCCTCTCGAGTGACTGGTAGCCTAGCATCCCTAGCAAGAAATCAGTTGGAAAGAGCCACGGGTAATATCCATACTCCCTAAGATAGAGGTATCGCAGAAATTTTTTCTGCACCCTCTCCACCATCAGGGAATATCGAACCTCATGCGGCGCCCAGATAATGGAACTAAACTCCAACCGACTTCTCACCAGAGAGTCATACAGCAGCTTCAGCACCTGAATATGACGAAAGATCTTGGCGTTCCTAATGACAAAACTAAGCATTTTGAGGGAGCTATTACATAGTGAAGTTATGTGAAGACTAAACGACAAGCGAGCATCGAACAACACCCCTAGATTCATGGACGTCGACGCTCTTTCGAGCTGGGCTTCATCCATTAGATATCTGAAGTAAATTTGAGTCAGTTTATTGTTTTGTTTCGAGTCAGTTTATTGTGATTTATATATACGAGTATGTATTATTTTTTTGTGCCATTTTTCTTGTGCAAAATTCCACTTTTTTCGCAATTTTTTAATCTTTTTTCTCTCGTGTATTCGTTTCATATGTCCAAACCATCTCAGGGAACCTTTTTTAATTTTACTAATGATGCAATCATCTGCCTTACATTTCTTCCTTATTTCGTTGATCGGTATTTTATCATATATCGTTTTCTCGCACATTCTTCTTAGTGATCTCATTTCTACGGCATTTATTATAATAATAATTAGGCTTATTTATATAGCGCCGTTTTTGTGAATAGCTCACCTCAAGGGTGCTTTGATAATGTTTTTAGTAATGAGAGCTGCATGTGACACCAGCAATCAGATAACCGTTGTTTACATTTTATGCGATATTTTGAAAATGTAGGTTTTTAGGTGAGATTTAAAATCTGTCGGATTGCCAATGCATCTGAGGCGTGTGGGAAGCATATTCCAGGCGGACGGACCTGCCACTGCGAAAGCCCGATCTCCGAAATTTGTCCGGGGGTTGCACTTTGGCTCAACTAATCTGCCTGTTGCCGAGGAGTTTGCTGATCGAAGCAACACATAGTTTAGATATATAGGCTGGTGCCATTCCATGAAGCGACTTAAAAATCGTCCAGTATAGTTTATACTGGATTTTTCTAGGACACTTGAGGCAGTGAAGATCTTTTAAATGTTGTGAAATATTAGTTTTTTGGAACACCTTTTGTAAGTAGTGCTGCCGCATTGAAAACAGCGCTTTGGCTCAACTAATCTGCCTATTGCCGAGGAGTTTGCTGATCGAAGCAACACATAGTTTAGATATATATGCTGGTGCCATTCCACAAGCGCTTTAAAAATCGTCCAGTATAGTTTATACTGGATTCTTCTAGGACACTTGAGCCAGTGAAGATCTTTTAGATGTTGTGAAATATTAGTTTTTTGGAACACCTTTTGTAAGTCGTGCTGCCGCATTGAAAACAGTTTGAAGTTTATTTGTTTGTTTCTTGGGTATCTTGGCGTAAATGCCGTTGCAATAGTCTATACGGTTTATAAGGCGTTGCATGGAATGGCACCAGCTTATATATTTGAACTCTGCATCAACGAGAACCTGAATGCTAGACAGTCTACATTGCGATCAGCTAAGTCTTCTGCGATCGGTAGATTGACTGTGCCAAAACGCTGTCCAAGCACAAACTTTGGCGACCGAGCCTTCGCGGTAGCCGGCCCTTCAGCCTGGAACAGTCTTCCAGCAGACCTTAAGTGCATTGAGAATCAATCAGAGTTTAGATCAAGACTCAAAACGCACCTTTTCAAATTATCATTTCCTGACAGTAAGGGCTGATCGATTTCGTCGGGTGCAGCCCTCATACTAAATATGTTTATATATATTTTTTATCATTATTATTATTATTATTATTATCTTGTTGATAAAACGGAGCATCTTCTACAGCGCCCTTGAGATGAGCAATTCATAAAAATGGCGCTTTATAAATTATCCAATTTATTATTATTATTATTATTATAATAGTCGAGTCGAGATACGACGAAGGAATTAACAAGTGTTTTAATGCATCAGTGGGAACATTTCTTTTGATTGCTTTGGGCTTTCTTAGGTGAAAGAAACTTACATTCATCCTTTTTTGCCAGCTCCAAGCTTGACTTCCGTACTAAGGATTGGTAAAATGTTAAGTTTACATAATTGCAGTTAGCAGTTGAGAAGTTAGCATAATTGTTGACATACAACGACCCTACGTATTTGAACGTACGTGATACGTTCACTGTGACTGTACCATTATGCGCTATCCCGTATCACGTACGCGCTTGAGACAAAGTAATGTACTTAAAATGTACAAACTTTTAGGGATACGCGCGTGTGCCAACAATACTTGAGTACAAGTCTTCATTAATATGATAGTTTTACAAGGGGCAGGCGAAGTGTGCGGCCGAGTATTTGACGTTTCGTAATTTAAAAAAATTAAATTAATATATAATTGAATTTCTTCTTCTTCTTCTTCTTTTTTTAATAGATCTGACGATCTGTGACACAGAAATCATATCTCGTCGTCATAAAAAACCTGTTTTTTTGCACTTTTCTCGGAAAATTACCTGAAGGTGGGGCGGTTAGGTGTTTTAAAGGGGTTCCTACGCAAAAAAAATTGAGAACCGCTGTTCTATACGATGGAATTTTAGCTAGCACATAGAGGCGGTGTAACCTTGCATAATGTTTAATGTAGGGAAGTTTCTTTACTATCGAATATACCGTTAGATATTCATACACAATTTATATTCCATTGCTTCCGAATTTAGCCTTTGCCCGCAGCGGAGGCGAGGATCGGAAGAATGATCAAGGGGCGAGTGAACTTTTATCCCTAAAGTATCCACTGATTCACTCGTGAAATCGAAAAATAATATTTATGTACATAAAAGTTTTCGAGGCTAAATTTTGACAGTAGCGGCCGGTTTTATGTGATCGCTATTAGACGAAATCAAATATTATGTTTTATTTGTCTTTTTCTTTTTCATATACTTTGTATATACAACACTAACTTTAAAAAAAATACATATCAGACATGTTTCGGACAACCCGGTCCTTCCTCAGTGATATTATGAAGACATTTAAAATATTATAAATAGAAGGACGAAAGTAGAATAAATGCAGTAGAAATGAGATCCCTTAGACGAATGTGTGGATACTCTGTGTATGATAGAGTGTCAAATGCAAATATAATAAATGAATACGCTGTGAATGAAAGTGTTATTAACAAAATAATAAAAGTAACATTAATATGGTTTGGACACAGGGAAAGTATGAATGAAAAAAGAATTGTTTAAAAATACATAAATATATTAACAATGTAAAAGGACATTTTAGTCAATAATTTTCTTCGTACTTACATTTGTTCACTTTTTTAAAGAGCTTCTTTCAAATTATGTATTTACTTTGAATTGCAAGTTTTTGTGTTATACGACCGCTCCAGTTACTTCATGACTTCATGTGAAGGTATGTTTATAAGCATTTAAAAAATATTTTTCTCTGATATGACGAGTAATTTATTTAATAGCTTTAAACAAGCAAATTCAGTCAGTCCCATCTTCCTCGTAATAACTGTATTCGACTCTGTATTTATTTTTATGTATAGTATTTAACCCTCATGAATGGAAGTAAAGCTTGGAGCTGGCAAAAAAAGGATGAAAGTATGTTAAATGCCGTATAAATGAGATCACTGAGATGAATGTGTGAGAAAACGATGTATGAAAGAATACCGAACGGCGAAATTAAGAAGAAACGTAAGGCAGATAATTACATCATAAGTAAAATTTAAAAAGGATACCTGAGATGTATTGGACATATGAAACGAATAAACGAGAGTAGAATGGTTAAAATTATTTATAACTATTTAAAATAAAGTATTTGTTTTAAAATATATATATATTGTTCAATTATGAATCCATAACACAAAGTTACAATGAATTTAGAAAACAAAAATATTTTAACAAACGGTTCATTTTACCGTCGACTTCTGTCCTGGGTTTGGATACGCAAGTACAGTATCCATTATATCTCTCTTCACTTTACACGTCTTATTCCCATTTGACTACTAAATAATTTAGCTTAAGCAAAGTGGAGTGCTTCTTTCTACACACACTGTAGGGTATATAAATTTTATTACTTGTTTTTCTTGCTAACAAACTACGTCACGCGAAACAGGGGTGTCAAAAATATATTCCGGGGTGGTCCTGTAGGACTCTTTCTTTGAGATAAACCGTTCCTTGCTATTCTTGTGGCATTTGATTTTGCCATTTTGGTATTATGTTCATTCCAGAACCTTATTTTCTGATTTTCCCATCTTATAGTGTCTTCAACTTTGCATAATCTTCGAATATCTGTCTGTCGTATTCTGTTACGAAGGGTCCCTCTAGCAATGTTACTAATTATATCTTCATATCGATGATTTGACGGAGGATTTGGGTTATGTAAAATAATGGATGGACGGCAAAATAAGGTTAGACAGCAAAATAATGAATACATGGCCAAAGAAGGTGATACAGTTAAATAATGAATAGATTTTTAAAGAAGTTGATACAGTCAAATAATGGATCGATGGTAAAAGAAGGCGAGATTTAATTAAATTATAGAGGGCAAAAAAAGGCCAGACAGTAAAATAATTGATAGAAAGGAAAAGCGGGCAAAGCAGTAAAACAATGGAAAGATGGTAAAAGAAGGTGAAACAGTAAATTAATAGATGGATGGCAAAAAAAATCGAATAAGTAAAACAATGGATGGTAAAAGAAGGTGAGACAGTAAAATAATGGATGGATGGTAAAAGAAGGTAAACAGTAAATTAATAATGGATGGCAAAAGAAGGTGAAACAGTAAAACAATGGATGGATGGTAAAAGAACGTGAAACGATAAATTTATATGTGGATGGCAAAAGAAGGCGACACAGTTAAATAATGTATGGATGGTAAAAGAAGGTGAGACAGTAAATTAATATATGGATGGCATAAGAAGATAAAAAAGTAAAACAATCCATAGATGGTATAAGAAGGTGAGACATTAAAATAATGAATGGATGGTCAAAGAAGGTGAGACTGTAAATTAATAAATGGATGGTAAAAGAAGGCGAGACAGTAAAACAATAGATGGATGGTAAGACAGTAAAATATTGGATGGATGGCAAAAGAAGGCGAGACAGTAAAACATTAGATGGATGGTAAAATATGGTGAGACATTAAATTAATATATAGATGGTAAAAGAAGGTGAGACAAATAATCAATATATTGATGGCAAAATAAGGCGAGACAGTAAAACAATTGATGGGTGGTAAAAAGAGGGGAGACAGTAAAATACATAAACCAAATTACTTACAATTTAGTAGTATGGAACTTATGTGAAAATATTTACAAGATACATTCAAATATGAGCTGCAATTGCAGTCGGCCACAGATCTAAACTTTTTTTACTGCAAATGTAGCAAGGGACAATACGGGTGCTAATGAGGCCAAAATAATATGTTGTGTACAAATTTTAAAATTTTGGAACCCCTAATGCTTTTCAGTAATGACATTAGTCTTATCAAGAAGCCTTTTAAAGACTTTAAATAAATAACTGACGAAATGTTTACAAAATTTGTTATTTAGCTCTATAAACAGAATTTTCTTCTCTTGGATAAAGCTCACAAAAGCAGGCATAAGTTTATCTTGTTTATTCAATAAGCCAAAGGAAAACCTACGCAGGCTTCCCTAATTAATTATTCTTACATTAGCCTACAGGAGGGAGAAAAACAAAACTTGTTAGGTGAACATCGTGCCCTATTTGTAATAAATTCCCTCATTAATGAAAGCCTCTGTGTGAAATGAGGTTTATTGACATTGATACACATTTGGTATCACACCCCTACACCATTTTTCAGACTTAGGCGCGGATTTTTAAATTCAGTTTGTTTGCACTTAGGAAATTGAAAATAACTTTGTTTATTACCCACAAAATATTAACCCTACCTTCCCTGTGATGGGTATCTTCTACACGTTGCTTCTAATAACCATCAATATCTCTGTACATTTAATAAATACAAGGTTAAGATTTTAGGTATTCCTCCATAATATATTAACGCATTGATTAAAAAAATAATATTAATAATAATCAGAATTCATCGGGTACATCGGAGGTATTTTGTGAACATCGGAAACAAAATTCGTAGCGCTGAGTACGCGACACTATATTCGCATCTCACTCTTGCATATGTTCTAGCTAAATGTTCTCACTCTCGCCGTCCCGCCGCGCCGGCGGCAGTCGCTTTCGGGCTTGCAACCAGAGCGGGTCTAAGCCTATTCCGTGAACGTTGCCAGATGGTTTTTTAATGTTTTAGCAATCAAATCTCAATTATTATAATTTTTTACTTCAATTATAATTATATAAGGGGATTAGCTATGAATGTTCCTATTTTTCCGATTTAAAATCGCTAATCTTTTAACGCGTACTGACTACCCTACACCGGAACGCACGTTTTTATTTTAGCACCGTAAGGAAAAGGTTAAAAAAAACACGACATATACGGAGGATACCTCCATCTTCAGGTGTAAGTATATATTGTTTTGGCCGAAACACTATGATACTTTAACATTATAAACAGTTAAATTAAAAAAGATTACCACAGCCTCGAATCAAGAAGAAAATGTACATTGATGATCTAAGGATTTAAAATACTCCGTAACCTCATTGATAGCCCATACCTCATAGACGAGTGTTATGGCCTCAATGCACCGGACAGGTATGCTCGCGCTAGAAGACACGATCTGTTGTGCATACCGCATAGCAAGACAAATGTCTTGGCGCAGCATACAATGGCCCGGGGTATGGTGCTCTTGAATAAAATCTTCTTCTTCTTCTTCATCCTTATTGTAGACCTATGTGGTCTGTTCTCCAGAGTGTTGCTCCTCCTGTGAGGTAGATTCCCAACTGTCCTTCCATCTTTTAGGAGGTCTTTCACGAGGACGAGTCCCATGAGATTGATTATGCAATGCAATATAGAGGAGTCGGGTGGATTCCATTCTTTGAATATGACCGTACCAGTCCCTTTTTCGCTGTCTGCTCCATCTTATAATATCCTCAACCTCACATATCTCTCTTATTCTGGTGTTCCTCACGCGATCCCCCAGTGTTTCGCCTGCTATCGTCCTCAGTGTCTTCATTTCGGAAGTCCTCAAAACTTGTTTGGTCCTTACTGTGTCTTCCCTTGCTTCGACGCCATATGTTATTATTGTTCTTACGCATGCTTTATAGATTCTCATCTTACTCTTAATGGCCATGTCTTTGTTTTTCCATATTGTGGATTTTAGAGCCCCAGAGATTGCAGCTGCCTTGTTTACTTGGGCTTGTATTTCTTCCCGCAGATCAGCTCCCCCCACCAGGTCTATGCCTAGATACTTGAAGGTCCTGACCTGTTCTATGTAAAATGTATACAGTGATTGGGTGCTATAGACCTGTTGTATACAAAAAATAATAATAATAATAATAATTTTATGCACAGTGAGTAGTGAGATGCAAAATGTTTATATCTATATAATTAGTTTGTTGGGTTTTAATTTTAAAGCTGCCTTCATTATTCAAGAAACAAATATGTAGACAAACATAACTCGGAGAATAATACGATTTCATTGTTTCTAAGCATCCAATTCTAGTTAAACCAGTTCTAGAAAAAAAAATATGAGCAATCCCTAAACAACACGCTTCTTATTTGTAATTTAGTATATATAAAAAACTATAACGTGATACACCGAATAAGGAGTAAAAAACCAACTCAAGGATAATGTTTTCAATCAAACCAATACTATTTTAAAAACTGCTTTAAAAATATTAAATTACATATAACGTAATTAAAATTACTGTTACTGCAAATAGAAATATATCCACAGAAATAAAGATGGCAGTACACAATGGAGTTCTAGTGCCAACCCTCATGTACCGCGTCTGTACCCATCACACCGCGTCTCTCGCGGAGGCGAAAAGAGAAGAATGGAGTGCCGCATCGGTTAAAGTGTGGCAGTCCATTCTTTCTGCCTACCCTTTCGGGGAAACGGCGTGATGGTTAGTTAGTTAGTTAGTTAGTTTAAATCTAAAACTAATTATATAAAAAGGTCGTCAATATAAAACACTTTATTCATTATAAACATCAACCGGTTTCGCTCCCACCAGAGTTTTGTCAGAATAAGAATATACTGAAAATCATCAGTTAATCAGTACATTATGTTATTCAGCGATATTATAGGAGCGAAATCGGTTGGTGTTTATAAGGAAAAAAGTGGTTTATATATTTTTTTTACAAATTTATTATTTTTATATTTAACAATTAATTATGTGTGCAACTCTCAAATAAGTATTTCATGGTTTACTGCCTACTCAACATAAAGCTGTTGGTAATATTTAAAAAATAATTTCTTGAAAACATTATAATTTTGAAATCTTTAGACTACCTACCGGCTTGGATGTAAAACTTTACATCTTTAAAACAATGAATATTAAAACATCTGTTTTCTAGAAGTTTTATTATATTTTTTAGGAACGACACATTCCACCTTGATAAACATTGTCAGCACTAATATAACTAACTAACCATCATGAAAAAACTTACTTAAAAACTTAAACTTACTTATCACGAAACTAAACGATTAGTGAAAAACTGGACCTTTCGCGCCAAAGGCTGTATCCTAACTATCATTTGTCAGTTGGTCTCCGATTTCTGACCGTAGCAGACGTTTCGCTTTTTCCGGATCCGTTTTCGCTTCAATACACGTGAAGTTTACGGCTTATTTCCGGTTATGAAAAGTGACATAAAAAACATTATTTTACGTGCTCGCTTTAGGTGTTAAAAGGTTTTCCATCAATTAACCGTTGTGAAAATATGATACAAAAATATTTTTAATTTAAATTAATTGCTATACGTCATAACCGTTACAATTTCGAATGTTATTCGATTTCATAAAACATAAAAACTAACTTACAGTAGGTAGGCAGAAAGAATGGAACGCCACACTGTTCTGTCCTGACATGCTTCTCTCGATTCCTCTACATTCATACATCTTGTCATGCACGCACGTCGATTTTTCCGACTCCTCCCGTGACCAACATTCAATATTTGATTGATTTGATCGTACCACGTTTTCCTCGGCCTTCCTCTATTTCTAGCTCCATTCACGCCGTTTACATATACCTTCTTTACCATTCTGTCTTCACTCATTCTTTCCATGTGTCCAAACCATCTTAATGACCCTTTCCTTATTTTGTTCATAACACTTTCATTCACACCACATTCACTTCTTATACTTGCATTTGTCACTCTATCATATACAGATTTGCCACACATTCGTCTTAGTCGTCACATTCGTCGCAAAAAACATTCTGTAGATTTTTTTAAATATAGAAGTTACAAACAAAAGAAAAATTATTTCTTACATAATTAATACAAATGAAAAGCTCTGTTTTCTAGAAGTTTTATTATAATTCATGGTAATGATAAATTTCGCCTGTCTAAGGCATTATTAAATGTCTTTCCCATAAACTATTATAAAACTTCAAGAAAACAGACTTTTTCATTTGCAGTTATAATTAAACATGGAGTTTTAGAAGGGTTGGTGCTGGGAATAAAATAAATGGCCCACTCAAAGTCATTACTGCAAATAGAAATATATCCACAGAAGCAAAGATGGCAGTACACAATGGAGTTCTAGCGCCAACCCTCATGTATTGAAGTGAAGCTTGGAGCAGGCAAAAGAAGGATGAAAGCAGGATAAACGCCGTAGAAATGAGAATCACTAAGAAGAATGTGCGGGAAAACGTTGTATGATAGAATACCGAACGATAAAAATAAGAGTGAAATGTGCAGTTAAAAAAGGATCCCTGAGATGGTTTGGACATATGGAATGAATGGATGAAAGTAGAATGGTTGAAAAGTTGTACACAAGCAGCGTGAGTGGAAAAAGAAGCCGAGGACGACCGAGGAAAACATGGCATGACCAAATTAATCAATTACTAAAAGGCGGCCATATTCGAAGTCGGAATAATCGACGTGCGTGCATGGTACGATGTATGAGCGTAGAGGAATCTCGAGAGGTATGAGAGAATTAGAAACTTTTAATTTATGAATTTTACTGGTTTCAATAACAACAGTCTTATATATATTTCGTATGGATCAAAATAGTTTGTTGTTTTTACTATCGTTAACATTCATGACTAAGTTATGATAACCTTTTTTCTCCAAAGGAATAATTTTCTCCACACTGTTATATCCTGATAAACTTTGTTCGCCTCCTCAACATGTATTCATAATATCATGCACGCTCGTCAATTCTTCGATTCATCGTTTGGCTGAAATTCGATCTTAAATTGTTTTCATCGTGTTACCTTTCTTCGGTCTACCTTAATTTCAAACTCCATTTACATAATTTATATAGAAATTTTTGTTTAACTAGCTAAATTACCATCACGCCGTCTCTCAGAAGGGGTAGGCAGAATGAATGGACTGCCACACTTTTCTTTCCTGACATATTTCTCTCGTTCCTCAACACTCATACATCGTGTCATGCACGCGCGTCAATTTCTCTGACTCCTCACGTGGCTGACATTCAATATTTGATTTATTTTATCGTGCCACGTTTTCCTCGTCTTCCTCTACTTTTAGTTCCATTTACATCGTTAACATAAAAAAAATTACCATTCGTTCTTCGTTCATTCTTTCCATGTGTCCAAACCATCTAAATGATTCTTTCATTACAGAGTATCCACACATTCGTCTAAGAGATCTCATTTCTACTGCATTTATTCTACTTTCATCCTTCTTTTGCCATTTCCATGCTTCGATTTATTTATATAATATTATAAATAAAGTCAAAACTCTTACAGTTTCGTTTGGGCAACTAAGTCACGTTCGAAACCGGTCAGTATCCTGATAAATATGTGGATCATACAAATATTTCGTTATTTATTATAACGTTTTATTTAATTGTTTCCTAATTATAATAATACAAATGATCAAGTGTGTTATAAATAAAAAAACGAACTAACTAACCATCACGCCGTCTCCCCGAAAGGGTAAGCAGAAATAATGGACTGCCACATTTTCTTTTCTGACATATTTCTCTCAAAGTCATACATCGTGTCATGCACGCGCGTCGATTTCTTCGACTCACGTGGCCGACATTCAATATTTGAATTATTTGATCGTGCCACGTTATCAAATCAAATCAAATTAGTTTATTTACTTTAACAGACATTACAAACAGCATAAATGTTTAAGTCATCTATTGAGTACAGGTAAAATATTATATACGTACAACATAATACCAGGAACGCATGAAATATGGTTCGACATTACGAAGACAGGATACTTTCCAAAGTCAAGAGTATTTGTCTTCTGAACGTACTTTCACTGATAATGAAAGACGTCGATCTCCGAGGAGACCGCGTTCAGCAGACTAATTGCTCTTCCCACCGGTGTCACCAATAAAATCAATCAAAACAGTTTAAATAATCTATGCTGTCGCTGTCAGATATTAGGGACAAAAAGACTAACATCCTCCAACACGGCCGAGTTCTCGATCTTTTTCTAGTTCCATTTACATCGTTAACATATACATTTTTAACCATTCTTTTTTAATTTATTCTTACAGTGTGTATTATTGTATTTTATCGTCAGCTTTAATGTCTAACTACAAAGTGAGTGCTTCATATAATAAAATGTAAAAAGTTAATTAAATAGTATTTTTTAATTAAATTTGCGGTTTGTTTATTTGAGTGTTCGAGTACCATAATCGATAAACAAACAAACAAAACAAACAAACCATCACGCCGTTTTCCCTTAGGGGTTGGAAGAGAGAATGGACCGCCAAACTACTTTATCCTGACAAACCTCTCTATTCATACAACGAGTCATACACGCACGTCGATTCCTCCGACTTCTAACATGACCAACCATTAAATTTTGATTAATTTTATCATGCCATGTTTTCCTCGATCTGTCTTGACTCTGTACTCCATTTACATCGTTAACGTATACTTTCTTAACCATTCTTTCTCCATCCATGCGTTCCATATGTCCGAACCATCGCAGCGATCCTTTTATAATTTTGTTCATAATACCTTCTTCCGCTCTACATTCCTTTCTTATATCAGCATTTGAGATTTTGTCGTATATCGTTCTACCACACATACGTCTTTTTCTGCCAGTTCCATGCTTCGCTTCCATACATAAGGGATGGGACCAGAACTCCATTGCGAACCGCCGCTTTTGCTTTCATTGATAGATTCTTGTTTCCAATAACTATTCTTAAAGCTCCATTCACTTTGTTACCCGCACCAACGCTTCTTTCGACGTCACTATCCGTTCGGCCATCTGTTGTGAACATGCTACCTAAATACACAAATTCCCTCACCTGTTCCAAGTTCTCTTCGTTCACACTTATATTACAAACTGTCATTTGATCTTCCCTTTTAAAAACCATCACCTTTGACTTTCGATATAATCGCCATAATCGATAAATTATTTAATTTTGTTTACGTAAAACAATACATGTAGTATTTGGACTCGCTTTTATAATTAATTGTTTTTTTATCAGTAGAAAATGAAGCAACGAAAATCGATGTTTTTCGTTCAAACATAGATAGCATTCTAACTTGGTAACCATAATAAATATCCTGTTAACTCTAGGTAGGGCCGTGACAGGTTGGGTCAAATGTGGCGCTAATGTTGTTTGAGGGAGTTTTCCGGATAACCTGAACCGTATAGGGTAGAAAGACGTGTAAAACATATTTTTTTCTGATATCAAAACTACCCTTTACCTTTCATTGCATTATTATATTTTAGTTTTACTAAAACAATGTTTTAAGTTATCTTTTGCAAAAGATTGAAAGTTATGGCATTTACACCATGGAATTCCATAGTAATATACTTTGGGAATTAAAAAAACATTGTTTAAACTACTTTTTATTAAAAAATATTTAAATACACGACATATTTCGGAGGATACCTCCATCTCCAGATGTAAAAATATAACAAAAACTAAACAAAAAAAAAAACAAAAAAAACGCATTTAAAATTCGATACAATAATTCAAAATCAAAAATTAAACTGGGCTATTTGTTATAAGTGGGTACTAACAGACCGACAGTTACAGTCAAAAAATAATTTATACTTTCCATGTGACACACGTGTCACATGGAAAGAATGAATGAAACAGAATGGTGAATAGGGTATAATCATAAACGACGTGAACGGAACTTGGAATAGAGGAAGACCGAGGAAAACGTGGGCACGATCAAATAAATCAAATTTTGAATATCGGTCACGTGAGGAGTCGAAGAAATCAACGTGCATGCGTGACACGGTGTATGAAAGTAGAGGAATCAAGAGAAGTGTGTAAGGACATAACAGTGTGGTGGTCCATTCTTTCTACCTACCCCGTTGGGGAAACGGCGTGATGGTTAGTTAGTTAGTGATATAGTTTGTCAAAGCAGATTAACGATCCGACAGATTTTAAATCTCACCTAAAAACATATCTTTTTAAAATATCGCATAAAATATAAACAACGGTTATCTGATTTCTGGTGTCAGATGCAGCTCTCATGACTAAAAATATTGTGAAAGCGCCCTTGAGATGAGCTATTCACGAAAACGGCGCTATACAAATTAGCCTTATTATATTATTATTTTTATTAGTTATTTAATTTAATTTTTAATGATCCAACTATATTTTCAATCCACTTTTAAAACGACACAATTATTTTTAATTCAATTTCTATAACTTCTTCTTCTTCTTCTGATTAGTAGATCTTGCGATCTGTTTATGCAGGATATCAACTTTCTTCCTGTGATGAAGACGATCAGCCTTCTCTCCATCTCTTTGGTGGTCGTCCTGGTGGTCGACGGCCCTCTGGAGTCTCGTGGGATTCTTGCTGGATCCATTCTCTCTATGTGGTCGTCGTCTTTTCTGCTTACTTCATCTCACGATATCTTCAATTTTGCAGGATTTGCGAATTTTTTCATTGGGTATCCTACATCTAAGGGTTCTCCCCACAATAGGTTGCAATGTTCTCATTCCTATAACTTCCTGAATCACAAATGTATGGAAGCGAAGCATGGAACTGGCAGAAGAAGGATGAAAGCAGAATAAATGCGGTAGAGATGAGGTCCCTAAGACGTACGTGTAGTAGAACGATATACAACAGAATCTCAAATGCTGATATAAGAAAGAAATGTAGAGCGAAAGAAGGTATTATGAACAAAATTATGAAAGGATCGCTGCGTAGGTTCGGACATATGGAACGCATGGATGGAGAAAGTATATGTTAATGATGTAAATGGGGTACGGAGTCGAGGCAGACCGAGGAAAACATGGCATGACCAAATTAATCAAATTTTAAAGGTTGGTCATGTTAGAAGTCGGAGGAATCGAGTGCGTGTATGACTCGTTGTATAAATGTGGAGGAAGCTAGAGAGGTTTGCCAGGATGGAGTAGTGTGGCGGTCTATTCTCTCTGCCTACTTCTACGGAGAAACGGCGTGATGGTTTGTTTGTTTATTTGTTTGTTCTGAATGTAAAAAAAACTAGTTTATTTCCAAAGAGCTGAACCGGAGCAAATGTTAAGTAAAACTTTCACAATCCTTTTATATGAAAATATCAAATATATTGAAAATCGTGTTTTCAAAAGGTTTTCTCTACGGTTTACATGCAATATATTGCCTCCCAAGGATATCATGTGAATATTATATATCTGAACCAGAATAATATTCTGGATATTACATAATAAGATGAAACAAGGGAGCTAGCTACCAGTTACTCACTAAAATACGATACATTATTTTTTTTGACTTATTAACGATTAAGGGTTAATTGTATCTCAATAGAGACGAAGATGTTAATTGTTTTGGAAACAGAATATGGTGGTCGAGGCGTTTACAGGACTTATGACCTGTCATTGGTTGGGTTAAGCGATCGCTTAATGTAATACAACATTCCCCATTCCGCCCTTCTTACGGCCGCCACTTCGACGAATTTTTGAAAGATGTATATATGCTACTATGTTGAGAAACACTTTACATATTTTAGCTCAATCTACACTAGCGCCATCTATTAAGATTATATGTAAGCATTAAGCAGAAAATCTTAATGCTTAATGCTTACATCTAATCTTAATAGATGGCGCTAGTGTAGATTGAACCATTTATCACCATTTTTTTGTCACGTGAATTCTACATCAGACGAACGACAGTGTGACAATCACACTGTCCTTGCCGGGAATAGAACCCGGAACCTTCGGGGTGGAAATCAATGCACTTACCACTCGGCCACGAAGTCGTCTTTTGTGTTTATTTCATTTTTATTTCACTGTTCTTTTAATTAACTATAATAAGACACTTGAAACAATCCAACACCAGCAAAAAGTATTGAAGAATTTATTCAAATTGTCATTGGAACAAATGAAAAAAAAATTTTACACCTGTCAATTTTTTTTTATAAACGTAAAAACTCATGTGATTTTAACATCAAAACAGTGTAAACGTATTTTGTGTCACAAATGACTATCATAAAGTGCGGCAACAATCAATTTGACCAAAACAATTCACTTATACACGAAATATCTCCAAATTTACGGGAGCACCACATGAACCAAACTAAATTTTCTTAAAACATAATATTATTATTGGAGAAGAGGAACACCTTACATCCACTTATGGTACTCTTCTGTAGTCTTTTGTTGCAGATAATGTAGTCAAAATTCTCGCCTTGGATCACATCATTATCATTCATGTAATTCGGCTGAGGTCAGGCGGATATTTATGCTCGGGCTGCTCATTCACTGGCTGGATTTATGGGCCGTCCTATTCGGATATATAATACAGGTATTGTATGAATGCGTCTGATTCTATATCTCGAGCATCCACTTGATTTGGGTAGAACGTTATACGATATGGCACACGTTCCTGGTCAGTGGTCGGCAAATTGAATAGAGAAATTATTGCAGTAAATCTTGGCAGTATGATAAAAGATAACATGATCCCGAAAAAAAGAGAAAATAGAGATTGCGAGGGCCGTATTATTATTATTTTTATTATTATTATCATTCTCTTCTTCTTTCTGTGTCCTGTCAGGTCTCTCCAACGTTGACTGTCACCCTCATAGTGATGACCTGGGAAAAATATCCAGAGCGGTATCCCCTCGCCTTCTCTGGAGGATTTTGTCGGGGTTACCTTCGCTTAGCTGGGTGTATCCAATTTTAATGCGCTGGAAGCTCGCCATTCGTCCTCTCTCTATCTGCTATGGCACTAAGTTATAGGTGCCACATTTCCCGGGGTCCGCGGGGTCTTTAAAAAGACCTCTCGTGGACGCTAGAGAGTTGGACTTGATAGTAGTGTTGCTGTTGTAAATGCAACATGGCGCCTTACGACATTTTGTAGAGGCATACTTTCCAGCAAAACATACCCCATCGTAGCTCTACTACCCTTTTGAACCCTATTATTATTATTATTATTTTGTTGAATCGCTATATCGTGTGAAAGAGCTGAAAGGGTTGGATGTAGGTGCCAAAATGAGTAGAGTGTCAGTAAGCTGTCTCTTGTATGCGGATGACGCTGTCCTACTTGCAGACAACGAGCATGAACTACAAGTCCTGGTAAATAGTACGTATGAGGTATGCATGCGAAGTGATCTGATGATGAGTGTGAATAAGTCCAAGGTAATAATTTTTTAAAAAGAAGAAATCAAGACAGTCTGCAATATTAGCGTGAATGGTGAAAATTTAGAGCAAGTAGATGAGTTCGTGTATTTAGGTATTATGTTAACAAAAGATGGGCGAGTGGAGAGAGATATTGAAAGAAATGTTGGGGCAGGCAACAAAGTGAATGGTGCACTTAAAGTTGTCATCACAAACAAAAACCTATCCAAAAAAGCTAAAATGGCAGTGCACAATGGTGTTCTTCTACCGACCCTTATGTATGGAACGAAGCATGGAACTGGCAAAAGTACGGTGAAAGTAGAATAAATAGCTATCGTAGTGATTCTCGTGACATGTGGGTTATTTTTACTCAGCTCGGGGGAGGGTTGAAGTTAGCTGTGATTTATTTGCGAATTAAGCTTTATGATTTTACACTTTGCCATGAAAACGTGTCACCGATACCAAATTTCACGTTTTAAATAAATCATGGTGGTGAAATTCAACCGCGAAAATCGCACTTATACCCTTTTGAAATTTACTAGAAACAATCCGAGGATCTTTATCGCCATACAATAACTAATAAGGGTAGGCCACGACATAGGAACTTGAGTTCGGGGTGGGATTTTGCAGAATTGCACTTCCCCCTAAGAGTTGTTTATAGTCAAAATAAATAAGTTCAACATTCAGCCATTTTTCAGAAAAATGTTTTGAATCAAAGTTTTTCCCAAAGCTCCGAAAGCTTTTCACAATTTACTATATAAAGTAGAACGTCGTTATTCCGGACTAATTGTTATTATTAGGCAGAAATAATGGAGTGCAACACTTTTCTTTCCGGACATATTTCTCTCGCTTCCTCAACATTCATACATCGTGTCATGCACGCGCGTTGATTTCTCTGACTCCTCACGTGGCCGACTTTTTGATTTATTTGGTCGTGCCACGTTTTCCTCGTTCTTCCTCTATTTCTAGTTCCATTTACATCGTTAACATATAATTTTTTTATCATTCTTTCTTCATTCATTCCTTCCATTTCATAACATCATCATTTGCACCGCTTTCGATTCTGATATTTTCATTCGACACTCTATCATACACAGTATCCACACATTCGTATCCACATATGTGTTGGATTGCTCTTAACATCATGACAGCATGAGCCAAATCGATGTAAAGGGTATTATAGCTATCATAGTGATTCTCGTGTGATAGGCAGCTAAACTATCGCCATTTTATTGTCATGTGAATTCTTCACCAGACCAAAAACAGTGTGACAATCGCACTGTCCTCGCCGGTACTCGAACTTAAAAATGTGAAGTGTTCTCCTACATTGTAGCATATATACATCTTTCAAAAATTTATCAGACGTCGTGGTCGTAAGAAGGGCGGAATGGGGATGTTGTATTACATAAAGCGTGCGCTTAACCCAACCAATGACAGGTCATAAGTTGTGTAAACGCCTCGACCAACATATTCTCTTTTTACAATTTGCATCTTAGTCTCTATTGAGATAACAATTAATCCTTAAAATGATAACCTGCAATAGGTAAATTCAGTATTCGTCTACAAGTAATTGTATACATTCAAAATGAAATATAACGGTGTTTTTGTTTAACTATTTCCACTCTTGTCTGTAAAGACAAAAGTGGAAGTAGTTAAAAAACATAGTTTCTTTTAATTATTATTTAAAATGAACTTATATCAAAAGATTTCAGAAAATCATTTGATTATCTTATTTTTTAATGTTTTATTTACCTTCGATCTAGAAATTTTACTTATTTATAGTTAGAAAGTTTCAATCCTTGGATTGGTTTGCAGCAATTTCTTCTATTCTTCTCTTCCATTCTTCCCTGTCTTGTGCGGCTCTTTTGAAATCTGCATATGATGAGCAGCGCACGTCCACCAACAGGTCCTCCAGGTACTCTCGGCGTGGGCGTCCCCTAGAGTTTGTCCACTCGGTCATACCCTCCATTATGGCATGCAAGAGACCTTCTTGACGTATTTCATGGCCGATCCATCTTGCACGCCTTTCAGACAACGTCCTGAGCAGGTGCCTTCCTCCTTCGATTCTATGAAAAACCTCCTCATTCGTGATGTGGTCTCTCCAGGAAATTCCTAATAGTCTTCTATAGGACCGCATCTCAAAAGCCTCTAGTCTCCGTTTATCTCTTTTGGATAGGCACCATGTCTCGCAGTCACATCAAGGCACTCTATAAGGTATTGATGAGGAGTATTCTCAGTTTCAAGTCTAAATTATTTGATTCTATTATTTTCGACCTTTTATTAAATGCAAGCCTAGCCTGATGTATACCTACGGTTATAATTTTACTTAACAACATTTATATTTTCATGTATGTGTTTATTTTATAATTTCTAAAGAAATTTGTATAAGAATACAGTAAATTAAATATTTTTAAATTTAATTTATAAATTTTTAATTGTATCTCAATAGAGACGAAGACGTAAACTGGAAACTGAACATGGATGATCAAGGTGTTTACAGGACTTATGACCTGTCATTGGTTGGGTTAAGCGCACGCTTTATGTAATTACAACATTCCCCATTCCACCTTGGTTATTGTGATCATGCATGACAAATTTTTGGAAGATGTATATATGCTTCAAAATCCAAATTTATCTTCACGTGTCAGTTTCAGTCAGCCACCTATGTAGATTTGGTTGCACTTGTGAATTTTTTCAATAATTAACCTATACAACCGACCCATTAACGCCATCTATGGAGAATGATTTTCGGCATTTAGCAAACTACCTTATTAACGCAATGCGAAGGCTGTCGCCTAACATATTAATTTATAAACGTCGTTAGAAGAGTCGTATTTGGTTCGTCAGCCGCAGATTGCCGACCACTGGTCTAGGCTGAGCTCCACGGCCGTATTCCGGGTCAGTAAAGCTCTTAATTATTTACCATAGATTGAATTAATTACGGTTGAAAGATTACAATGGATTCGGCTACAGTTTCGGCATGAAATTTAATACAGAACTACCTAACTAAACATCACGCAAATCCCAGGAGGCATAGTTGGAGTTGGCAAAGTTGGAACACTGCACAGTTTTATCCTGAGATAATTCTAAAGATTCTTTTATATTTGAGTTAGGTGCTCTAAGATTGAGCACTTAGTTTAAATCGATGATATCAATTAAACAAATATTACATAAGATAATCAAAGGATTTTACTGATGACCTTCGTGGTCGAGTGGTAAGTGCATTGACTGCCACCCCAAAGGTTCCTGGTAAAATTCCCGGCGAGGGCAGTGTGATTGTCACACTGTCTTTGGTCTGGTGTAGAATTCACGTGACAAAAAAATGGCGAGAAATTAGCTCTCTATTACATGTCACGAGAATCACTATGATAGCTATTATACCCTTTACATCGATTTCGCTCATGCTGTCAAGATGTAAAGAGCGATCATTAAATAAATAAATAAAAAATATCTCTTGGAAGTTTATTTGAAATAATAATTAAATATTAAATAGTCCGTTGTTTTGGCCGAAACACTATGATACTTAAGCGTTCTTCTTCTTCTTGATAATTGATAACATACCTATTGAGGAAGTCATGCGATTCGCTTACCTAGGTGTAGAGATCGGTATATTCCTGTCACCTGTATGACGAAGTGCGAGCACAAACCAACAAAGCGACAGCCGTGGCTGGCTGCTTGCGCGACACCATATGGAGGAACGAATATATGCTAACTGAAAGTAAAGTCAAGATATACAAGGCATGCGTTCGCCCCATCATGACGTATGGAATAGAGGTCAGAGCCGATACCAATAGAACTAAGAACTTTCTTAGAGTAGCAGGAATGCAAACTCTACGCTCCATCGTAGGCAAAACCCTCAGAGATCGTATCAGAAATGAAATAATAAAGTTTGTCTGCGGTGTTGAGGACATATTGAGATGTGTTATGAAGTGTTATGAACAAAATAATGAAAAGATCTTTATGCTGGTTTCTTATTCTTATTATTTTTGTCATGTCATACCTCCGTGGTGCATAGGGCCTCAAGGAACCTTCTCCACCCGACTCTATCGCATGCCTGATGCCTAACATCATCCCAAGTGAGGCCTGATGCCTTAACCTCGTCCTGCAGGGCTCTTCTCCAGGTGGCTCTAAATCTGCCTCGCTTCCTCTTTCCCCCCATAGGGGACCAGTCTAGTGCACCCTGAGCGATGCAGGCTGGATTGCGTCTCATAGTGTGACCGATCTACAGCCATTTGCGTCTAGCGACTAGTTCTCTAATTGGTTTTTCGCCTGCCATGGTCCAGAGAACGGAATTTGACACTGTTTAGGGTCAATAGATCTGAATATTGAGCGAAGACACCTATTTATAAACACCTGGAGTTTTCCAATAACGTCCGCGGTAGATGTCCAAGTCTCACATCCGTACAGCAGTACGCTTTTAACGCTACTGCTGAATATTTAGAGCTTGAGTTGGTTACAAAAGCTGGTCATGGTCACAAAGGGGATACCGTGGAGCAAGATTGGGGTGGATTCAATATTGAGCGAAGGCACCTATTTATAAATATCTGGAGTTTTCCATGCTGGTTTAGACACATGAAAAGAAAGAAAGGTAAACAATCTAATATTCAATATCGGCCACGTGAGGAGTCTGAGAAATCGACTTGCGAGCATAACACGGTGTATGAATGTTGAGGATTTGAGATAAGTTTATCGGTAAAGAACAGTGTGACGGTACATTCTTTCTTCCCCCTTGGGGTAGACGGCGGAATAGTTATTATAGTGAGCTATACGCGATGTTTCATTAATGATCTTACGTACGAGTACAGAACATTAGCATAAAGCTATTAAAAAACGATAGTCGGTATATCCGGGCGCAAAAGCTTAAAAGCAAAGCTTTCTATAGTCAATCTCCCGGGGCGGTTGTTAAACAAATTATTCAAGAAGCTCTTCCACTAATAGACTTGACCTTTTCCAGAGCTTCTGTCCTCCAGCTTCCTTAAATTTTTAATTCTACCTCATCTCACCGTTGCGATGTTCCGTTGAGATGAGGTATGTCCGTTGTTGATTATTTTCAACCTATCCTTCCTTCCTTAACCCCTTTCTATACAACAAATGTAAACAAAACAATAACAAAGTCAATAAAATGATTTGGACACATGAAAAGAATAAATAATCAAATCAAATCAGTTTATTAACTCAAAAGATATTACAAACAAGAAAATATTTAAGGCATCTATTGAGTACAGGTAAAATATTATAAAAATACAACATAGTACCGTTTTTGTGATGTAATCACCTCAAGGGCTCATTAGACGTAGATCTCCGAGGAGACCGCGTTCAGCAGACTAATTGTTCTTCCCACCGGTGTCACCAGAGGCAGATTGGTTCTGATTCTGCTGGCCGGTAGGTAAAACAATCTGTGCTATCGTTGTCGGAGAAATCTATTAGGAACAAAAAGACCAAAACCCTCTAGCACGGCCGAGTTCACGAAATATCCCCATTCTTGATGAGATACGTTTTTTGCCTATTTATATTTTGATGACCATCATGTTAATTATTTTGAGAAATGACCTGTTTCTCTGCAAAATATAATAGCATCATTGTGGAAACACAATAAAATTGTTGTTTTTTTGTTCTGTGCTAAATGTTCAAAATTGAAACCGATTTTCTCCTTATGAAAACAAAATGTACCATTTTTATTAAATGAAATATTTAAATGGTTTCGTTTTCACTTCGACAGACAGAAAATACATTTACACAATGTATTTTTCCTGAAAGGAACAACTGTATCATTATTTTCAAAGAAAACCTCATTTTACATTAACAAAAGATCAAAATTACTGTAATATTTCACACCCTCTACCAAAATCTACGAATCTTTATGACAAGAAGAACAATAAAACGATTTCTACATGAAGAAACTGTGAAAGAGCTAGAATAAAATGAATCCAAGATTTAATAATGCTATATTCAAATATTATTTGGACAAAATATTAGTTGGTCATTAAGAGTAAGAAGTGAATCTATAAAGCATGCGTAAGACCAATAATAACATATGGCGTCGAAGCAAGGGCAGACACAGTAAGGACCGAACAAGTTTTAAGGACTTCCGAGATCTTTCCGGAACTTTCCGGAACGAATTTCATTTAATTTATTTTAATAAAAATAACAAACATTACAGACATGTTTCTAGATCGTTTGCAATTGCGTTATGATAATTTAAAAGAGAAGCATTAAAAATAATAATAATAAGCTTAAGAAGTAGAAATAATCATAACATTGATATTGCATCCCCGAGGCAACTCACACTATCACGAAATATGTCGATTTCCGAGGCGACCCGATTAAGCAATAAGATTGCCCTACCCACAGGCATAACCATTGGCAGGTTGGTTCTGCAGCGCATCAAATAAAACAATCTGTGCTGTCTTTGACGAAGGTAATTATCAGGGACGAATAGACCTACATCACTCAGGACATCCGAGTTATGTATATGGCCGCCAATCAGCTGAAAGAAGTGAACTCCCAAGTAAATATTCCTCCTTCTCTCCAATGATTGATAGCTTAGCATACCTAGCAAGAATTCAGTCGGAAAGAACCTGAGAACGATGAAGACACTGAGGACAATAGCATGCAAAACACTGAGAGATCGCGTGAGGAACACCAGAATTATAAAGATCTGTGAAGTTGGTAAAAAGGGACGGGTACGGTCAAGTCCAAAGAATGGAGACCACCAGACTCTCCTATATTGCACTACATAATCAGCTTCACGAGACTCGTCCTCGTGGAAGACCTCATAAAAGATGGAGAGACAGCTGAGAGTCTACCTCACAGGAGGAGCAACACTCTGGAAAACAGACCGCATAGGTCTACAACAAGGAAAAAGAAGAAGACAAAGATGATCAAATAAATATCACATCGTATGTATAAAAAATATCGCACAAAAGACTACCTTCGTAGCATAGTAGTAAGAGCTTTGACTACCACACCACAAGTCCTGGGTGATTGATGGCGATGGCATTGTGATTGTTATTTTGAATTTGGTCTGATGTAGAATTCTCGTGACAAAGTTTTATTATTAAAATAATGAATGGATTAAGATGGTTTGAATACATGGCAAAAATTAATGAAAAGTGAATGGTTAAAAAGTATTTATCATGTAAACAACGTAAATGGAACTAGAAATAGAGAAAGACAGAGGAAAACGTGGTACGATCAAATCAATGTGGTGGTCCATTATTTCTGCCTTTCCCTTCGAGAAGAAAACTTGGTGATTAATAAGTTTAAATAGAATTTTTAAACATTTTTTTTAGTAAAGTTACTGGGAAAAGAATGTACTGATTTTATGCACTAAAATCTTCTTCATAATTATAATTTCTGCCTTTTTTTATTCCAACTTCTCATTAACATAGTTAGCAGGCAAAATGGATGGCGGTTTTATCTCCGGTGGCAGAGATCCGTAACTTTAGGTTCATTGATAATTTTCAAAAAACAAACCAATGAGATCTAAAAATGATGACATTTAAGGTAGTAGTCTGGTAACCTAAGCCGAATTTCATGTCTTTTTTGGACGAAGAATTAAAACATTTCAAACAATTACATATTTAAGGTAGTCTGGTAACTTAAGCCGATTTTCGTGTCATTTTTGAAGGGCGTTTTTTTGTAGGAAAATAAAAATGAATCGTTTAGGAAATTTAGGATGTTTTTATTTTCATACATATTAAAGATACAAAAAAATTAGAAAATTTTTAATAGTTTATTATTATTAATCGAAGTTGGCACCTCGGAAAAAAACCGCGTGGGTGGCCCGAGTGATTTTGGCTCTTTATGTTATCTGAAATCAAAAATTCTTGAAAATTCTGTAAACATGTGTATATTTGTTTTATTCCATGATTGTATTATCAAAAACGGTGGATACGTGGAACATAAATTAAATAGACAATATGTGCACCATCTAAAAAGAACATTTTGGGTTAAATTATTTTTATTTTGTTATTTTATTTTATATCATTGTATTTTATATTATTTGTTTTAGATTTATTTTGTGGGTGTTGGACGATCGAAGTGTGCGCGGGAGATGCCTATTGGTGGCGATGAGGTTCGCAACCCATCACACCGCGTCTCCTTCGGGGCGAAAAGAGAAGGATGGAGTGCCGCATCAGTAAAGTGTGACAGTCCATTCTTTCTGCCTACCCTTTCGGGGAAACAGCGTGATGGTTAGTTAGTTAGTTAGTTCTTAATCTACAGACATGTCATTCTCGTCGCAACTAACGAGACATTTTTTCACCCCTAACTTTTTATTTTACAACCCCTTCTTTGCTACCTTTTTTTTTCAAAGTCCGCCATTTTGTTATTTATCCATGAAATTTAACTTCTATAGTAACCGACCAGAATGACATGTCTTTAGATTAAGAATTTTCAAGAATATTTGATTTCAGATAACATCAAGAGCCAAAATCCCCCGGGTCACCCACGCGCTTTTTTTTCGATGTGCCAACTTCGATTAAACTAACTAACTAACCATCACGCCGTCTCCCCGAAAGGGTAGGCAGAAAGAATGGACTGTCACACTTTAACCGATGCGGCACTCCATCCTTCTCTTTTCGCCCCACGGGAGACGCGGTGTGATGGGTTGCGAACCTCATCGCCACCAATAGGCATCTCCCGCGCACACTTCGATCTTCCAACATCCACAAAATAAATCTAAAACAAAAAATATAAAATACAATGATATAAAATAAAATAACAAAATAAAAATAATTTATCACAAAATGTTATTTTTAGATGGTGCACATTTGTCTATTTAATTTATGTTCCACTATTTATTATTTTATTATTTTTATTATTATGGCAAAGCCAGACATAAAAAAAATTCTTGGTTTATAAAACCGAACTGACCCTTAAAATCCCTGATAATCGACATTCTTCTTCTTCTTCCTCTTCATCATTGTCCTATTCATAAATAAGATTCATCCATTATCCATTTGTTTCATTATCTCTCATATACAATTTGAATGGTTTATTTATCTAAACATCAAGAGGTGGCAATTGTGAAGTAAGTATGAAATTAATAATAATAATAATAATAAAGTATGAAATTTTTTCAAAAAAAATATTTTTTGTATCTTTAATATATAAATAAAAACATCATAAATTTCCAAAACGATTCATTTTTATTTTCCTAAAAAAAACGCGCTCCAAAAACGACATTAAAATCAGCTTAAGTTACCTTAAATATGGAATTGTTTGAAATGTTTTAATTCTGTGTCATAAAATTATGAATGATCCATCCTCTCTGCCTACCCCTCCGGGGAAATGGCGTGATGGTTAATTAGTTAGTTAGTTAGAATTTAATTCGAAACTATTTTAAAATGTTTGCGATCCCGGTTATAAGATTTCCTTTGGCAAGATTTTTTATACTAGAACATTCCGTTAACATGGCGGAAGTTCTGAGTCTAAGAGCTCTACTGGATGTTGGAAATTGTTTTCGGATACGTGGGATTATTGATTTAGAATAACAGCACGTGATGAAGGAACGAAGATGAAAATAATTAAGAAATAGGAAGGCCAATGTCGAAAGTTGTAATCCTTTGGGATACATTTCTATTTCTAGATCAGAAAGTTAAGGTTATAACAGGCCCTTCGCCATGTTGCCATTTTCACAAACAACCGTACGTAAGTTGCATATTTTTCTTTTTGTAAATAATTTCTCTAAATTTTTTTTTTTAAACAAGTTGAACAACAACAACAAACCATCACGCCGTTTCCCCTGTCGACCCCCACACTACTCTATCCTGACATACCTCTCTAGCTTCCTCCACATTCATACAGCGAGTCATACACGCAAGTCGATTCTTCCGGCTTCTAACATGACCAACCTTTAAAATTTGATTAATTTGGACATGCCACGTTATCCTCAGTATACCTCGACTCCGTACTCCATTTACATCGTTTACGTATACTTTTTTAACAATTGTTTCTTCGCCCATGCGCTCCATATGTCCGAACGCAGCGATCCTTTCCTAATTTTGTTCATAATACCTTCTTTCGCTCTACATTTCTTTCTAATATCAGCATTTGAGATTCTGTTGTACATCGTTCTAACACACATACGTCTTAGGGACCTCATCTCTACCGAATTTATTCTGCTCTCATCTTTCTTCTGCCAGTTCCATGCTTCGCTTCCATACATAAGAGTTGGGACCATAATGATTATGAACGGCCATTTTCGGTGAAAAATCACGAAAATTTGACAATTGATATATTATTGTAACACCTGATGATGTCAACATACGTTGATGACACAGTTGTCGCGTAAAATAAAATAAAATTGTAATACAAACAACAAAGTTATTTAATTAAACAGTTTAAAAGTAATTCACTATAAACGTTAATTTTTATCGGTTTGAAACTTTCATTTTGTGTAGTGATTACACATCACCGTAAGACTCGGACATTAATGGAACTGTTTGGGAAAGGGTGAACAAAATCTCCCATTATAATATGGTAAATACATTTATACCTTCGTGTATAGCATATTATCGTTCTAAACAACTTCTTTGCCTCTATCCGCCTACGAGATATTCCGTTCCTTTGTTTTCTTTTCTTTTTTTTACAACTCTCCAAAGACACAGATTTTCAAAGACTTTTCTCATTTCGGAGAATTTTTATCAAGGGAACTCTTTCAATATTGAAAAACAAACATTTACGAATCATTATTTACTTGTTTTGAGGAAAATACGCGTAATTTTCTAACGGGACGTGGACCGTGTAATATAAGCGGTACGAGTGAATTTTCTTTCTTTAAGATTCTGTAATTTTGATCATGATTCGATTTAAATAAATTGTATTCTAATTCTAGACAATGTTTCGTAAAATTTAAAATTCGAATACCCCAAAACTCTCCTTTGATTGTTTAATTTATAATAAAATTAACATAATTGATTAAAGTTAATTCAAATAGGACTGTTTTTAGTATCTACAGGATTTCTGAGTTGTGTATACAACCGCCTATCAGTCGAATGAAGTAAACAACCAAGTGAATGTCTCATCTTCTCCCGAGTGACTAGAAGCCTGGCATCCCTAATGAAGAAAGATAAGAAATCAGTCGGAAAGAGCCACGGGTAATATCCATACTCCCTAAGATAGAGTTATCGCAGAAATATCTTCTGCACCCTCTCCACCATCAGGGAATATTTAACCTCATAGGGCACCTAAATAATGGAAGAAAATTCCACCGACTTTTTATAAGATACAGTAGTTTCAGCACCTGAATATTACAAATCAAATCAAATCATGTATTGTTTTCTCAAATCAAATCAGTTTATTTTCTCAAAAGATATTTCAAACAACAATTATAGTTTAAGGCATCTATTGAGAACAGGTAAAATATAAAAAATATGTAATACCAGGAACGCATGAGAGATGGTTCGACATTAGGAAAACAAGATACTCTCCAAAGTCAAGAGTATTTGTCTACTGAACGTACTTTCACGAATATGAAAGACGTCGATCTCCGAAGCGATCATGTTCAGCAGTTTGATTGCTCTTCTCACCGGCATCACCAGAGGCAGGTTGGTTCTGCATGCTGGGAGATAAAACAGTTTGTGCTGACGCTGTCGAATATAACCATCTGGAACATAAAGATGGATAGCCTCCAAGATAACGGAGTTCTCAAAGAATCCCCTGATTAGTCTGAAGGAATGGGTACATGTGCACCCATCTCTTCTTATCTGCAAACTATTGGTCCCCAGCATGCCCAAGAGGAATGCAGTGGGATAAAGCCAGGGATTGGTACCAATCTCTCGAGCAACACTCGAGCCGGCTCCGGACCAATGAGTTACACAAAATTCGCAAAACATAGGGATTCCTGAAAACTCGAAAAACTTTCGCGTAAAATAAAATACAACTGTGATACAAAAAACAAAGTTATTTATTTAACAGTTTAAAATGATAAAGTATCATAGTGTTTTGGCCAAAACAATGGATTATTTAAAAAGTAAACAGGAAAGAGTAACATTTTGTTATTATATTATATATAACGCATGGAAATGTGTTATTTTAATTTATGTAACTAACTAACTAACTAACCATCACGCCGTCTCCCCGAAGGGGTAGGCAGAAAGAATGGACTGCCACACCTTTCTTTCCTGACATATTTCTCTCGCTTCCTCAACATTCATACATCGTGTCATGCACGCGTCGATTTCTCTGACTCCTCACATGGCCGACATTCAATATTTGATTTATTTGATCGTGCCACGTTTTCCTTGGTCTTCCTCTATTTCTGGTACCATTTACATCATTAACATATAATTTTTTTACCATTCTTTCTTCATTCATTCTTTCCATATGTCCAAACCATCTTAATGATCCTTTCATTATTTTGTTCATGACACCATCATTCGCACCGCATTCACTTCTTATATTTTCATTCGACATTCTATCATACACAGAGTATCTCATTTCTACTGCATTTATTCTACTTTTATCCTTCTTTTGCCAGTTCCATGCTTCGCTTCCATACATAAGGGTCGGTAGAAGAACACCATTGTGCACTGCCATTCTAGCTTTTTTGGATAGGTTTTGTTTGCGATGACAACTTTAAGTGCACCATTCACTTTGTTGCCTGCCCCAACCCTTCTTTCAATATCCCTCTCCACTCTCCCATCTCTTGTAAACATACTACCTAAATACACAAACTCAACTACTTGCTCCAAGTTTTCACCATTCACGCTAATGTTGCAGACTGTCGTGGTTTCTTCCTTTTCAAAAATCATTACCTTGGACGCAGATTTTAATTTATGTAGGTACACATATATAATATAACCATTACTTACAAACGTAAAAACGTTCCAGTGACTAACACTCTAAAGATAAATCAAGTTGAAATACTGGAACATCCTTTCTCTGGGCATATTCCCGCCGTGAGCCAACCCCTAAAATATCGCTACGGGGGAAAATTGGTCCAAGACATCCCTTGAATGTAAAGTAAGACGCTTACACCTTCTATACTCGAGACCAGAGCGACATTATTTCGTAGATGTTTCACAAAGGGTATATTTTGGATCATATATTCCTAAGATGTCGGGTGAATATTTGGAAAATTGAAACATGGAAAACATAAATTTTCTCACAGTTGTAAGTTATTTTTATTTTTTTCAATACAACATATAGAAATATAATACTTTCGTATACAATAAATTTCACAAGGTAGCGTCATTGAGAATGGACCGCCACACCACTCTATCCTGACACACCTCTTTAGATTCCTCCACATTCATACAACGATACATACACGCACGTCGATTCTTCCGACTTTTAACATGACCAACATTTAAAATTTGATTAATTTGGTAATATCATCTGTTTTCTAGAAGTTTTATTATAGATAATCCATTGTTTTAGCGGAAACACTTTAATATTTCAACATTATTAACTGTTTAAATAAAAGAAAGTTTTTTTTGTGAATGTATGTGTGTTCTAAACAATACGCTAATAGGCTGATAACCTTCGCATTGTGTTAATAAAGTAGTTTGCTAAAATGTTAAAAATCATTCTCCATAGATGGCGTTAGTAGGTGGATTATATAGGTTAATCTTAAAAAGATTGACTAGTATAATCAAATCTACATAGATGGCCAATTAAAACTGACACGTGAAGATAGGTATGGATTTGGAGTATATATACAACTTCCAAAAAAATGTATCAAGCATTATCATAATAACAATGGTGGAATGGGGAATGTTGTAATTACATAAAGCGTGCGCTTAACCCAACCAATGACAGGTCATAAGTCCTGTAAACACCTTGATCATCAATATTCAGTTTCCAGTTTGTGTCTTCGTCTCTATTGAGATACAATTAAAAAGAAAGTTTGTTATAATATCACAATTGATTAAATTTTGTCGCGACAGCTGTTTCGCTAACCAATGTTAACATCGGCTTGTCTTATAACCAACTTAAGTTACTCAGTTTATTGTAAGACCTGACGATGCTGACATCGGTTAGCGAAACAGCTGTCACGACAAAATATAATCAATTGTGATATTTATAACAATTTTTTATTTATTTAAACAGTTAATAGTTAATTCTATGTTCGCCATACTTTGTGTTGTAGATGTTTTATTTTATTTTTTATATACTTTGTAAATAAAACTTTAATTTAAATTTTTTTTAATTACATATCAGACATGTTACGGACAACCCGGTCCTTCCTCAGTGATTTTATAAAGATATTTAATATGTTATTGAATTTTGAATGTATACAAATACTTGTAGACGAATACTGGATTTTACCCATTGCGGGTTCTCATTTTAAGGATTAATTGTATCTCAATAGAGACGAAGTGGCAAATTGGAAACAGAATATGATGGTCGAGGCGTTTACAGGACTTATGACCTGTCATTGGTTGGGCTAAGCGCACGCTTTATGTTATACAACATTCCCCATTCCGCCCTTCTTACGACCACCATGTCTGCCAATTTTTTGGAAGATGTATATATGCTACAATGTTGGTGAACACTTCACATTTTATAGTTCAATCTACATCAGTTTATTAACGCAATGTGAAAGGCTACCACCATTAACGTATTGCTAGATAACGCCTGGAGATGACTCTCCAATTTTTATGCTATTTATAACTTGGACCAGTTTTTTACAACAGTAAAAAACTGTATATTATTTTGAATATCTTTATAATATCACTGAGGAAGGACAGAGTTGTCCGAAACATGTATGATATTTATTTTTTATTTTTTTAAAGTTAAATGTTTTATTACATTTTATGCGAAAGACATGTTTCGCCTGACTTAGGCGTAATCGAATGTTTTTTAATGCCTTTAACAGGCGGAACAGTCCCTTTATTCCTCGAATACGAGGGACAGCCGACGATGATGATGATGTTGGTATATTCGCTATTGACCAAAGGTGTTAGTACATTGTATTGTATTAATGTTATGTACAGACGTTGTGTATCTCCAGCGTGTACAGATGTATTGTACATTGTATGTCCACTGTGTAACAAGTCCGCACTCATAAAAGCCTTAACTGAATTGACCTAGTTGCGTATGTGTTGTATAGGAATACATGAATATAATACATAAACATAAAACAGAAACAAGAGTTGACCCTATACGAACAATCTATGCAAACGATTTTTTTTATTACTTTATTTTTTCATACTTATTCTTCAAGTGCCCTCTCAGGTCCTCCCAACGTTGGCGATCAGCTTGGTGAACCCGTTCCTGTCCTGCGCCGCTCGGAACAGTACACTCCCTCATGTATCGCAGCCAGGACATGGTTTGGACACATGGAAAGAATGAGTAGAGACAGAATGGTGAAAAAAAATTGTAAATGACTTGAACGGAACTAGAAATAGAGGAAGTCTTAGGAAAACTGTAAAAATGTCGCTCACGCAAGGAGTCGACTGTGTGTCGACGTGCGTGCATGACACGATGTATGAATGTAAAGAATTCGAGAGATGTATATCAGGACAGAACAGTGTTGGAAGTCCATTCTTTCTGCATATCCCTTCGGAGAGACGGCGTGATGGTTAGTTAGTTAGTTAGTTAGAAACTTAAAATTCAATTTTTCTTCTTCTTCAAGTGCCCTGTCGGGTCTTTCCAACGTTGGCGATCACCTCGGCGAACCTGTCCCTGTCCTGCGCCGCTCGGAACAGCTCCTCCACACATCAAATGCCGGTCCACTCCCTCACGTTTCGCAGCCAGGACATCTGTTTTCTACCGAGCCCTCGGCGTCCCTCAATTTTCTCTTCCAATATCAATTGGAGAAGGTGGAACTTTTCCACAGGCAGTACATGACCCAGATGTGAAATCTTCCGAACCTTGATAGTTGATAACAGCTCCCTATCAACTCTAGCTCGCCTCAGGACTTTGGTATTGGTAACCATGTCTGTCTAGAGAATTCTGAGCATTCGGCGATGGAGCCACATTTCAAATGCTTCTAGTCTATTCGTTGAGTTGAATTTTTAGGTCCACGTTTCACACCCATACAATAAAACAAACCACACATAATAGCATTTGATCATTCTCAGGAATTATTATGAGGAAATACAACAAACAAAATAAATCACGGAACTGCCAAAAGAAGGATAAAAGTATAATAAATGAAATATAAGTGAGATATTTTAGTCGAATATCTGTTAAAACTGTTTATGATAGTATGTCAAATGCGAATGGAAGTGTTATGAAAAAAATATTGAAAGTATCACTAAAAATGTTGTATACAAGCAGTGTGAGTGGAAAGAGAAGCCATGGAAGACCAAGGAAAGCATGGCAAGACCAAAATAATCAATTACTGAACGGCACCAACATTCGAAGTCGGAAAAATCGACGAGCGGGCTATTTACGATGTATGAATGTAGAGGAAAGTCGACAGGTATGTCAGGACAGAGAAGTATGTCGATCTTTCCTGGCTATCCCTCCGAGGAAACGGCTCACTGGTTAACTAACTAACCATCACGCCGTTTCACTGGAGGGGTAGGCAGAGAGAATGGACCGCCAAACTGTTCTGTCCTAACATACCTCTCTAAATTCCTCTACATTCATACGTCGTAAAATGCACACTCGTCGATTTTTCCAATTTCGAACGTGGCCGCTTTTCAGTATTTAATTAGTTTGGTCATGCCATGCTTTCCTAGGTCTTCCACGGTTTCTCTTTCCACTCACACTACTTGTATGCAATATTTTAACCATTCTTCTTTCGTCCATTCGTTCCATATGTCCAAACCATCTCAGGGATCCATTCTTAATTTTACTTATGATACAATCATCTGCCTTACATTTCTTTCTTATTTTGTAGTTCGGTATTTTATCATATATCCGCACATTATTCTTAGAGATCTCATTTCTACGGTATTTATCCTACTTTCATCATTTTTTTGCCAACTCCAAAATTCACTTCTATACATAAGGGTTGGCACTAGAACATCATTATGTACTGTCATATTTGCATTGATTAGTTAGTTATTATTACAACAGTGTTCCAAATTTAACAGTTAATATTATACGAGCATAATAAACTTCGTTCAAATCCATTTCCACTTCTCGTGTATTAACCACTAATGTTTAGTATACCCACCCTCTTTTCTGGTAATTATTAGTTTAAGGGTGTTTTTCGTCGCAATACGTGGCGGGAGAACAAACTTATTCGTAGTAATTACGATAATTACGGATAAAACTGAAATAAAATATATTTTTATTTAGAGGGAAGGCCTTCATCTTTTATAAAAGCTGTCTCTGTCTTCATAGGCTATTTTTTCTCCTAACGTAAGAAATCAACCTGCCTCTGGTTATGCCGATGGGGAGAGCATTCAATCTGCTGAACATGGTCGCTTGAACAGACTACGTACTCGTATTTCATAATATTGAATTCATTTTAATTTTTTTCATTTTAAACATATCTAAAGCATTACAGAATTTTTATTTCCAATACGCTAAAGAAACAAGTTAGAGATACACAATAATAAGTAATACATAATAGATTAATAAAAAGAGCGAGAAACATAAGATGCATGACAAATTAATAAAATAAATATACCATACAATTATAATAAAGATAGTACTTCCCTCAGATGAGCCAAACTATCACAAAATGCGCGTCGAATACGCTACACATTGCTACACTAATTAACACTTAATTAAAATCGCACACAGAATCACTGTTAATAAATTGTCGATTGTTTTAACCGAAACACTATGATACATACGAGTACTTCAAAATTATTAACTTTTAAAATATTATATAACACTGTTATGTTTTCAAAATTGTAATTATTCACTTTTTGAGTGTCGCGACAGCTGTTTTGCCAACCGTTTTTGGCATCATCAGGTCTTACAAACAACAAAAACACGTCACGACACTCAAAAAGTGAATAATAAATATTGTTATATCCCTGAGATGGTTTGGACATAAGGAAAGAATTGACGATAGAAAAATGGTTAAAATGTTGTATACAAGCAGTGTGAGTGGTAAGAGTAGCCGAAAAAAACAAAGAAAAGCATGGCATAATCAAATACTGAAAGGCGGCCACATTCGAAGTCGGAAAAATCGACGAGCGTGCATGTTACGATGTATGAATGAGGAGGAACCCAAAGAGTTATATCAAGACAGAACGGTATGGCGGTCCATCTTCTCTGCGTACCCCTCCGGAGAAACTGCGTTAGTTAGTTAGTTTTTTTTTTATATTTACGATTTTGTAACCCTTAATAAAGAAAATGGGCATACGGTTTATTTTATTTAAATACCACAGCCTTAAATCTCCGGAATATAGACTCGCCTGTATGGAATTAATTTAGTAATGAATTTTTGTTCCTAATGATATCATCGTTTATGTGTTTATTTACAATTATATATCTAATATACAATGTGTCTCAAAAGAATGTTTATATTCAGTGGATCGATTTAAAAAAAAAAGTATGCCATTTAGGAATTTATTTCCTAAAAACAATATATCGTCCAAATGTAAACCCTCGCGTTCGTGGCACTCATTTAGTCGAACACAAAAATTTCTTATGACGGCTCGGCCGACTGATAATCGACAGATTGATATCTCCATCAATCTATCGTTTTCTACCGTTCTTGACGATCTTGGTCGCCCGGATTTTGGTTTTTCCACGCTTTTACCGGTGTTTCTAAACTTTTTGACACATTTTCGAATAAGAGGTATGCCTAAAAACATTGTCAAAGCGCCATTGAGGTGAGCTATTCACTTAATTATTATTATTATTATTATAGGCGCATCATTTAAATCTGGCAACTTAAGCCGATTTTCATGTCTTTTTTGGAGGGCGTTTTTTTGTAGGAAAATAAAATGAATCGTTTTGGATATTTAGGATGTTTTTATTTACATATTAAAGATACAGAAAAAAAAAATTATAGCGTATTATAATTATTATTATTGATCGAAGTTGGCACCTCGAAAAAAAAGCGCGTGAATTTGGCTCTTGATGTTATCTGAAATCAGAAATTCTTGAAAATTCTTAATCTAAATACATGGCATTCTGGTCGGAACTACAGAAGTTAAATTTCATCCCTAACTTTTTATTTTACAACCTCTTCTTTGCTGACTTTATTTTTCAAAGTCCGCCATTTTGTTATTTATCCATGAACTAGATAAATAACAAAATGGCGGACTATTACCTTAAGTGTCGAAAATCTCGTATATTGCAGAATCTTATACGTGATACAGCGCCTAATCACCGTTTTCGTAAAACTCTCGCATGAGAAACCCTCCATAGTGACTGAATTCCAACAAGCCAGGCTACTGATTGACATAGCCTCTGCATCTCTCGGATAACAAAATAAAACTTTTGAGACTCCCTGTACTAGGTTTAATGTAAAAACTATGATTAAATGTCTCCTTTGTTTCTTGTTCTCTTTGTGCTGTAAATTCATGTTTAAAAACAATTTAAAATACTGGATAAACACATTTGAATATACAATGAAACTCTAAAGTAAATAAACAACGTTGTGATGTGCGAACCTCGATCTTTCTAGTATTTGTTCAATCGAGTTAGAGCCTTTTTATCTATGGAGATTCAGGTGAACCTCACTAAAACCAAGTTGATGATGTCAGAACCAGCACAAATCGTATTGGACAATGCCAGCATTGAATCTGTCAGTGAATACATTTATTTGGGTCACAAAATACAGCTTGGGCGAGATAACCAGACAGCAGACCTGAATAGAAGAGTCGGACTAAGCTGGGCACCGTTCAAAAATCTTGGTCACATTTTGAAAAATCCGAAAATACCCATCAACTTGAAAAGGAGAGTGTTCAATGCCTGTGTCCTGCCAGTGTTCACTTATGGTATTGAGACAGTCACAATGTCACAAAAAAGTGCCAACAAGCTAAGAGTCACTCAGAGAGCAATGGAGAGAGCCATGTTGGGTATCAGTTTACGGGACAGACTCAGAAATGAGGACATAAGAGTCAGAACAAAGGTTTTCGATGTTATCAAGATGGCCGCAACCCTCAAGTGGCGATGGGCGGGACATGTCACTCGCTATCCAGATGAAAAGTGGACAAGGCGACTGCTGTGCTGGTGGCCAAGGACGGCAAAGCGTGGAGTTGGGCGCTCACAGTTGCGTTGGCGCGACGATGTCCGGATAAGTGCGGGAAGTGCCTGGATGCGGATCGCTCAGGATAGAAGATAATGGAAAATGCGAGAGGCCTACGTCCAGGAGTGGACGGTCAATACAGGCTGAAGAAGAAGATTAAACCAGTAGAAATGCAGTAGAAATGAGATTTCTTAGACTAATGTGTGGATACTCTGTGTATGATAGAGTGTCAAATGAAAATATAAGAAGTGAATGCGGTACGAATGATGGTGTTATGAACAAAATAATGAAAGGATCATTAAGATGGTTTGGACATATAGAAAGAATGAATGAAGAAAGAATGGTAAAAAAATATATGTTAACGATGTAAAAGGAACCAGAAATAGAGGAAGACCGAGGAAAAGTGGCACGATCAAATAAATCAAATATTGAATGTCGGCCATGTCAGAGAAATCGACGCGCGTGCATGACACGATGTATGAATGTTGAGGAATCAAGAGAAATATGTCAAGAAAGAAAAGTGTGGCAGTCCATTGTTTCTGCTTACCCCTTCGGTGAGACGGCGTGATGGTTAGTTAGTTAGTTAAATGAAACTAAAATTTAATTTAATTTTCAGTTACTTCCTTACGCAGGGATATTTCAACAAGTCAATTTAAAAAACATTTTTATTCGACAATAATTTTTCAGCCTTTGCATTGCGTTTATAAACCACCGCTTCCTGGAATCTACCAGAGACAACGGTGGGGGTGAGAAGCAATTTCACCCCCTTTGAGAATGTCTAATGTAACGGGGGATGGCGGTATAGTGGCAGAGTAAACTTAATCATCGTAAAACTTTGACATCAACTGCCACATTTTATCTCTCTGACTAGACACTTAATTTGGAATGCTCGTGCGATACTATTGACGCTTAATTTTACTCTTCTTCTTCTTTTAATAGATTTTTCGATCTGTGGTACAATAATAATGTCTCCTCGGCTGAGGACCAGCTATCCCTTCATCTCTTAGGTGGTCTTCCAGGTGGACGGTGTCCGGAGGGAATTTCATAAGCGGCTATATATGAGAGTCTATCACAATCCATATTGGCTACATTAGGGGATATTTTGAAAACTCAGCCGTGCTGGAGGATGTAGCTATTTTTGTTCCCGACAGATATCTCCGACAGCGCCAGCCTAGATTTTCTTTCTTCCGGCCGCGAGAACCAACCTGCCTCTAAAAATGCCGATGGGAAGAGCAATGAGTCTGCTGAACAAGATTACCTCGGAGATCGTTTTGAGTGAATAAATAACCTTGATAAACTGATACATGGTCCCTCCAATATCTTCTTCGGGATCTAGTCCACCGAACGATATCAGTCGGACAAGGTGATACTTTTCCCCACGCATTACATGATCTAGATTAGAAATCTTCCGAACCTTGATAATTGTTAACTGTTCCCTGTCATCTCTAGCTTACCCCTGGACTTCGGTATTGGTCACCATGTCTATCCAGAGAATCCTGAGCATTCGGTGATAGAGACACATTTCAAATGCTTCTAGTATGTTCATTGCGTTGACTTTTAAGGTCCACGTTTCACATCCATTCAATAAAACAGAACACACATAGATCATTCTCTGGCGGAGTTTCAAATTTACGTTATCATGCAGAAGAGTGATTTAATTTTATAAAATTTAGCTCTTGCTGCCTGAATTCTGCATTTTATCTCTACATCCGGGAACAGGCCTAGGCAGTGCAGCGAGACTGACGAAAGGGCGTCGCTGCGCCCTATAACGGTCTCGGGTGGCGGTGGGAACCTTCTATCTATCTACATCTGGGTCAAGAGATTGTGTTCGTATGCTGTCGAGGTATTTAATTTTTCCACCCTTTCAACGTTACGGTCTTTCAAATGCAATACTGAGCCACTGTAGTCAAGCCGTCCGAATGTCATCCATTTGGTTTTGCTTACATTTATTGTTAGCCCCAATCTTTCACCGGATTTTATATCTATAAGTTATAAATGTCTAACCATAATGTGAGTGCATTATATGAAGATTCAATTTTAGAAATCTCATTTCTACAACATTTTCTGTCAGATCTATGTACAAGAAAAATGTGTCAGCAACAATCCTTATCAACCTATTGTTTTATTCATTATTCCAGGTTGATCCCATCAGATCAAATAAGATTTGTTTTTCTATTTTTGAATTGAATATTTTTCCAGAAAAATCTTTTTTGAATTTCAAATATACGTTCGAAACAAAAAACAATATGAATTATTCAGTTCGAATCTTGAAACAAGCAGCAGATTTAGTAGGAGATATCTGAAGAAAGGAGGTAAAAGACCCTGTTACAGATTTTTTTTAAATAGGTAATGATGTTCTTGTACCGATCCTTATGTAAATATGAAAGTGAAGCACGTACTTGCAAAAACAACAACAAATAACAACAACAAACCATCACGCCATTCCCCCTCAGGGGTAGGCAGAGTGGTGAAAAACAAAGTACAGCGTATTATTTGTATTTAAAATAAAACGCTGTATTTTTTTTTTCACCACTTTCAGTTTCGCTTGTACCCAAGTGTACGGGACAGATTGCTCCCCCCATAATATTAATTTTTATTTAGGCCGCTGACTGCTGCTCGTCACCAGATGTAATGTAGATGGTGAAAGCGGAGAATACGGCGTGATGATACTTGTGTGTAATAAAACCAAGTTTTATAATATTGCGGCGATCGGTGCAGGAGTTGAAGCGAAGAGAGTGGTGGCAGTAGCTCAAAGCCCTTACGAGGACTGGTTTTCACGTAGGTAGGAGCGCTAAAGCCTCCCGAAGAGCGAGTGAATGCGTGTGTCAAAGTGAGTGCCGATTCCATACACGACCGGCTTATATAACCTCCGCGGCACAAAATTACTAGTATTAGCTTTCTCAACGGTTTTCTGTTTCTGAGAATTTCAGTACACTCTTTGCTAGTTTCTGTTGCCACGGCGTTATGATTGGCTGTTAACAACGGCGCGACAAACGGCCATTGTTTCCGAGAATACTTAGGTTTATTTTGTCAGAGCCACTGCATACATCTTCGTTACTATGCGCTTCCACTCCTTTCCGACCGCCTTATTTATTTTAACAAATGACAAAACAAATTAAAACTTAAATTAATATTAAATTACTAACATTAATTAAATAAAATGAACATATTTGTAAATAATGAAATAAAATAATAAAAAATAAATAAATTAATAATCTATTTGAATATTCCGATACACCAAGCTTCCTCAGGGCTTCGTAATAACAGAACGTTCTGTTAGTTCATTTTAGTCTTACCATACTTTACATTGGACGTGATTTTAAATTGAATTATAAACGAATTGACGTCACTAAATTAAATTAACTTCTGAACTTGTTCACGTTTGTGGGTATATTAGAAGTATTGCAAGAACTATCGAATACTTACACTTCTAATATCGAGGGAATTTGAATTCTTCTAGTAGCACCATGTCAGGTTCCCCGACGATGGCGAGCATTGTATCAATTGCTTTTCGAAACACGTAGAGAAAAATACATCGAAAACTGAAAAAAAAACAGTGTCTTACTTCATACAAAATTCATCGTGTTTTATATGCTTTCATCATCATCATCACCAGCCTTTATCCGTCCACTCCTGGACGTAGACCTCCTTCGTCTGCTTCCTTGTCTGTCGATCCTGGACAGAACGCATCCATGTCATACCGGCAGTCACTTTAATGTTATTATTATTATTAAAACAACGACAGCAAACCATCACGCCGTTTCGCCACAAAGGTAGGCAGAGAGAATGGACCGCCACACTACTCTATCCTGACACCTCTAGCTTCTTCCACATTCATACAACGAGTCATACAAGCACGTCGATTCTTCCGACTTCTAACATAAGCAACCTTTAAATTTTTATTAATTTGGTCATGCCATGTTCTTCTCGGTCTGCCTCGACTCTGTACTCCATTTGAAATTCTGTCGTATATCGTTCTACCACACTTACGTCTTAGAGACCTCATCTCCTTCTGCTTTCCCCTTCAGGGAAACGGCGTGATGGTTAGTTTGTTAGTTAGTCAGTTAGTTTAGTCTTTTTTTTTAAATGGAATTCGACCAATACTTCGGTTTTCTCTTTTCAGTACTATATTGTGACCCAAATCAACTATTTCAACTAGGGTGTTGTCTACTGTGATCTGTATTGAGGGTATATATTCATTGTATAATGCTCTAGCAAGGCGAAATATTTCACTCTCATAAAATATAATAAAACTACTAAAAAAATACGTTTTTATCTACAATATACCTTAGAAAATTAATTTTAAAAAGGGTGTAGCATGCAAGTAAAACAATATTTGTGATATTGATCGAAAATATAATACATGTTTATGTAAAATGTGTTAAATAATAATTCATATTAATGATAATGGATAGAAAATGTTCAGTTAATAATAAAGCGTACGCAGTGCTCAAGAAATTCAAAAAAATATTCAGCAAAGGTGAGTATATTTACTTGCTCCAAATTTTCACCATTTACGCTAATGTTGCAGACTGTCGTGATTTCTTCTTTTTCAAAAATCATTACCTTTGTCTTATTCACATTCATTATGAGATCATTTCGCATGCATACCTCATACGAGTACATACTATCCACTAGGACTTGTAGTTCATGCTCGTTGTCTGCAAGTAGGACAGCGTCATCCGCATACAATAGACAACTTACTGACACTCCGCTCATTCTGGCACCTACATCCAACCCTTTCAGCTCTTTCATACTTATTATTTTTGTCGGGGTTAAATGCATATCCCATATAAGCGGACTTCGACTGCTGAATCAGCATATTTTATGATAAAATATATTACACGAATAACCGAAAACGCCTGACTAAGGACCTACTTATCAAGAGTGATGAATCGGGGCCCAGATTTCATTCACACAGGTCACTAGGTCAATAGAGCAGAGCATCGTGTGAAAATGGAAGCAAAGCATATAAAAGCGGTACATCCGACCACCATGGACAGTATTCCTTCTTGCGACTTCTAACCGACACGAGTCTACGCCGTCAAGTCTACGTACGAGAAACCTCCGATCCTCCTACCGAGCTACGCAACTGTCTAGTCCGACGATTCTTCGCTCCAGCCGACCGACGCTACTGCCCAGTGAGCTGTCAGCCCTAGCTGCTATCGACGTCCAGGCGCACGCTCCATCACGAGTACATAATACTGTTAACGTACGATTACTTGTGATCTGCAATAAACGCTGAAATCTCTACTGCTTTGATCTCTCACCACATCCCCCAAATTTTAAATAATTCCAATACTATTGTAGAAAAAGGTGTGACCCAAAAATTAAGAGATAAACTCTATCCTCGATTAGAACACCCAAGATGAGCATCCCAAGTACATTACATACAGAAAGAGGGTAAATTAGTATAATTACTTCGTTATTATATCTATAAATAACACCACATTCCTCCATCTGCTATGTTTACTTATTAATTGAATTCATAACTCACTTGAACTAAACACTACGGTAAAAACTTTTTTAAGACAGTATGCGCAAATTTATACCCAAAATAACACTTAAATTTACATTTGATAATGAGTAACCACATAGCTTTAAAGTTTTAACTGCTCGAAAGTTTTGTAAGTAAAAGGCGGGCCACACTGTTTTAAACAAGCTCTCCACATCGGTCTCCACGAACGGTTTAAAACTGTGTAGACACTTGTTTTAAACCAAAATTCGTTTGACCCTTGTGGACGGACGCGCATGTAAACTGTTGTAAACGGTTGAAAACACGCATTCCACATGTTTGTTTTTCAATTGGTTAGCGGCGAAACAATACGACTGAACCGGTTTTTTTGTTGCATGCAATTAGGTAGGTAATTTAGGGGTTGAAATTTCAACAAATCGGCCTCAAATTTATTGTATAACTGGATGACTAATACTCTTCCCTAAACACTTATAATTAGCCATTTCCATGTCATTGGGTTTTTACCAAAAGTAGCTCGTAATATCGCACCCTGAAACACTGTGCATTAGTGGAATGCGGACGTATATCTCATTTCTACTGCATTTATACTACTTTCATCCTTCTTTCATTCTTCTTATTATTTCGTTTTCAAAAAAATTCTTTACCAGACACGTTAATACAATATTTTGTTTATCTTTACATACGCGTAATTAATAACGTAATTGCTATTTGCCACGTAACGTAAATGATGATTGCAAACATTAACCGTACGTCCGGCGGTCGTATTCCACCCCGAGATTATCTCCCCTGATAACCGTATCGATTTTACAATTTCCACCATATCTCCAATAAACTTTTTTTAAACAAACATTATACGCTTTATTTAATTATCTAATTAGCCCATTAACTTGTACTTGGACTTGGACTTGGATCTTCTGGCTTACAGAGGTTCAGCTCATGTGGCTATTCCTCTTACGTCTGATGGGAACATTGTTGGAAGGTGATTTGGTGGGTTGTTAGTTTATTCGGGGGCATGATTTGTGTGGCCCGGAGTGTTCCTCTGAAGGAGAATCGATTTTGGGCGCTTGTGGCGGCTGGAAGTGTTTGGGTCGTAATTAGAGAGGTCTTTTATTGTGGGGTTGGGATGTGAAGGGAGTCCTTTGTAAAAACGTTCGGCAAGTTTCAGAATGAATTCATCTATCATCGGGATATTAACTTGTATTAGATAAGTGAATGCAGTAGAAATTAGATCTCTTAGACCAGTGTAGTCCAAACTTATTTGACCCATGGCCCCCCTTTCAGACACAAAATTACACAAGGCCCCCTGAATATTTCTTCTTCTTCTTCTTCCTCTTTTAATAGATCTGACGATCAGTAATCATGTCTCGTCGGATGATGAGATCCAGCTGTCCCTCCATCTCTTAGGCGGTCTTCCAGGTGGGCGGTGTCCGGAGGGGATTTCATAAGCGGCTGTATATGCAAGTCTGTCACCATCCATTTGGGCTACATGGTCCCTCCAGTATCTTCTTCTGGATCTACTCCACTGAACGATATCCTCTACCCTGGATATTTACCTTTATAAATTAATTAAAACAAAAAAATGGGGAATTTATTTTTTGTATACTTACTTCTGCTTCTTCTTCAAGTACCATGATGGGTCCCCCCAACGTTGGCGATCACCTCGGCGAACTTGTCCCTGTCCTACGCCGCTCGGAACAGTCCACTCCCTCACGTTTCGCAGACAGGACATAGTTTGGACACATGGAAAGAATGAGTGGAGACAGAATGGTGAAAAAGGTTTTTGTAAACGACGTGAACGGAACTAGAAATAGAGGAAGTTCGAGGAAAACTTAACACGATCAAATCAATCAAATATTAAATCGACGTGCATGCATGACACGATGTATGAATGTTGAGGATGGGAGATTATGTCAATAAATAATAGTGTGGCGGTTCATTATTTTTGCCTACCCCTTCGTGAAGACTGCGTGATGATTAGTTAGTTAGTTTATATTAAAATTTTATTTTTTTATTTCTTTATCTTTTCAGATTCGCCTCTTGCAAGAGCAAGCGAGATGACAGACCGACCCCCCACTCCTCTACCCACCACTGGAGCTATGGACATCATTACTGTAAGTAGTACTAATATTATAACTAATGAAAATAAAAATATTAATAATCCTTTTTTATTGGATATTTAGTTCAAGTCCACTTTCGGTTATGGCTTCGACCGGTTTCAGCAGCTCGCTGCCATCTTCTGGTCCAAACGCTGGCAGACCGGAAGCTTACTAGAAGATGGCAGCGAACTGCCGACACCGCTCAAAGTCATAACCCTTGGTGAATTACCACTCTGCCACGAAGGTCGTCGATTATATTTAACTAACTAACTAACTAACCATCACGCCGTTTCCCCGGAGGAGTAGGCAGGGAGGATAGATTGCCACATTGTTCTATCCTGGCATAATTCTCGCGCCTCTTCTGCATTCACACATCGTGACATGCACGCTCGTCGATTGTTCCTACTTCGAACATGGCCGCCTTTCAGTAATTGATTAATTTGATCATGCCATGTCTTCCTTGGCCTTCCTCGACTTCTTTTCCCATTCACACTACTTGTGTATATCTTTTTAACCATTCTTCCCTCATCCATTCATTCCATACGTTCAAACCATCTAAATGACCCTTTTTTAATCTTATTTATGACGCATTCATCCGCCTTACATTCCTTTCTTACTTCATCATTAGATATTCTATCATACATTGTTTTTCCGCACATTCTTCTTAGTGACCTCATTTCTACAGCATTTATCCTACTTTCATCCTTCTTCTGCAAACTCCAAGCTTCCCTTCTATACATAAGGGTCGGGACTAGAACTCTATTATGCACTGCCATCTTTGCTTTAGTCGATGTATTTCTATTTGCGGTAATGACTTTGAGTGCACCATTTATTTTGTTTCAAGCTCCAACACTTCTTCCGATATCTTTCTCTATTCTTCCATCTCTTGTAAAAATGCTTCTCAGATAAACAAATTCGGTAACTTGCTGACCGTTCGCACTTATGTCACAATCTGTCATACATTCTTCCTTTTCAAATACCATCACTTTAGACTTCACGTTCATCACAAGGTCATACTTATTTCATAGTAAATTATAATTTATTAAAGTGTTTCAAAGATTACCAGAGAAGAGAACAATAATTTATTACGTCGACATAAGCTGAGATTTTCGCGCTGTAGCAAGCCGAAAATCAATCAGGAACAAATGAGATTATTAGCTTTTTACATCATCCTCCAGATGAGCTTTCGGGAATATAATGTATGCTTTTCCCGTAAATTTGGGGAGAGACATATCCCGCGGAAACACTCTACGTGATATTCCCCAGAATATGCTCAGATCTCCCCAGATTTTTGCTCACATCTGAACTTTCACAGAAAATGATGTACAAATTCGATTTTACGTATCCTTGAATATATTAGATCATATTTAACCCTTTTAATGCCAGTGTCTTATATTTTTATGTTTGTTTTAACCTAACCACAAATAAATACACGAAAAACCGTTTTGATGTTCAATTTCAAAAACTTAATGCGAATGAAAACGTCTCTTTTCTAGAAGTTTTATTATATTTTATGTGAATGACATTTTTCGCCTGTCTAAGGCGTTTATTAGTACAGCATTTGATAATGTCGTAGACACGTGAAACATGTCATTAACATAAAATGTAATAAAACTTTTAAAAAATAGACGTTTTCATTCATATTAAATATTAAATGTGGACTTTTACGTCATTATTCAAGAAACAATAAATAATTTCTGATTTTTTTTAACTTGAGTTAACGTCGTTCTAACGATGGTGGAGTTGTGAAAAAATACAGGTGCACAGGTACACAAATAGTGGAGTTGGAAATTAGGAAAATAAAAAAAACTTTGTTTAATCCACAAAATATTTTTAAAAAACACGGCGTGTTTCGAAGGATACCTCCATCTTCAGGTGTAAAAATATAATAAAAACTAAACAAAGAAAGACGAATATCAAAAAAAACGCATTTAAAATTCGATACAATAATTTAAAAATTAACCTGGGCTATTTGTTATAAGAACTATTCTTACTGATAAAAAATAATTATTAACTAACTAACTAACCATCTCGCCGTCTCTCCGAAAGCGTACGCAGAAAGAATGGACTGTCACCCTTTAACCGATGCGGCACTCCATCCTTCTCTTTTAGCCCCGCGGGAGACGCGGTGTGATGGGTTGCGAACCTCATTGCCACCAATAGGCATCTCCCGCGCATACTGGATAGTCCAACATCCACAAAATAAATCTAAAACAAATAATATAAAATACAATGATATAAAATAAAATAACAAAATAACATAATAAAAATAAGTTAACACAAAATGTTGTTTTTAGATGGTGCACATATTGTCTATTTAAATTACTGTTTCTGATTTTGAAAATTTGGTTTGGTTCATGTGGTTCTCCCGTAAATTTGGAGATATCTCGTGTATAATTATTAGTAAAATAATAATTTAATTTTAAAAATTATCCCAGGTAAATTTTTAAATTTAAATTATTTTATCGAATTTTAAATGCATTTTTTTATATTCGTCTTTCTTTGTTTAGTTTTATTATATTTTTACATCTGAAGGTATCCTCCGAAACATGTCGTGATTTTTAATATTTTTTAATATTTTGTGGATTCAACAAAGTTATTTTCCATTTATATATTTTGTATATTACTATGGGATTCCACAGTGTTAATATCTTAGCGTTCAATAAGTTGATAAAAAAAACAGTGTTATAATTCATAAAAAAATATGTTCTTTCTAATATTTCGAACTTGTATGTTTACAGGTGCTGGATGACGAAGTAACGCAAAAGAAGGAAGCGCAGCTGAGGCAATACTCGTTTTTCCAACTGAGGATACATCTCAAGAGAGGACAGAATCTGGTGGCTATGGACAAGAACGGTTAGTGGAGCGCCGGCTGCTCCGAGCTCAGCGCCAACCATCAACAGCGTAGCATAGCTCAGCTCGGGCTGCCATACGCCCAGCTGGCACAGCACCAACTTGTAGCTAAGACAACACTTCGGCTAGCATAGCACTAGCTGAAGCTAGTATAGCACTAACTTCAACTAGTATAACACTAACTTCAACTGGTATAGCACTAGCTGCAGCTAATGTGGCACTAGCTGAAGCTAGTATAGCACTAGCTGAAGCTAGCATAGCACAAGTTAAAGCTAGCATAGCACTAGCTGAAGCTAGTATAGCACTAGCTGAAGCTAGCATAGCACTTACTGAATCGACACCCAAGCATTAAACAACACAGCAAAATGATTCAAGCAACAAGCTATAGACTGGCACGCTACAATATAACACAATTATAAAAAAATATATTAAAATAAGATACTTCTCTCGATTCCTCAACATTCATACATCGTGTCATGCACACACGTCGAATTATTTGAC